>CM053580.1:97183760-97196498 GCA_028627135.1 Pseudochirops cupreus | reverse complement strand
CTTTCATTTTAACATTTCCCCTCCGACGCACAAAGTAGTGGTCAAGCCCTTAGTCTTCCTAACACCCATATTGTTTGACTTCCTTCAGAACCCTGAAATGCCTTTTTCTGAACACAGCCTGTCATGCCTCTTCACTCTGTGTCTTGCTTCTCTTAAAACCATTCTTTATTGTCACTGTGATCAACAGTTCTTCCAGCCCTTAGTGCTTCCCCAGACCATGCTCTTCCTCCTTCTCCAGTCTTGAGCCTTAATTAACCAGTTCAACTCTGAAATATTCTCTACTATTGAATCCCTTTCTCCTTTATCTTCTCACCAATCATCACTTGCCAATTACTGATCCTCATTTATTTCCTCACCCTCCTTCTCCGCTCTTATTCACATGCTGCTGAATACAGTTACCCTGTCAGTCAGTCTGTCTGCTGTTTTCTGTTCACAGTGATGACACACTGATCTATAAAATACGTTGTGTTACTACTAGCCCCTATTGAGCCCTTCCTGACAGAATAGAAAGAGGGCTGGATCTGGAGTCAGGAAGTCTGGGTGCAAGTCCCAGTTCTGACATTTGTTAGCTTTGTGATCTTGGTAAAAATCACTTTCTTGGGCAGCTGAGTGGCATAGTGGATAGAGCACTGGCCCTGAACTCAGGAGGACCTGAGTTAAAATCCAGCCTCAGACACCTGACACTTAACTACCTGTGTGACCTTGGGCAAGTCACTTAACCTCAATTGCCTTGTTTTCCCCCCTCCAAAAAAAAAAAAAAGAAAGGAAAAAACACTCTCTTACTCTGAGCCTTAATTTCATCATCTACAAAACGTCAGTGCCTGCGCCTCAGAGTTATCATGAGGAAAAATGCTTTGGGCTTCTTACAATGCTATAGAAATGAATTATTGTTATGATGTCTCAGATACTATAACATTAGGGCCTTTCTCATTAGAACTTATGTTCTTATTATCTCACTACTACCAGCCCCTCCTATACTCATTTCAGTAACTGTAGAGGTAGATATGGTTTGTGTAGGATTAGTATTTTTTTCACAGCATTTTTAAACAAAAAGAGACAAGACAGAGAGCCTGGATAATTCACTCCAAAGACTGAGAGAACCGTTCATTGCAAGTACTGAATTCTGAGGGATGGATGATTAATTATTCATTTCCAGAAAATCAAATATCTTATATTAAACAAAGGCTCTTGACTATGCACTGGGGGAAAAAAAAAACAACAGCAACCTGACCTAATAAAATGATTTGCTAGGTTATATGGAAATCTCCAGCCAAGAAAGAACTTAGAGAGTATGATTGAATTCAATCAGCATTTTTTGAGTACTTGTTATGCACAAAGTACTGCCCGGTTTCATGAATCTCAGCAGCCTGGTCTACCTTTCTTCAAATTGGAAACTCCATAATCTCCTTATTCTAATGTCTTAAAAGCATTCCAATTAGGACAAGCATCAGCATGCTTTAGTCAAAAATGCTATGGGCAAGCTCTCAGGAGAAATGGATTTAAACTCCAGCTCCTCCCATTACTAGGTATGAGATTTTTGGACAACTCATTTACTGTCTCTGAATCTATTCACCAGGGTTTATAATAATGGAGTCAGCCTTAATTCTTCCATCTCCCTATGCGCCATATTTAATCTCTTTCCAAGACTTAGCACTCTTACCTCTACAACATCTATTCTCTCCACTCATAGTTTCTACCTTGATTCAAGTAATAAGATCATAGATTTTGAGCCAGAAGGTACCTTAGAAGCCTAGGGACCTAAGCAGCTGGGTGATATAGGGGATAGAGCCCTAGCCCTAAAGTCAGGAAGAACTGAGTGCAAATATGGCCTCAGACACTTACTAGCTCTTAGATCCTGGGCAAGTCAGTTAATCTCTGTCTATCTCGAGTTCTGCAGTTGTAAAGTAGAAGTAATAACAGCAATTATCTCACAGAGTTGTGAGGATCAAATGACGTATTACCTATAAAGCACTTAGCACATACAAGATTCCTAATAAATGCTCGTTGCCTCCTTCCTCTTCCTATATAATAAAAAAATCCTCTTTTTATAGATGAACTTGAGACCCCAAAAGGTTACCTCACCTGCCCAAGGTCTCATGGGTAGTAGGTATCAGAGGCAAGATTTGAACCCAGGCCCTCTGATTCCAAAGTCAGTGTCTTTTCACTGTACCACACTACCTTTTTCTCATTTGAACTGTTTGTAGACAGATTGCTAATTGTTTTCCCACCCTACATTCTCTCCATATTAAAATTCCTAAAATATTCCTAAAACAAAGATTCTGAGCAGAAATCTATATCATTTCCCATCCTATCTCAAAAATCTTTAATGACTACTTTTATGAAATACAAGTTCCTCAGTCTTCACATGTGTGACTTCTCTCTTTCTTTCCTGCTCTGTTTTGTATTAATAATCCTCATTCACCAGTCCAACACTCCTGCTGGCACTTTCCTGTACGTGCCATTCCATTTCCCACCTGCATGCTTTTGCTCAACTGGTTTTCGAAGTCTGAAGTACCCTCACCTAGTTAAATTCCTAACTTCACTCAAGGCACAAGTGAGGTGCCACCTTTTATAAGATCCTCTTGTCCCTCTGAGCCCCCAAATTATTAGAACTCTCTCCTTCCTAAATTATTTGGTTATACTTTCTTGTGCACATATCCAATGGAAACTGCCCTAGGAAGGTGCCATTTTGTTTTAGCCTTTGTATCCCAAGTGCCTAGCACGGTGCCTTTCATATCACAAGACTGGTAAATGTTTGTAGAAATAAATTAAGCTTATAAATAGGAGTTATGTTTAATTTCCTTCTAAGATACATAAACTATGGGTAAAACAAATCAGCAGGTACTGATTGTCCTAGGGCATTATGCCTAGTGCCTAGGACTCCTGTTCATAGGGAGCTTAGCTATTGAGCTAACATGACGTGACATGAAAAGAGAACTAATGGTAGTAACAGTGGCATTTGTACCAAACAAATGATATACAAATACTGTAAGAATTTAGAAAAGGGAACCATTGATTAATTTTAGTCTTTCCTCCAGGGGTATATTTCCCAAGATTCTAGCCACTTTTTTCTTTGCCCTTTGTAGTAACTATTTTTATACTTTCCAATCCCTAAAAATAACTTATCCAGTTTTGGTCGTGGGACCCCAAGCTGAAGTACTCTAAAGGGACACTGAGTAATGAGTCAAGAGGAAAATTATTCTGCTTACTACAGTCCTACTATTTATATGTCAATGTATAATACTTAAAAAAAAATACTACAGCATCACATTAGTGACTCATATAATGTCACATACTTTGTAGAAGTTTATTACCAAGTTTGCACATTGGCAAACTTCTCTCCAGAATATTGTAGTTTACAGTATATCATAATGCCAACTGGCAAGGTCATACTCAAGCTTCAAAATGTTATAACTATGGAAAGATGTGTTCCAGTCTAACTCCCAGCTCTTAAATGAGTCATTCCTTTATTGCCTTCGAATTTGTCTCCTTTATTACAGGAAGAGTAGGAGGAATGTTTGCAAAACTATGAGGCCACTCTATGTACTGCTGATAAAAGGGAAGAAAGATATTTTCCTCAGTGCCCCAAGCATTTTCCTAAATGAAGGAAGATGTTGATTTTTTTTTAATGGAATGTTACAGTAATTAGTCACAAAAATTCACGTAAGTTTATACAGTTCATTTGTTGTTCTTACCAGAACAACCCATTTTATGGTTTTAAATGATGAAGATTAAAATCGATTTATGGTTCTATGTGGTATTTCCAGAATGTAGCTTCTGTTTTCTGTTTCTCATTTCCAGAATATTATCTTCTACATGCTTTATAATGATAAAACATATAGATGGTATAGCTTAAGCTATATGATGTTATCAATAGCTACCATTTTGAGAGTTTGGTCTCAGGTGGATCTGAAATATGACCTTCAAGAGATTCAGTTTATGGTCCAAGAAGATAGAAACCATATATGGAAATGACTGATCTCAGTAGAGCTGTTAAATGTCAAAACAGTGAACAGTGGTGCAGAGCAATAACTCTGATCTAGAAATAAATTGTTGTTGTTTTTTAGTCTTTTGAATAGATTTTATAAGGAAATTTTAATGAAAACACTTGGACTAATTCTTACTCCTCTTCCTTTCCTCTCCTAGACATGAACTGGAAACCTTGATTACTTATTGCCTGGCAATAATTTTTAGTTGGGTCTAAATGTCATGGGAAAGAATAAGACTCCTTATCTTGCCTCAGACACTTAATACTTACTAGCCTTGTGACTTTGGGCAAGTCACTTAATCCCAAATTGCCCTGTCTTCCCCCCTTCAAAAATACCAGGGGGAAAAAAAACCAGAATAAAGCTCCTTTAAAAATGGGCACAGTACGATAATCCATAGCCAGTTGATCTCCACTAACAACAGGGAGTATGCAAGAACTAGCCCTTGAGACAGTCTTAAATGAGGCAAGCCTTTCAAGGGGTCTGATCCAGCTGTAATGTATTGGAACTTTGCTTTTTTCTATTTGCAAAGATATAACTATGGGAATACATCAAAATTTGCCTGGAATTTTATTGAACCTATGCACAAGTTCCTTGAGTACCTAGACTCTTTTTTTCTTTATCTTTAGATCTCTCTTAGTATTCTACACAACAGAAGTTTAATGAATTTTTTTTAATATTGTTGAATAAATGGACTTGGATTCCATGCTTCTTTTTTTCTTTTGGAGGGGGGAAGGTAGGGCAGTTGGGGTTAAGTGATTTGCCCAAGGTCACATGGCTAGTTTTGTGTTAAGTGTCTGAGGTCACATTTGAACTCAGGTCCTCCTGACTCCAAGGCCTGTGCTCTATTCACTGTGTCACCTAGCCACCCTGGATTCCATGTATTTTAACGACAAAATATGTATGTGGCATGACTTAATCTATATGATATTATCAATATCTTCCTTTTTAATAAGCTTTATTAATACAGAGCTATAGTGCATTGAGAACATTTTCATACACTTAATTAATTGATCTTAACAACCACCTTGGGAGGTAAACAGGTACTCATAAGCACTATTATTCCTATTTCAAGGATAAGTATAGTGTTACTTCATAAGTAAGTCTGCATCTATGACATTTAAACTATATGATTGAGTAAGTTTGAAAAAGAAAAAAAAATTATAGGCGTTATGGTTTTTTGAGAAGACCTTCATAGTGCCTCATCATGGCATGGAAATGACCTATTTCTTCAGTCGTATATAAGAGGAACAAGTTGACTTTGAAAGTTCTGCCCTGTTAGAATGCCTTAAAGTATTCTTCTTGTTGTTGTCATTGTTGTTCAGTTGTTTCAGTCATGTCTGAATCTCCGTGACCCAGTCTAGGGTTTTGTTGGCAAAAATACTGCCATTTCCTTCTCCAGCTCACTTTACAGATGAGAAACTGAGACAAACAGGGTTAAGTGATTTGCCCAGGGTCATACATCTGGTAAGTGTCTGAGCAAAAGATTATGTTTGCTTTCTAAGGACCAGCTTAGTTAAGCATGATTGGCCTCTTGGTAATGAATTCTTTAGCCATAGCAATTCATGAAACAAAGCAAAATATAAAATGGCCCACAGTTCCATGTAGCACTTTCTCGTCTTGCAGTAATATGGCCAGAGAGTACACAAGAGGGAACAAAACAAGGTCAAAAGCACCTAAAAACCATCTTAGTCAGGAAACTCTTGGCTTACTTGCCATCAGAAAAAGATGGGAGAGAGGAAATCACCAGGTCAGAATATATAGTCATATGTAAAATCCTGTGGTGAAGGATACAGAAACAGGGTGATCTGTTACACATCATAAAACAAAGAGAAGCAATGGGAACAAAAACCAGCTTGAAGAAATCTTCCTAAAAAACACAACTGAGGAAAGTAATCCTGAGGGCACTTCATGATGAGCAAGCAAATTATGGAAAACATCTGCTAAGATCTTTGTAAAAAAATTTTCACCATCAGGAACAATAGAGCCACCACATTTGGACACTTACATCAGTCTCAGATGTCTTTCCAGAGCAAAGGTTTTTAACTGAGAACCATGAGCTTTAAAAAAAAAAACATGTTTAGATAACTGTATTTCAATCTATTTGACTTCCTTTGTAATGCTATGTGTATTTTTCTCTGCATTTGAAAATATCATTCTGAGAATGGGTTCATAGGTTCTGCCAGCCATCACACAGAAAAGGGGGTAAGAGCTCCTCTTCTAAAGGACTTGGAAATGCCACAAAAGAAAACAAAGCTGGGCTAAGCAGCAGAACTCTACCAAACGTGCACAGAAGAGGTCCATGGTAGAGGTGAAAAACTTTTGAGGGTGTCGAGAGAGCAATCGACAAGACGTCCCAAAGGGGAAAGACAGCAAAGTGAGGACAAAAATCTAATGGCTCCTTACCAAAGAAAAGTGCCTGAGAGAACATTCTTAACTTTTGTTCCATATAGTTCCTTTACTGTTTTTGTGAACATAATATAACATAAACTTTGTGGTAACCTTTGATGAGGGCAGTAGAAAGGCAAGCTTTTAAAAGTGAAATTCCAAAGTTGACTGTATCTTTGCCATCTCACAGTTGAATGAAAGATGTATAGAACATGAGATCCCACTGTGCTCATTTTGGTTGACTATTAAAAAACCATTTGATTCATTAGAGGAAGTCAGTTTAAAATGTGTTCTGCAGTAGTGTGTCTCCCACGTATTTGTGAAAATTGTGTGAGATACCGTGAAGTATGTAACGACAAAGATAACCTTGTTTGATGATCCTGTGATCATTAATACAAGATGTGGCATAAATTAGAAAGACATTTATTCACTGAAGTAGTTTTTCATTATTGTGGATGAAATATGGATAAGAGTTTAAATTTGTTAAGGATTTCTTATAAATGTTGAGAACCTTAGGATATTGCTGTTTGTGGAGAATTGTATTATAAAAAACCCTAAAATATTTCACAGTCTCATCAATAAAAACTATAATCACTGCATAGTGATTATCTAGATTGTAATGCACAGTTGAAAGAGCAAACCGTGTATAACTTGTTCTTTAGTGTATGAATTGGTATATAAATATCCAAACATATGTACATAGTAAACTGTGTGTATGTATATATGTATGTATATGCATACATACATACATATATGTGCAGGCTATATAGATTATCCTTTCAACTGCATTTTAGAAGAGAAAGAATCATACTGAATAGAAGAAAGACCGTGAATACCTTTGGAAAATTGCTTAGTTCAGTTCACAAGATCATAAGATCACATATTTAAAGCTGTAAGAGACTTCAAGACAACCGTAGAGTTGAGGTCATCTGGTCCAACCCCCTACTTACAGATGAGGAAACTGAAATAGCCAGTAAGTGTCTTGAGTCTGGATTTGGATTTAGAAAGTTTTACTTATTCTAAGTCCAATACACTTGTTTATAGCATTACTTATACGAATTTATTGAGAACTTATTATGTGCCAGACACTAAGAATGCCAACACAACAGTATTTTCCTTATCCTCGGGGAGGTCTTAATGATCGCAAGCTTCTTCCTGAAACAAAGGCACTTTTTTTAAGAATACCTCTGTTCTTCCATACTTGGTGTATGTCATGTAACACTCGGAAGTTCTAGAGAATTAAAAGTGAGGACCACCCAGATGGCAGTGGGTGGTACATTGCAAATAAGGAACTATAAAGGAAAAGTAGCATAAAGGATAACATCAGAAGGATGTATGAGTGGAGATGAGCTGATTGTGTGCCAAGAATGAGGAATAATCAGTGGAATAACCAATCACTGTTCCATTACTATTCTCATTTCTTTTGAGAGAAACAGATGGATCCTCCCCACCACCCCAATACTGTTGGATGGATTCTTTGTGGCACACTTAGAAGAAGATGTGGATAAGAGTTGCATAGGAAGGGTAGTCATGAATGGATTGCATTATTAGGGATAGTGCCCAGATCGATAGTGCCCAGATAGTGCCCATCCTGCACAGATTTATTTACATATTTATATATACAAAAAAAAAGAAAATATGCTCATCATGACTGTAACAACTGCAGACCACAAGTTTAGAAAGTGGCAGATCTAAAGCTAGAACTCAAGTCTTTGCAATTGCAAACGATTGCATTTTAGAAGGCAGTTTTTTAGAACTTTAATTTCCATCTCTGATTTTGTACTGCACAAATATCTCCAACCATGTCCAGGGTTTTGTCAAAGTCTATCAAAACAAAAGAAGTTTTCATTCATTTTAGTTATAAATTCCTTGTGTCATACAAAACTTTTTAGGAGCAAACCATATAATGAACGTGTCGTAGCTCCCAAAAGGTTAGGAATTAAATTTAACTTCAGTTCGTCAAACATTATTAAGTCATCATCAAATAGTAAACCTCTCCTTTTTCAAATCATTTTGGTAGTTTTTTGGTATAGAAGACAAAACAAAAGAGAACCTGACTTCAAAAAGTTTATATATTTTCTATGTGGGTTAGCAGTTTAAAAAGGAGGTTTGATTTTCTTTTGGGGAGAAAAGGAGTAAGGGAACAATAAAATACCTTCCACTAATGGAGAAATAACAAATTGTTCATGGTATAAACATTTAGTATTAAACAGGGAGCAGATGTGTATGAAATAATAAATAAAAACAGGATTACAAGCAGTGATAATGCTTCAATAAGTATTAATATTAAGTTCTTTAATTTACTTTAAAAATAATTCCTTTATAAGAGCCATATTTTGTTTCCCTAAAATACAGAAATGTTACGTTAAAAATCAGTCACTAAGCAAATTAACAATGAATGGATATTGAGATAGGGATGCAGTAATACTACACCTCTTACTTTTTGGTTGGAATAATCATTTTTTCAAGTAACTCTTACAATTTGCCTTAAAACTTGCAGTCAAAACTTACTTTCAGAACTATGGAGAATGTATACGTAGTAAGTATACATATACTTTTAGTTATATTTAGATTTACTGTCAGGTTTCATTTAACCCTCTTCTTTTACCCAAGGCCCCTGCTCCCCAGTCAAGATATTGCTTTCTGATATATGTAGAATTTCTTTGTATCTCACAAAATCTTCAAGCTTTATTGGCTCTTTTAAGGTTATTTTACTATATAATTTATTGCAAAGTGAGCCTAATTATGTTCTTTCCAGTTGGCTCAGTTCCAATTTTTACCACTGTTATTACTACTAAAATAGTACTGTCTTCAGTTTATGATTTGGAGGTAATATATAATAATCTAGCATTCCTTTAATAATATATGACAATTTCACATTAATTTATTTTTCTTGCAAACACCCAGTAAAGTTGGTGATATGAGTATCATTATTACCATTTTATAAAAGAGTAGCCAAGGTCCTTGACCAAGATCACATAGCTATTAAATGTCAGATCCCAAACATGAGACTCAAATCTTTTGACTCCAAAGCTAATGTTTTGTTGTGTTTTTCTCATGTACCACTATAACTGATTGGTTGCTTGAAGTTGGCAATGAAGACTTCACTTTTTAGAAGAAAAAGGAACTGACATAGCACATTACCTCTTAAGATTTCCTTCCAGCTCTAAATCTATGGGCCTATGAAAACAATTGAATTCTGAGACCAAACTGTTCCTTGTTTTACGATGGCTACTACTTATTCCTTCCTTGGTTGTTTCATGGCAGATGTTTGGGGAATGCTATTTATCTATAGCATAAACTTTAGGAAGAAGTAATTCTGTGTTTTCTTTCATCTGTATCACTTTTTCTCTTCTTTACATGTTTTTAGCTCCTTTGTTAGAGACTCAGTTCTTTTGATGATGCTCCAGACTTTTCTCTATGTATGACTCATTCAGCTTCAAGGCATTTTTTTAAAACAACTTCTCATTCTGTTGTCTAAACTTTCCTTTCTTTGTATCCGTTGTTCTCTGCCTTGATTTCCTCTTTTTGCATTCTTCATCTGCTATAACTTCCTATGTAGAATATGTAATTAGGACCCTATCAATAATTATTTAGGACACACCTTCCATTCAAAAAGAAAAGCAAAAGGAGTGTAATAAAAATAACCATGCAGCACCTTTTTCTTTATTTTTTTTGATTGGCTAAGGATCTGCTATAAGTTTCCTTGAACCACTTTTTATGTCATTATAAAGGATGTATAAACGTATACACTTTGCACAAAATTAGAGTTAGTAGGTTTTGCTGACCATATTATCACAGTGCAAGAGATTAGTATGGGCTGCCAAGATATAATACTATATCCACAGTGCTAACAGAGGGCTAATATAATGAGACTTTTGTCCCTGTTTTCTGTAGAAATGTTATTCTTGAACATTCTGGCCACATTTCAACTCTGTTTGAAAAAAGAACCAGCATGTGTCTTTTTTATGTTTGTGGTTAGGGATCCATGCATAATCTGCCCAAGATACCAAATGAGGCACTTTTTTTAGTCCAAAGGTTATATTCATCTCTCCTCATGTATATAATTGTTTTCTATCTTTGGTCCTGAGCCTATCTATACAAAAGCAACCCAGTTTTCTAAGATTTCAAAAATGCTTGTAAAAGAGACACACCCATTCTCTGGTTGAAAAACTACATAACTAAGAGAAAATGTCTATCAGTAAGGTTCTTGATACTATTTCCAAAGGGTACATTCTTATTCAGTAAGGAGGGCAATGGTTTTCTTAAGGAATATAAACCTCTCCATCAAATTTAATAGGTAGATGTGGAATTCATCTAAATAGACTCAAGCTTAATATTTGCCAGTCCATCTCTACCATGCAGTGTTGTGGTCTCTTAAGGCAATTTCCCTTTCCCCTCCCCTTCATATATGACCCAGTGTTCATAGGTTGAAAAATAAAACCATGCTCAAATTTTGTAAACAAATGTAAAAATGTGGCTCTTAGGTGTTAGGGACATAAACATGAGGAAGCAAAAGAAAAATTCTGGTATAAACTACCACTTTGTTCTATATTAAGTTTTTTGGTCTTATCTTTTGGTAAGGAAACATAAAAAGACACAGTCAGCTATAAAGTAAAAGTACATTCAGTTGAATGATAGAGTTTAGAAAGAATATGGCATATATTATTTAGAAATCTGAACAAGTTGGTAAGCACATGTAAACAGACTCTCTGGAGATTTTTCTAGATATGTTGAAATACATAACCTAAAAAAGGATTCTTAAAAGTCATTCTGAAATACATTAATATATTTATTAACTACCTATTACATGTTAGGAACTGTGCTAGGCATTGGGAATACAAAGATAAAAACAAAAACCCTGTCTTGCCCTCATGAAGCTTACATTCGATAGGGAGAGAGAATATATATATTCTCTGTTCAATAGGGAAAGAGTAAATATATACTTAAATATATTCAAAATATTTGTGAAACTAATGCAGAGTAAATTTGAGAGAAACAGACAGACAGATAGCATGTACTGGGGAGATCAAGAAAGACCTAACAAGTTGCAAAATTGAGTACTGTTTTGATTAGGAAACCCTGGGCAATGTTATTTATTTGCAAAGGAAAAAAATCGTGTGTGATATATTTGTGATATTTGATATTTTAAATGTGTTTGAAAAGATTATAAAACAATTGGTTTTACATATTTCGAGAATAAAACTAGAAACCTTATTATTTAGAAAATTTCTTCAATATATCTTCTTTTATATAGTTCATTTTGATTTCAACTTGAACATATAAGATTATAGATGTAATCATGTTAAGCTTGGAAGAAAAAAAATAAGAACAATACACCACCAACACATTTCCATTTTCAGGTGATCTGTTAACCATTGTAACCCTCATAATTTTCTTCTTATTTTTAATTTTGGGAAGTTGAATTCTGTGTTATATTTGTAACTATTGTTTTTTGAGCTGCTGTGTTTTTACAGAAACAAAGAATACCATATTTTACAGAAATATATTTTTTCGCTGTCAGGGTATCCCTGTTTTAGAGGAATAGTTCTTTTTATTCAAAACAAATTGTGAAATGAACCAATTTCATCTCCTTTGAACATTGTTGCTTTGCTATCATATTGAAGGCTGAGGTGATTCTTTGTTCAGTAGAAGATGTCAGAAGCCAAGTATATATGATCATGACCAAAATGAATGGTGTTGCTACCTTTGACCTTGTATAATCCTTTAAAACAAATTATGTGGCCCCACTATGTGTGAGTGCCCTGGATATGACCAATTTATAAATCATTTGCTTAGTCTTGGGCAAATTAGAACCAATTTTAGATCAACATCCAATTTCTTTGTGCTGGATGGCCTTAGACTTTAGGAGATACCTTAAGGGACTAACATTTAATCAATGAATCTGATCTTTGTTGCTATTTTACAAAGAAAATTAATTTACTCTTGAAAAACTAAAGCGATTAAAATAAACTGGGAAATCAAGATAGTTTTCTTTTTCTCTGTGGTTAAACTAATAGGATACATTGTTATGGATTACCAAACCCTTTAAGAATACCTTTCCCCCTCCTCCCCTTCAGAATTCGAGCAATAGTCTTATTTCTCACAAAAATTACTAATGCAAGGGCCTTTCTTGTTTCTTTCATGTCCAGAATTCCTGATTCTATGTGTATTGTTTCCCTCTTAACCAATGCAGATCACAGCTATTTGACTTAGTCCATGATCTTTGGGGGTTTCTGTGCCCAAAACATTCATTACCTGGTAAAGAGCCCCTGCCAGTGAAGCCAATTTGGTCCTCAAGTGAAAGATTTCAAGAGTCTGTCATTGGGTTTCAGCTAGAAACTTTTTCAGTTTAATAGAACCT
>CM053580.1:97139118-97183260 GCA_028627135.1 Pseudochirops cupreus | reverse complement strand
AGCAGAAGTTATAAGCAGACAAAGAAACCAATCAGCAGACAGGCTTCCAACCATCTGACCATGACATCCATACCTAGTTAGTTATCAGAGAGGGAAGCACCAACATGTGGGTTTTTCAAAGCGGCGGGGAGGGGGGTGGGGGGGTGTTGCTCAATGGCCTCCCAGAGTCTCACCTGGCCACATCACACAAGTCTTCTCAAAGTGAGCCTCACATCAGCAGTATATATAGCCTTCTCCTGGATCACACAATGTCACAGCCCTCTTGACCCACTGCTCAATCACAAAGCAACAAGGCATTGCCATTCCTGAAGAACAAGCCTCCCACCACAGGCTCCATGTGACCACATTCAGCCGATTAGGGGGCAGAGTATACTTTCAAATCAGGGAAGGTTCTCAGAGCCACTTAAGCCACTTAAGCAAAGGGCCTAGGGGCAGGGAAGATCTTCAGATTCCCATAACAGCTTGTAACTCCTCCTTGTAACTTCTGTTTGTATTCTGTTTGCATTCTCTGAAGTTCAGGGTGCTGACTTTTTCCCCCTGAACTAGATAAATGATATATGTTTGATTGATTAAAGTAAGATTGTTAACCCGTTTTGAGTTGCTTTCCTTTAGAAAAGCGGATCTAAGAACCTGTGCTAGCAGCTATCCAGGGTGTGCTAGGGTGCTTCCTGATACAAGGAGGAAATAGATGAAAAGTTTGGGCATCACAAAACTACAGAAGTATTGTAGGGGTGGTTTCACAATCTGGACAGTTGCCAGCATTCTTTCTTTCTATCAAAAACAGAGCAGTTAATAAATTTTTACTTGCTAATGGCAATTTAATTTTTCCAAAAGATATAAAAATTAATAAACCAATAAACACTTTTTAAGAATCTGTTATGGTCCAATCATTATGGTAGGCAACGGGGACAAAACCAGATGTCACTGCCCCCAAGATGATTTCAGTCTATTATAGAGAACAACATTTACATAATAAATACATTAAAATATAAACTTCAACAAATTAAAAATCATGGTCTCCAATCTAATGTTCAGCCATTGGTCAAGTCTTCCAATCATTCCATCCTATGGCCTATAAAGATGGAGGGAAGTGGGAAGTTACATCCTGGAAGACTTTCTCAGTGCAATGTTTCCACAGGTATAACTTTAGAAAATTACCAGGTCGTCCTGAATCTTCTCATAAGACATTTTAGAAGAAGGCATAATAAAGACTGAGCAACTCAGATGCCTTTCTCACACCAATATGCTTTCAGAAGAAGTATTATGGGTGACCAAAAGAGCAATGGAAAGAAAGCAAGGCGGATATAAGCAGCCAGCAGCATATTACCAGTGATGATTTGCCTGAGAGGATAGCTTGTAATGAGAGAAGCTGATTTCTTGGAACTAATTCTGGTCTTGAAGAAAGAAAGAACTGGTTGCAGAAATCAGAAGTGAAAAGAATCTTGATAGGAAGTGACGAGTCTATTTTAGAATATGTGATAGAGGTGAGAAAAATTTAGGTAGAGTCTGACATCCAGGTTAGATTTTTGGGAGAACAGATTTCAAAGACTTCAGAGAAATAAAGTAAGATTCCAAGGTCTAAAATTTAATAGGAAGAGTCAGGCAAAGATGGATGAAAGACCTAAAGAATGACATTCTGAAAACATAAAAAGAAACAGTTCCAGGGAGGAAAGGGAGAGAGAGAGAGAGAGAGAGAGAGACAGACAGACAGACAGACACAGAGACAGAGAGAGAGACAGAGACAGAGAGAGAGAGAGAGTTGGAGAAATAGAAAGAGGAAAAAGAAAGAGAGAAAGGAAGAGAAAGCAAAAGAGAGAGACAAAAAGAGAGAGGCGAGAAAGAGAAGGAGAGACCATGATATATGAAGAGAATGATGTAGTTATAAAGGGGTCTCATCAGTCAAACTACTTATATTTTTTAAAGACGTGGTCATAAAATGGAAACGAAGGAAGATATGTAGAATAAATATAGGAGTGACACATTCCTATAAGAATCCTGTCAAGAGCCCTAGAATTCAGAATGAGATAAGGGTAATAATGAATGCTAAAGATAATAAAAAGTATTTGCTTTAGTAGTTAGATCTGAGAAAAGAGGAATATAAGAAAGGGGATAGAACCTGCTGTTTGAAATGGATAGGATGATTATTGTGGAGACAAGGCAAAACTCTTTAACTCTTCCTAGTGAATACCAGACAATTGTAAATTTGTAGAGACTTTCTTTTCCATAAATAAGGAAAGTGGCTGTATTTCTAATTACTTCAATTCTTACCTGACTTCTATTTTTTTCATCATATGATGAAATGATCTTTGGAAATAAAGGACAGAGTAATAGTTAATAGGGATGTGACACGCAAATAAATGCCAGTAAGAGAGGATGAAATTTATAATGAGTTCAAGTCAGGATGACCAGATGAGCTACATCTCAGGGTACTAAAAATGCAAAGAAATAATTGCTGTTTTGATAATAACTGTTGTTTAAAAAAACAACACAACTTGATAATATCTCTTACATTAATCCCCTTCTCTCAGGTTATACTGTCACCACCCTACTTCACATTCTTGCCTGGACTATTGTGATGACCCCTAATAGGTTTTCCTGTCTCCAATCTCTCCCCTCTTCAATCCATCCATCACACAATTTCCAAACTGATATTTCAAAAGTGCAGGTCTCACTACATTACACCACTGTTCAAGAAGATTCAGGGGCTCCCTAGTGCCTCTAGGATAAATACAACTCTTGGCATTCAAAGTCCTTCATAGTCTGACTCCAACCTATCTTTCCAGATCAATCTTACATTACTCCTCCTTCTCCTCAAGCCCTCTATAATTCAGTCAAACTGGGCAATTAGCTGGTCTGTGTCCATGACATTCTATTTTCTACCTGTACACTGCTCCTTGTATACTGTCGTCTCATACTTGAATTGTCCTCCTTCCTCCCTTTCTTCTTCTGGCATCCCTTGTTCCCAGGCCTTTGCTCAAGTGTTATTTCCTACAAGCACCTTTTACGGATTCCCTTATTATCCCAGCTGTTATTATTTAAGCAATGCTTGTTGAATTGAATTCTCTTCCTAAAAATCTCCCCTCCTCAAAATTTCTTAATATCAACAGTACCACTATGATCCTAGTTACCTAGCTTAAACCCACAGTAATTTCTCTATGCCTAGTCAGTTGCCAAAATGTATCCTTTAAAAAAAACAACCTCCATAGCATCTCATATCTCTCTCCTCTCCTTTTCTCCCATAGCTTTCACTTAATTTCATGCCCTCATCACTTCCTACCCAAATTACTGTAAGAGCTTTCTATCTGGTCTGCCTACCTAAGTCTCTCTTTTTTCCAATCCATCCTCCACACAGCGTACAGTCTGATACCCCCATTGCATGTCTGATCACATCTATTCTCTCTTCTATATTCTCCTGTAACTCCCTGTTACATCTAGGATCAAATATAAATTCTTCTGCTTTTCTGTTTGAAGACCCAGCTACAGCCCAACTCTCAAGACTAAGTACATATCACTCCTCTTTAATGAATTCCACAGTCCAGTCAAAGCAGCCTTTTTACTATTCCTGACAAAGGATGGTCCATCATAGTTGTATCTCTGTGTCTTTGCCCATTCTGGCTCTGACTCCTGGAATGCACTCGCTCCTCATTTCTGCCTCTATGTTGCATCAAAGCCCAACACAAGCACCACTTCCTGCCTAAGGACTGCCCTGATCTACCTCTCTCCTGCAGCTAATGAATTCCCCTCAAAACTACCTTTCACTTTGTATATATTGTGTTTATATTTATACTGCTATTAATACATATAATTTTCCTTAAAGAACGTAAATGCCTTGAGTGTAGGGATGTTTTATTTTTCTTTGCATCCTAAGCACCTAGTAGAGTACTTGGGTCAAAGTAGGTGCTTAATAAATTCTTCTTGACTGACACATTGATTAACATCATGAAAGGAATTCCTTTTCAGGAACGGGTCAGGAACAATGTTCTCTGAGATGCTTTTCTCTTCTGAGATTCTGTGAATTCCTTCTGTCTATATGGTAAAACTCTAAGAAGTTAAATAAAAAGCCATATATCATTAAAGAAGAAATTTGGCATCTAATTAATGGGATAGTTGCTATTTTTGCAATTTTAAGACTGTGTATGGTTTTTTTTTTCCTAAATAATAACTTAAAGTGCACTACATATGAATTTTTAATTCATTTTTTTTTGGTACACAAAAATCAAGCTTGTCTAATGTTGCAATAAATACTGTGCATCACATCTGTTACCAGTGTATAAGAGATCTCTTTTCATCAAGAAAAATTTGGAAAGACTATTTTAAAAACTGGCATGATGGATACAATCACATTCATGGTACTTGCATAATGAACTCCTCCTATTTTAACTTTAAAAAGGGGGTTTGAGAAGTTTTCAAGTTTTGGCTCAGGAACTTCTATTAGTTGAGATACAATCACTTTGGGGGTGGGGTTTGATATGTTTAATACTCATGCCTTTCAATGCCTGATTCCCTTCTTGAGGAAAACATTCATGATATACTCCTGTCAAACCTCAATGATCTCCACAATTCTCGCCTCCACCATTTACTAAAGAATGACTCATCCAGATACAGATGGGGAAAAATTAATTGGAATTTCCTAAAATATCTCCTTTTCTTCACTTGGAGGAGACAGACTGGGAGTGGGAAATGATCTGCCATTGACTGAAAGGTGCCAATTTTGTGAAATTTTTTTTTCCTTTAAAATTTCACTTTTGGAATGGGAAGGTGTGGTTACACCATTCCCTGAAATTCCCTTCTCATGTAGTTGCAGGTGCATCAAGACTGTCAGCTTCACATCTCTAGTGGAATCGATTCTACTTAGAAACACTAACGCCGATAGTGGCATCCAGACACTCTGTCAGACCTTCACTTCTGTCCCCTGTTTCCCTGACTCTTCTCTGACTCATAGTAAAGGGATGGTTCTGCTGCCTTTAGTAGTAGGAGGTATTCTGTCAATACTGACTGCTGTTCAAACATTATAATTTAAAAGAACTTTTTTTCTTGAGAACCTAACAGAAAATGAAAATAACAACACGCAAAGGAAAAGCTTGGAGACCACAAGGCTCTATCTAGGCTCTAACCCCAAGTTCATAGGCTTCATATTAAGAGGTATCTCACTAGCATAGTCCTGGTGGACCATTATGGAACATTGCTCCATCTAGCGTCCTCTTCTTTTCCTCAGGAATATGTTGGATTTGCAATCAAGAGACCTGAGTTTCAATTCACAGAGTGACTCTTACTAGTGTGTGACCTCACGCAGGTCTTTGACCTCTCTGCTTCCCTCAATCCCTCTTCCATAAAATTTGGATAACAATTCTTGTACTAACTCAAAGGTTACCTTGTTATCATAGTATCAGGCTGATGTTACTATTTAAGGGAATTAAGCTTCCTCCCTTAAGCAGTACTTAGACCGGATGGTATCCATCATATTGTCACCTCCCTCTCCCAATGATCTATTCTAGAACTCATCTATATTTTTTTGGGTAGTGTTGTTCCCTTTATCACACAAGATAACACTTTACCTCTTTCATAATCTTCAAATGTGGGCCTCCTTCAAACTTCCTACCAAATTTTATTTTTCTACCACCCACTACTTGCTGGTTCCTGCCTGTTCTTATTGACAAAGAAAATGACTAATAGGTTGCAGCTGCATCAATGAGTATCATTTGCCCTTTGAGTTAGGTGTTGCCTATAAGTTAGGTTAAGAGATCCAACCACTTGTCCTTGACTATTCAAGGTGGGGGACACTTTTCTTGGTCTTCCAATTATAATTTTAACCAGAGATGATTTTCAAGGTTTATAGGCAAGTAATTCTTAATAGGGTAAGAAGGGAGATATTTTATAATACACTCAGCCCAGGTGAGGTGGTGAAACAAAATAAGGAGAAAGGCAATGGGCAGGAGGCAGAATACTGCCGACAGGCTCTCCTTGCTCCCCACTTCAGTTAGTGACAAGCTGGCTGCCTCTTGCTGATTCTCTAATTGTCTGCCCTGTCAAGGACAAAGTACTTACCACTTTGAGAAGCCTCTTTTGGCAGGATGGCTGCTGTTTCAAGGCAAGGAAAAAATAGCAGTGGGGGTGGGATAGGGTAAAGGAAAGTGAGGGGGATTCTACAGAGGGAGAGAAGTCAAGATATGGCAAAACAAATGTTTGGGTGCAGGTATAGGTATTGGTGTTTGTAACAAAAAATGATTCCATGATAGGTGGAATAGACTGACATATAGGTTGCATATAGGCTAACAGTTCCTCCATATACCTGCAACCATATAGGGAGAGAAATTATATTAAATATAATTATATGAGGGGGGAAATTTTCTTATTTATATATATGTATGTCGACATAATAAATGTTTTATGTCTGTTTTATGAATAATAATTAATAATTAAATTATTAAACATATTACTAAAACATTATAAAGACAAGATTTATTAATATCTTTTGTTTTGACATTGCCTAAATTTTACTCTGTATCTTTTTCTATCCCTTTCCCAGAGTTAAAAAAAAAAAGGTACAGATACTCATTTGTGAAGGACAGATACATGAATGAATACATATGGAAATCTGTATAGACACTTATACATAAAAAAATTCCCTCCTCCACTAGATAAGTATGTGGTTAAAAAAACACAATGGAAAGAAGTCACAGAACCTAAGAACTGGAAGGGAAATGAAAGGCTGTGTACTTCAAATACCCAATCAGGACAGGAATTTCTTCAATAATGAGCAACACAAATGAGCATCCAGCTTCTGAGTGGAACACTTCCAGCCACAGGATTCTCATCTCTTCATAAGGAAGTCAGTTCCACTATTTAATCATCCTAAATACAAGGAAGGTTGGTCCCCCCCCCCCCCCAGCCTAATACTTAGCTGAAATCTAGCTCTTTGTAATCTACTCAACAGTCCTTGGTCTCTTTGGGGACGCAGGTGCCAACACTGCCAACAGGCCAGTTTCTGAGAAGCAATGTAGCATGTGGACGAATTCTGGTTTTTGGCTCAGAGGATCACAGATTAGAGCTGTGAGAGCCTTTAGAATCAAACAAGAAGCATTTAATAAAGACCTTTTTTTAAAAAAAATTCTAAGAGGGGGAAGGCAAAAGATACAGGGTGAAATTTAGGCAATGTCAAAACAAAAGACATCAAATAAAATATATTTTAAAAACCACTCACAGAGAGAGAAACATCTATTATGGGACAAGAATCATGCTGAAACCTGGGATGGCAAAAA
The DNA here is from genome assembly GCA_028627135.1 of Pseudochirops cupreus. Taxonomy (NCBI): domain Eukaryota; kingdom Metazoa; phylum Chordata; class Mammalia; order Diprotodontia; family Pseudocheiridae; genus Pseudochirops; species Pseudochirops cupreus. Next base: position 97,176,001 of record CM053580.1, on the reverse strand, counting down.
TAAGGACATGATAGTCCCTACCCTTAAGGAGCTTTCCAATCAGTAAGCCAAGGGAGGAAATTGATAGCCTGTTGCAATGCTGTCAGTTATTCCTTGAGGAGAAAAACCTTTTGCATGCCATCTAGGATTTGAATCCAGCTATTCTGACTTGGAAATCTTTCAGCTACAATGAGCTGACCCCTAGAGACCTGGGTTTGATTCTAGGCCAGTGGCTCTTAACGTTCCTAATGCCGTGACACTTTAATACTTGTATTTGTTGTGTCTGCATGTAGGCAGACACACCTGGAGACGGATAGAGGAGCAGCGTCTCGGTTCCTAAGACCATCGGAAATATATGTTTTCTGGTGGTCTTAGGCGACCTCTGTGAAAGGGTCATTTGACCCTCAAAGGGGGCACGACCCACAGGTTGAGAGCTGCTGTTCTAGGCTCTGCTATTTATCACCAGTGTGAATCTGGCCACTTAACCTTTCTAAGCTCATCTGCCTTATTTATAAAATGAGAGTGTGAGATGCTATGGTCTTCTAAGTCACTTTTTGTTCTAAATATTCTGGTGCTCAGTTCTCTATCCAAATTGAAGAGAACAGTAGTATCATGGTTGCTAAGAACTATCAAATGATAAGAGAGGCAGCTTTTTACTAAAAGAGTAACTTTATGCTATTGATTAACTGTGTGTGACCTTGGGCAAATAAAATGACGGGGTTATATGAAAGGAGTTGTAAGGCCTCTTCTAGCTTGAGACAACTGGGGCGATGGTGGTTAGAATGATGGGCCTGAGGTCAGGAAGACCAGAGTTCAAATCTAGCCTCTCACTTATCAGCTGTGAGACGCTGGGCAACTTATTTTACTCCCATTTGTCTCAACTGTCAAATGGAGATAATAGCACCTGCCTCACAGAGCTATTATAAAAATCAAATGAAATAACTGTAAGAAGTGCTTAGGAGCTATATAAATGTTTATTCCCCTCCCTTCAAAAACTATGATCCTATGAGGAAAATGTCCATTTCATAGCTCTTTACAATGAACAGGTTGGAATGTCCATACTAGTGGCTATAGTAAGCAGAGAGAACAATGTTCTTATAGTTAAATTTGTATTACTCCATGAAATCTTCCAGGGGTGTGGTCTCTAGATCACATGTGGCCCTCTAGGTCCTCAAATGTGGCCCTCTGACTGAATCCAAACTTCACAGAACAAATCCCTTCAATAAAAGAATTTGTTCTGTAAAACTTGGACTCAGTGAAAAGGCTGTATCCCAGGACCTAGAAGGCCACATGTGACCTCAAGGCTGAAGGTTCCTCACTCCTCTAAAAGACAATGGTAGTTCTGATAGCTAAAGAGAGGAAATTAGAATGGTACCTTGCCTTTTCTTTGTATGGAGACTCACAGGTTTCAAGGAGTATTCCTACATTCATTAGTTAGATGACATGAAAAAGGTTTTCTCCTCAAGGAGTAATATTTTTAACACTGCAACACACTGTTGGTTCTCTCATACCACATTGCTTGGAAAGGCAATAAAGTAATTAAGTCTTTAAAAATATAGTTTAAAAATTAATATGTTTGTTGAAATTATAATAATAGCTATTAGCATTTCATTTCCATAAAGAATTATAAATACCACCACTTTCCTCATTTGCGGAAAAGAAAGTCTGCAAATTTACAATTGTCTGATATTCACTACAAGAGTGTGTCTGTAAGTACAAAAGGCCTTTGTGTTTAAAACAAGATCAGAAAATTTTCTATTAATAAATAACTGTGCATTTATATGACGCTGAGATTTTCATCTAGCCTCACTGCCCTTGACAAATCTAATCAAACTCTGCATGTTACTTACTAGTGGAAGCCTCTGAAATTCAGTGGCCCTCTATACCAGATCACCAGATCATCAAACCATTATTTCCTATTCATTTTCTATTTCTTTCGCCCAATTTTCTATGAATTCTGAACATACTTACGTCAAAGCATAAACCCAACCAGCACAGCTCTGGGCAGAGATGTAATTCTCTTCCTGAAATCTTTTTAGCTTCCATGTCCCCTGCGCCCTTTAGACCTGCAACCACTTTAAAGCCAAGTTGATTTCTAGTGTTTTACTATCAAGTACTTTGTATACGGGGAAGAATGAGATCACTAAATTAACTTTCATTTGTAAAGCAGGACAACAGGGAGACTATAGGAGTAGGCACTACTTTTTTTTTGTCTGATGGATGCCTATTAGTTGTACTGTGCCCTCTCCCTCACTTCCCAATAGTATTTTCCCTCCCAAAAAGCAATGTGGATCAAAACTGTTTTCTGCACCACGTAAGTTTTGAGCTCCTAGAAGAGATTTCAAACATTTCAGATTAAAAGTGAAACACCATGTTATGTTTGGGTAAATGTAATATTCAAAAATGAGAAGAAAAAATGACAAGATTAAATGCAGTCATTCCAACTGGTAACATTCCTTCTTTAAATAGATAAGGTGTATGTGGTTTGCTGACATGCAAATGATCCACTAGCGTCTGGGTTTTGTTGGTTTGAAAATTAAGATGTAAAATAAGATGTTTTTATTCTGAAACACTGTGATACAATTGAGTATTTCACCTCAGAATCAGAGAATCTCAGGTTGGCAGTCTTATCCAGACCAACTCAAAAGTGAAAAAAAATTACCTACAACATACCTGACAAGTGGCTGTCCACTCTTCATTTTAAGGCTTCTATTACTTCCCAAGGCAACCAGTTGCACCCAGTGGAGGTTCTCTTACCACTTCCCCACCCTCAGAAGAACCTCATCATAGGAAATCCATATAATAATCAAATGAGGTAACATTAAGGTTACCTGGTAAATAACAAATTGTTTTCATTTTCTTCTTAGAAGTGTTAAAATCACAAAACCTAGGTCCACCTTCTGGAGGAAAAAGTAGGTTGTAGCTGTTCATCAAAAACTGTGGTAATTCAAAAGGTTCAAGAGACATAATTTCTGGGTAATTTAATCATTTTATTAATAAGACCAGCAAGTTATTAATAAAAGGATGGTCATTTGACTGTTTCTCTTAGACCAAAGACTCCTCATGGTGGTGGACTCACAGTTTATATGCTAGGTGTTCCCAAGGGGTGCCTAATCACCTTGGATTGGTTAACACAATGGGAGGTGGGCTATCTTGGGGATATGTAACATAGGTCCCTCAAATCTCAGTCAAAGAGACATGGGAGAATCAACATTTTCTCAGACTTGTCTAAGCAAACACACTAAGCAGGAATATACTCATTAGCCCAAACTTAGAATTTATTTTACTGTCTGATTAGATCTTGGCCTGGGTAAATATCTTTAAGAGAGATTTCTCACGGTGGTTGGTTTCTGGATGAGGAAACAGAAAAGGGAACAGACAGATCTAAAGATATCTCTACTCATCCTACTCACACATTCCCACATGCTGACCATTTTCCAAATAGATCCTCTCAACATAGCTTGGTATAATGTTTGATCCTGGCTGAAGGTGATAATATTGTTTTCATCAATTGTGAATATCCCCTCTTATTCTAGAATCGGCTACTATGCAGTTTAATGCTCGTTCATCTGTTCCTAGAAGGTTTGAAGTGCTCAGACTTATGCCTGGTAGGGAAGTTTCACTCTAGCATTCTGAATTTGGCCTATAAAATTTCTATGCTGGAAATGCAGAGTATAGGGTGGGACTGAAGAATCATTACAACTGCACAGAAAGTTGAATTACTCAGGCCTCTCTTGGCTCTATGCTCAGACTTAAATTCTTCTTCCATGTATGTATTGTTTAGGGTTCTGGCATCGTTCCTGCGGCAGGGACTGGAGAAGGAAAGCAGAGGAGTGAAGAGAAAAAAGCAAGCCAGAGAATATAACCACAAGACCATAGATTTGGACCTAGAAGGAATCTTACAAGTCAAAAATCCTCACACCACTTCAGAAGCACATAAATATCCATTTGTGTGCCCCCTGATAATTGGGTGGAAAGTCTGTTTTCTGCCTTAATACCAAGAAGGGATTAGTTTAATCAAACTTTCCATCCCAAACTTCAATGATTTCATTGACTTTAAGATGTGCTCATCATAAGGACTAAATCTATCAACAACATCACTGTTACTTCCAAAATGAAATGCATTCATCTGAATTTTCTCATCCCCTTCATTATTGTATTCCATCATCTCACTGTATAATTCTTTCATGTCATATTCAGTATATACTATATGATTTATGACAGTGATAATTCTGTACCTTTCACAGAATCTCAGGGGTTGGCAGGGACCTCAGAGCCCATCTGGTTTAAGCCACATGTGAGCAAGAATCCCTCCTATAACATACCTGATGAGTGATTATAATCACAACAGCATTTATATATCATGTTAAAGTTTGCAATGCACTTTATATACACAATTATGTTTGAATCTCATAATTGCCATGTGATGTAAGTACTGCAAATATTACTATCTTCACTTTACAGATTAAGAAAAGGTCAAGTGACTTGTTCATTGTCATATGGCAAGTAAGTGTGGAAGGCAACGCTTGAACATGGTTCTTCCTGACTCGGGAAGAATTTTGGGCAGCTCAAATCGCTAGGAAATTGTTCTTAATAGCCCAAATCCACCTCACAGCAACTAAATATCTATTGCTCCTAATTCTATGCTCCTGGGCCAAGCAGGACAAGTCACTAATTTATAATCAATACATGCTATTTTCTTCCTAAAGTTATTCTTCTGTTTCTTTGAAAAAACTAATAGGTACCTCATAGTTTGTGCCTAAGCTCTCTAGCAATGTTATTCATGGTCTAGTGGGAAGAGTTTTCTTCTGTCTTTGATGTGAACACTATTCTGCAGGGGTTTGTTTGATCAGAAATCTTCCCTTAGCCAACCGACTCAGACTTGTTCCTGTGCTTAGGAAAGGAGTTCATGCAGCAGACAGGTGGGGCTGTCTAGAAATGACTTACAAGAAAGAAGACAGAGAACCCACTTGATCAGGAGTTGAACTGAGTCCATGAAGGATGGTACATTCTTGCCCAGGTATTGCAAATACTTAACATCTATGGTAGAACCTCTGTAATTTGAGGTAAGGAAGAGAGGATAGTACCTCCTGTGACCACTGGTTCTTGACTGACTTCAAACTAAGGAATGTATATATTCACTCCTAAAGAGCTTTATTTATAATTGTTGGGCCATTCTTGAGGGAAACGAGAGTCCCTGTTCAGGAAGAGGTCTGGGGCGTTTCCCAGACAAACATCTGGTGGCTTTGGAGCTGGAAAGGCCATGTGTCTAACTTGGGGGCTAAACATGAAAACAATGTCACAGTGCTTCCTCTTAGGCAATGTACAATAAAAACTGTAAATGAATTCATTATACTTTCAGCCAATTGCACTTATGTTTGGCTAATCAAACAACACTGTTATGTTATATTGGGCAGCTAGATGATGAAATGAAGAGAATGGAGTCAGGAAGATCTGAATTCAAACCTGGACTGAGATACTTAATATTAACAGGGCAAGTCATTTAACTTGTTTACCTCAATGTATCCCTCTGTAAAATGGGTATAATAATGGCTCTCACCTCTGGGATTGTTATGATCAAATGAGATAATAAAAAACATTATATAAATTTTTGCAGTGATGATGATGATGATGCTCAAGCTAAGGCAGTATAAACCCATGAAAAGGGCACTAAACTTGGAATTATAGGGAACGAGATCAAATTCTGCATTTACTACTTATTCCTGTGTGATCTTAGATCATTTCGATGTCTCTGGGTATCAGTTTCCTTCTTTTTCAAATAAAGATATTGGACTAGGTGACTTCTTGGCCCCTTCCAGTTCTTTATCTATGGTCTTATAATTCAATATTCTATTCCCCCTTGCTTAACAACTACCATTCTTTAACTTTACCTTAGTTTATCTACATCTCTCCTGGCCAACCAATAACGTGGGATATATAGACCAATTCAAATACACTCTGGAATCCCTGTTCATGAGAGTGGGGAAGTTTCTCAAGTTTACCCGTCATGTCAACAAACTAGACTAGGGGTGAATTAGAAATAATAGAGTATTATTTATCTTAAACCACCTTATTTCAGACTCATCTTTTTCTAGTCAAACCACAATATCACCAAGACATGACAATTGTTTTATTCTAATTCCTCTAACATAATCTTTCCTTCCTTTGTGAAGGATGGAGAAGAGAAGTAAGACCCAGCTAACTTCTAGGATAAACAAGCCACTTGAGTTTGGAAAAAAGTAATTCAATTTCTCCATGTTTCTATTTATGTATCTATAAAATTTGTACTTATGTAAAATTTATAAAATGGAATAAGCATGATCTTCTTAATTCATGGTACTGTTGCAAGGATAAGTTAAAAGTTGCAAAAACCCTTTCAAAAAGTACAATGAACTACAAATTTGCAGACAATTACAGGTCAAATGAATCTGATCTTAACTGTTCACAGCTGGAGGAGAAGCATAAAAAAAATCTTTGTGAGTTGGTGTCAAGTAGAGCTCCAGAATATTATATGACATGTTGTGCTAGAATTTGTACACAGGGTATACGCAATTAATCAGGGGTACAGAGAAAGAACTTTATTAGTCAAGGTACTCATGTCTCACCTGTGTCAGGTAGAAATAATCTGGATATGCAAAGAAGAGAAAATTAGCCTAGATGGGAAACTGTGCTCTCATATTCCTAAGCTCTTGGAGACAAATACTGGCTTATCCTTGGCAGGGTGAGAAAGCAAGCAGAAAAAGGAAACCTCTGATGACGAAATGAAGTCAGGAATCTGGTACTCACATGATCAAAAACTGAGTTTCAGGAGAGTAAAAGAGGTAGGAAGTTTGATTACTTAAATGTTGAAATAGAGGCAGCTGGGTGGCTTAAAGGACGCAGCACCTAGACTTGGAGTAAGGAAGAATGGAGGTCAAACCCTCCCTCCGTTACTAACTGGCTGCGTGATGCCAGGCAGGTCACAGAACTTTCTGACTCAGTTTCCTCCTCTGTAAAGCAAGGATAACAATAGGAACTATCTTACAGGGCTAAGGTAAGGATCAATAAAGGTAATGTGTGTACAGTACTTTATAAAACTTAAAGTGCTAGGCACTGTGTGAAGTATATTACAAACACTATCTAGTCATATAAGTGCTTTTTTGTTGTTCAGTTGTTTCAGTCATGTCTGACTCTTCATGACCCCAGTCAGGCTTTTCTTGGCAAAGACGCTGGAGTGGTTTGCCATTTCCTTTCTAGTATCAGGCCTGGTCCATCTATCCACTACGTTACCTAAGTTCAAATCTGACTTCAGACACTTACTACCTGAACAAGTCACTTAACCCTGTTTGCCACAGTTTCTTCATTTGGTGAAATGTCAAACCATCTCAGCATCTTTGCCAAGAAAACCTCAAATGAAGTCATGAAGAGTTAGGCATGAATGAAACTGAACAACTTCCTGAATGCCGGCCCACTGCATCACCTCCCTGCCCATCTTCTATGTACCTTTGGTCTAATCAAGCTGCTCCTCCCCATCTTTATTCCCTTCCACGGTACCTTTTCTATAAGCAAAAACAGAGCTATGGCTCTAGATATGATGTCCTTGATGGAGAAAAAACTGTCAAAATGATTATTGCAGGTCTTTTCCATTTCCCTTCTGTTTGTCATCCTTTTATGCCAACAGGATGAAGGTGCTTGGTTGGTTATCTCTGCCAAACTTTCTTCAAACTGATTTTACCCTCCACTGCTTTATGAGATGATACTTCTTATTTTATAATCAACCAGCATCTTTCCAGAAATGATTTTTAAAACAAATTTTTAGTTTAGCCTGGCATTGACTTTGGCAGGCCTATCTCTCCTTTTGAAAACTGAAGCTTATGCTTGCTGACAAACACCCTTTATGAATCTACAGGTCTCGTGTATCAGTTATGTCATACTGGTTAAACTTCTAAATGAAATTATTATGGGTAGTGTTTATGTCATTCGCATTCTCCACTTCCCATTTCTGACTATCAGTTACTCATTTAAATATTCAGGGTTCAGTTGTTTCCATTGTATACTATATGTTTTCCTCATTGTTGTTTTTCCTGATAACTAGAGGAAAGTTTTGAAAGACTGTACTGTTCCCCAACTCAGCGAAATAATAACAATGGAAGTATATTAGGTTTAAAAGACAGAGATTTGTTTCAGTGAGTTTAGAGCAATTAGAATAACTTTACTATTTCCCAAAGGAAATATAGAACCCACTCTTCTACTCCTGTTCAATTGTGTACCCAACTCACTGTCCATATATAGTGTCTTATATGTGTACATGTCTCTAATATCTACATCTAAAAATCATGTATCTATAAAGAATATATAAAGCATATACATACATTATACATAACATATTATGCATGTTATATATCATATCCCACAAAAATATACATAGACACGTTTGTGTAACAGCTATTTCTGTATTACATAAAACACATACATAGTATATACACATAAAACAAAACATATAAAACATAATAATATAACTATCACACATATGTGTACATATGTATATATATTTTCTGTATGATATAGACATAGGCATGACATACATATGGGTATATGTATATATGTGTTTAGATTTCAATATTTCTAAGAGGGCAATGAAATGAGGACTTAATGTTTTAATAATAGCTGAGTAGCTTGTTTCTTCATTTAATACAATGAGGCTCTTTGTATGTGAAGGGGCAAAAGAGCATTAAGAGAATCGACACTGAGTGGAATGGGTGGCTAAGGTACTTTCCAACTCTGAAGATTACATGTGCCACTGTGTCACAATAATATAGAATAAATACTTCTTATTTTACATTCTACCAAGACTGACCCACCATATTTCTTAATCCAGGCCCAGCGCTCTACTCACTGCAGCACTTAACTGCCCATCTTCTACGTACCTTTGGTCTAACCAAGATGCTTTTCCCCATCTTTATTCCCTATATAGTGGCATTTCTATAATACCTTTTCTAGAAGCAAAAACAGGGCTGTGGTTCTAGGTATGATCTCCTTAATGGAGAAAACTCTCATTGCCAATGGGATGATGATGCGTGGTTGGCTATCTTTGCCAAACTTTCTTTAAACTGATTTTACCTAGGGGATAATCCAAGTGTCAACTCAAGTCATCTACCCATGAATTAAGTACTTCCATAATGAAGGAACTGATAAGGAAGATGCAGACTTCTGTACTTAACATCCAATAACAACCAAACTGTTACTGCTTCATAATTAACCAAAAGATAGAGAGAAGATAAGATTATGTTGTATTTATTGTTTGTGGATTACTAAAAAGCATTTGTTTCAGCAGAACAAAAATGCTACCATAAAGCCCTTTACAACAGGGTGCTTCCCTTTCATACATCAAAATCATTCAAGATTCTCTGGAAGGTCTGACATTAATAACCCTATTCAATGATCCCCTAATACCAAACATCAGTCAAGAAGTCACAAAGGACAAATGTATTCTAGGCAAAAGTATGTGTCATAGTGATAGAAAAGATCCAGTATAGTGTCCAATTCTAAGAGGAAGTCTCAAGATAAGTGACGGCCTCTAGATGGTTCCATTTGAAGAAGACATTATGCTAACTGCAACAAATCTCAGAATACTGAAGAGCTTCTAGTGAGAGACCTGAAATTTAAGGGAGTTAGGTTTATCTCTCCACATAAGAGGATAAAGAATGTCTATTGCCCACATCTCCATGGGAATTTGGATGGACACACTATAGATAGAGCTTATCTACACATGTGCACACACATACACACATACACAGAGGAATGTATGTATGTACATACCCATCTTGTTTAGTCCTAAGAGTCTAACAGTGTTGCTCTATATGGCAATAACATTTTACTCTTGATCTTATTGGTAGTCAGAAACTCAATGAATCAATAGGCATTTATTATGTGTGAAAATCTCTGGGCTTGAAAGTCTCCCTTGGTGCTGTTAGTAGAAAGGCAAACAAGGAATGGTCCTTACCCTGTAGGAGTCTACTTGGAACAATAACAAAAATATGAGCAACAAACTATGAACCAGTCATTCACTGTTTGACACACTTAATAAAACAAAAAAAAAGTTTCTTGAGGTTGCATAAACTTAAATAATCCTATCATATTAAATTCTAAATATGATAGAGGACCAAATCTGGAGTCAGGAAGCCCTGTGTTCAAATGTGTCCTCAGACGCTAGCTAGGTGACTCAGACCAAATAATTCTACCTCTATTTGTTTCAGTTTCCTCCCAGAATTGTTGTGAAGATTGCATGAGACAAGAATATTAAAGTGCTTAGCACAGTGCCTGGCACATAGTAAGAGTTATTAAATAATGGTAGCCATTATTATTATTAGCTATTGATCACAAGAATATTTAATGCGAAGAAAACTAAGTGGTTTAAGGAGGATGGCTAAGACAGAAAGAGAATACTGTAAATGAAAATGAGTTCAGTTTATTTTGGCAACATGAAGACAGGTATCTATATCAGGAAAATATTTAGTTCATGTATTGGGGGATAAGGCAGAGAGAGAATTTTTTTTTCATTTTTATTGCAGAAATTTTTTCAACTTGCCAATGAGTTAGCCAGTGTATTTCTTTTTTCTAAGGACTTCACTGAGTATAAAGCAGCAAGTTACTATCAAGGATAATTTTCTCTCTGGAATTCATTGTATTCTATTGTCATTGTAGGCAAAGCCATTACCATGAACATGGAACATCTGCCATATAACCACGAGATGAAAAAAATCCTAATGATAGATAATGATAATGTCTTTGTATAATTCTCAATATTTATTGAGTTAATCTGGAAAAAATTTTAAGTGAAAATAGTAATAACTGTAATTTCTCATGTTTTTCATAAAACCAACCACTGCTAGAATGAGAATGAATATAATGACAGGCCTAGGAGATCTATCATGGAAGACAGATTCAGAACCATGATATACACTATCTCTAACTAGGATTATCTGGGAGTTTCTAGAAGTGGGATCTATGACTCAAGGTGGAAGATGTCCTTTTGACCTCAGATGATATCTTCTTGCATTTCATAGCTAAGAATGGCATTCCTGATTAGGCAGTTTTCTCTACTTAGATGTGATTACTAAAGGATTTAACTATAAAAACCATGTCCTGAAATTTCCTAGAAAGTCTTATTCTCCAGAAAAGAAAGTAAGATTTTAAATAAAAAGTTTGCAAAAGGATGGGGCGCTCTTAAGGAGGGATTATAAGAATGCATTCTCTGGAGGCAACTAGTTGGCTCAGTGGATAGAGCTCTGGGCCTGGAGTCAGGAAAACCTGAGGTCAAATCTGGCCTCAGACACTTACTAGGCAAGTCACTTCATCTCTTCTTGCCTTAATCCACTGGAGAAGGAAATAGTAAACCACTCCAGAATCTTTGCTAAGAAAAACCTATGGAGAGCAGTGGCATGATATGGTTCACAGGGTCACAAAGAGTTGGATGTGACTTAAGAACAATAACAAAAGAACACATTTGCCTGGAGTCTTGTAAATCTAATCCAAAGAGTCTTAAACTGAAAAGTATAAGAAAGAAGGAAAATTGCCCATGTGTGTGGATATATATCAAGGAAGATACTACACAGAACAGTTACAATGTAGGAAGAAGAATAGCAGGACACACACCTAGAATTTCCTAAGAGGGAAAAAACAAAGGAAGGATTCAGAAACAAAAGTCATGTTTCAAAATCAGTAAGTAAATTCACCAAGTTATGGGTGACAAGGAATATTAACTAGATTTCCACATGAGAAAACAAAAACAAAAACAAAAATTTTAGCTTTGTAGGTATCACAGAGACTTGGTGAGATGAGATTCTCGAAAGGAATATGGCTCTGGAATGATATCCACCCTTTTCAAAATGAACATGATATATAAAAGTGCAAAGAAACGAGGGGTGTTATATATTAGGAAGATATGCTCCTGTGAGGAAATCCAGGAACCAGAAGGAGGAAGCAAGAAGCAGAATCACTGAGTGAAAAAGAAAAGCAGCTGAAATGAAAGTGATATTGTCATCCATATTTACTATAGAGTGCCTGGACAGGAAGATGAAATGTTTGAAGAATGGACTGGGGAAAGAGAACATAAGCCTGGTACAGAGATCTTATACAATAGTGATGAGAGATTTCAATTATCTGGAAATTTGCTGGATCTCTCTCTCTCTCTTTCTCTCTCTCTGTCTCTCTCTTTCTCTCTCTCTGTTTCTCCCCCTCCTAATAATTTCTTGGCATGTCTTACCAGTTATTTCATTCTTCAAAAAACTGAGAACATAATCCAAGATGGTGGAGTAAAAACAGGAACACTGCACAGCCCCTACTCTAAATACCTCCAATACCTATAAAATATGACTCTAAACAAATTTTAGAGCTACAGAAGCCACAAAGTGACAGAGAGAAACATCTCCTGCTGAAGGCAGCCCAGCATGCCTACAGGAAGGGTCTATCGCAGCACCCTGGTAACTGACCAGCAGCGGCTGGAGCAGACATCAGGAGAGTGAATCACCAGCAGCTGTGGCATTTTCCAGACTTCTCAACCCATAAATGCCAAAGACAAAGTAAAAGGTCAGTCAGGAACTCTGTTGGAAGAAGGGGACTGAAGAGCACGGTACAGCCCCTACCCCCAGTGTGAGAGGTGGCAGAGGTGCAGTGGCTGCAGCTGCTGCCACATGGCTGCCTCCAGAGCTCCTGGCCTTCAGATTGTAGGGAGACCAAGTGACCATTTATAGGGTAATCACTCTTGCTTTAACCTGCTTGGATCTGGATCACAGTCTTGGGTGGTGGTCCTGAGGTGTGTGGCCAGTGTGCCAGAGCTTGTGCGGACTGCAGAGAGGGCACCCAACTAATAGCTCCGGCAGCTGCAAAAACCCCAGTGTTTTGGGACAAAGCTCTCTCCATTCTGGAAGCATGGCCTGCTTCTCTACCATGGCAAAGGGCTCAAAAGTTAAGTAATGGACTGACAAGATGAGCAAGCAGAGGAAGTGCCGTCAGATCACAGAATCCTTTTTTGGGGACAAAAAGGATCAAGGTATGGAGAAGGAGGAAAACAACAAAGTCAGAATTCCTGCATCAAAAGCTTCCAAGAAAAATATAAACCAGTTACAGGCCATGGAGGAGCTCAAGAAGGATTTTGAAAATCAAGTAGGAGAAGTGGAGGAAAAATTGGGAAGAGAGATGAGAATGATGCAAGAAAATCATGAAAAGTGAGTCAACAGCCTGCTAAAGGAGACTCACAAAAATACTGAAGAAAATAACACCTTAAAAAGTAGACTAACTCAAATGGCAAAAGAGGCCCAAAAAGCCAATGAAGAGAAGAATGACTTAAAAAGTCAAATTTGCCAGATTGTAAAGGAATAATTCTTTCAAAATTAGACTGGAGCAAATGGAAACTAATGACTTTATGAGAAATCAAGATACTATTAAGCAGATCAAAACAAATTTAAAAATAGAAGGCAATGTGAAACATCTCATTGGAAAAACCAATGATCTGGAAAATAGATCCAGGAGAAATAATTTAAAAGTTATTGTAATGCCTGAAAGCCATGATCGAAAAAATAGCCTAGACATCATCTTTCAAGAAATTATCAAGCAAAATTGCCCTGATATTCTAGAACCAGAGAGCAAAACAGAAATTGAAGGAATTCACCCATCACCTCTTGAAAAAGATCACAAGAAGAAAACTCCTAGGAATATTATAGCCAAATTCCAGAGTTCCCAGGTCAAGGAGAAAATATTACAAGCAGTCAGGAAGGAACAATTTGGGTATTGTGGAAACACAATCAGGATAACACAAGACCTAGCAGCTTTAACATTAAGGGATCAAAGGGCTTGGAATATGATGTTCTGAAGGTCAAAGGAGCTGGGATTAAAACCAAGAATTACCTACCCAGCAAAACTGAGTATAGTGTTTCACGGGAAAATATGGTCATTCAATGAAATAGAGGATTTCCAAGCATTCTTGATGAAAAAAACAGAGCTGAACAGAAAATCTGACTTTCAACTAAAAGAAGCAAGAGAAGTATGAGGAAGGTAAACAGCAAAAAGAAATCATAAGGAACTTACTGAATTTGAACTATTGACATTCCTACATGAAAAAATGATAATTGTAACTCATAAGACTTTTCTCAGTATAAGGAAAGTTAAAGGGAATATATGTATGTATGTATGTATGTATGTATATATAGGAGGATATAGGTGTGTATAAATATATTTGTGACTATGTGCATATGTACATACATGTATACATAGACAGAAGGCACAGGATGAGTTGAATAGGAAGGGATGATATCTAAAAAATTAAATTAAGAGGTAAGAGAGGAATTTATTGAGAGAAGAAGAAAGGGATAGATTACGGTAAATTATCTCACATAAAAGAGTTAAGAGAAAACTTTTACAATGGAGGGGAAGAGCAGGAAGGTGAATAGGAATGGGACAACCTTACTCTCATTGGATTTGGCTCATTCTCATTGGGGGAAAGGGTAGTTAGAAGCAAACACTTTTGAAAAGAGAGAGGGACAACAGACAAAACAGAATGGGGTGTGTGTGGCGGGATGGGATGGAGGGAAATATATTTAGTCTTTCACAATATATCCATGGAAATGTTTTGCATAACTACACATGTACAACCTATATTGAATTACTTATCTTCCCAGTGGGGGTGGGTGAGGAGAGAAGAAGGGAAAAAATTTGGAACTCAAAGTTTTTTTTAAAAAATGTTTAAGTTAAAAAAAAAACCTGAGAACACAACCACAGGCTATTTTACTCCGGATGTGATTTCATTAATGAGGAATAATGTTGCTAGGGCAAAAAAAAAAAGGGAAGCTTGAGGTAAACTGATCATAGAATTTATGGTAGAGTAGAAGACAAAATTTAGGCATAGTCTTATGTGCATCTTAGATTTTGAGGGGGCAGATGCCCATTAGATTGTAAACTACTTGAAGGCAGTGACTGTCTTTTGCCTCTTTTCATATTCCTAGGGCTTACCACAGTGCTTGGCACATAGTAGGTGCTTAATAAGTATTTACTGACTGATTGAATTCAGAGAAACGATAAGTAGGACCTCATAAAATTCCACAGGGAAACACCTCAGTGGGAGTGGGAGAACTCTCAAGAACAATATTCCAAGGATGCAAAGAGAAACAATTCTACTGAGGAAGAGAAGGACTTGTTTAAATAGACCAATGTGGATGCAAAAGTAATTCACTAACCAACTTGTATATTACAAAGACACATACAGAAAATGGAACAAGGTCAGATAACAGGATGATTATAGAAACATGGGACAATTCTAGAAGATTAGTGTCATGAATGCCAAATTTCAGGATATGCTGAAGGAAAACTAAGGAACACAGACCACAAGATTCTACCCTCCCCCAAAATCGACATGTATATTAGGACAAAATGCAGAATTAAAGGATGGATAAGAGCAATGCTTGGGGTAAAAGAAAATATAGTGTACAAATTACAGGCTTGTGTGCTTAACCTCAATGCCTGGAAGTCTTTTAGAACACAGAAATACAGGAATGTGTGACAATCATCTAGAAAAGAATATACTGTTCCCAAAGCCAGCAAAGTGTCACTATGAACTGGTCAGGCTTGACTAATACCATTTCCCTTTTGGATAAGGATACTAGACTAACAGATAAGGAAGATTCTACAGATATAGTTTACCTAGATACACCTGTCAAAACTATCTAATGTTATTATTGTACAAAAAGAAGAAAAAAATGTGACAGATTATAGTACAGTTAAAGATATTTGGAATGATTTGAATTTTTGGTCCAAAGATTGGCCATTAATGGTTTAATGTCAATTTGGAAGGACTTCAGTTTAACCACAAGAATCTGTGTTTGTCCCTTTACCATTTAATATTTTCAAGAATGACCAAAAAAAAAAAAAGATGTGAAAGAGATGCTTTATTAGATTTGCAGATGACACTAGTCTAAGTGGAACAGCTAATATTTTCCATGAAAAATTCAGGATCCAAAGAGAACCTGACACACTAGAATATTGGTTTGAAGCTAATAAAATAAAATTTAATAGCGATAAGTACAACATTTGGATACAAAATAACTTCATAAGCATAAGGTAGGAGACACATGGCTAGACAAGTTTTACTGAAAAAGGATTTGAGAGTTTTAGCAGACTGAATCTACACCATGATAGTGTGATGAAGAATGCTAATTCAATCTTAGGCTACATTAAGAGAGATTAGATGTTTAGTCCAAAGAATGTTATAGTTTTGTTGTATTTTTCCCTGCTAAGATCACATCTGGAGTTTAGTTCTAGGCACCACATTTTAAGTAAGGATGGTGACAAGAAGGAGAATATGGTCTAAATATATTGTCAGATAAAGACTGGTTGAAGGAATCTGGATGTTTAACTTAGTCAAAAAAGAGGCACTTGTAAGGTTTGGTAGGAAAAGAAGAGGGTGATAGTTGTTTTTAAGTATTAGGGCTGTTATACGGTTAAGGGATTAGACTTGTTCTTTTCAGCCCCAGATGGTAGAAGTACAATTATCACTTCCACATCTCGACTTTCTCCATCATGGTTTCGATATTTCATGAGTTGACATATGAAATTAAATGGGAATTTTGCAAGATTTTTGTGGAAGCTGCAGATGACAGATGAAGGCCAACAGTCAACAAAGAGTTTAGAAACTCAGAAATGCATGAAATATATGTTTATTATTATAAAATATCAACATATTTTATCTTTTCATACCATAATAATTCAGACTTTTTCTCTGGTAAAAGGGATGTGGATTTTCCAGATTACAGGATTGCCACACTCCTAACCCCCCCAAATGTGGAAGGGCTAACTGTAGAAACAATAGATAGAAGCTGCCAAAAGGCAAAACTAGGATTGATGAAAAATATTTCCCCAAAATGAAAGCTATCCACAAATCGAATGGGCTGCCTTTGTAGGCAATGGTTTCTCCTTTGGAGGCCTTCGATAAAAGACTGACCATGTTCTTGGTATGATGTAGAGGAAGATTCTTATTCAGGTAGAGGTTTGTACTGGATGGTCTGTGAGATTTCTTCCCCCATGTGAAATTTTTGGTCATACCCAATTTTTGGTTTGCTTCTGAAACTGTATTCACCATAGGTGTGACAGAATGGAGTGGAGAATAAGTAAGTAAACTTATGTTCTCAAGAACTACTATATAATAAATTATAATTATAATTTTCTTGGAGAGAGGCAGGAATCTTACTTTATTTGTAACTCCATGGCATCAAGAATATCTGTCTGTAATAAATACTTGTTGAATGTACAAAAGAATCGATGAACTTTCAAGGATCTTATCTTTCCTCCTTGGACCTCATATAGCCCTTTATTTTTCTGTTTTCCCCAGATCATTCAAACATCCAGCTGGGTTGAACCCTACACCTTTGTGTTCATTGGCTGTATATGAGAATTGGCTGAAGGAAGTATAGATATTTAGCTGGGAGAAAACAAGACTCGGGAAGAGATGCTACCTATCCTTGAGTTTTTGAAAAGCTATCATGAGAAATAGGTATTGGACTTCTTCTTGACCTTAGAAAGAGAAGTAGGAACAAGGAAGTTACAGAGAAGTAGGTTTAAGTCTGATATAAGGAAAACACGAACAAAAACAAAATTTCCTAACAATTAAGAGTTAACCAAAAGTGGAATGGACTCTTGTGGGAGTCTGGATGACCACTTCTTGGGTATATCATAGATGGGATTCTTGTTCAGGTATGAGTTGGAACAGATGGCAATTGAAGTCCTTTTGAATTCTGTGATTCTGATTACAAACACAGCCTAGCTTTCCAGCTTAATGGATTAACTGCTGAGTCTTACCATTAGTAAATAAACCAGCTGTACAACAGCTCTAGGAACTCAGGGAGTACAGCAGAGACAAATTAAAGACAGAATCCGCATTTCCTTCTAAACACAAAAGATCTGGAAATGATTCCAACAAGGCTATTTTGGATACGGTATGCACTCAGGTTTGCTTAATACACCTTTATGATTGGGGAGCTGTGGTGGGAAACCAAATCTTTGCTTTATGGATATAACAAATGGGTCCACTGTGGTAAATATGTCATTTGTTCTTTCTCACAAAGAGATATTCATTGCACAGTGCAAATAAAGTAAAATTTCCCTTCTACTTAAGGTTTGTTAGCTGAAATTTATGTTTTTAAAATGCACTGCAAACACCAAAAAACTGATCTGTACCTTTATCAGCTTTTAAATCAAAACAGCTTGCTATCTGGTAAGGACAGCAGAAGTGGTCGATTTATTTCATAAAATTTTATGTACAAAGCAACAGTATCCATGAACTTAATGGAGAGAATATAGAGTCTGGAGGGGTAATTTTTATTACAATTTATAGTGGGATTACCCATACTCCACAGTTTTCAAATTTTATTGAGATTTTATGAGAGCATGATGCTGACGCAGTTAACGGCAGTAGGTAGAGCAGGTATAATTCTGGCTCATCATAAATGGAAAATGGAATTGACGTAACTATTATATAACAAATCCAACAGTCTATTAATTGCTAGGGCCCAATCAGAGCCATTATTTATCACAGTTTCACAGGTAAAATATTTCACCTAAGAGTCACAGAATAAATAAAAGCTGACTGTAATTTTCTTGCAGCGATATCTTTTCATTAAGACGGTTTGAAAGCCATAAAAATATTTCTCGCCCTCAGGAATTCGACTCCTGAAACTATTAAGACTTAAATCATATCAAGCATCCATAATATACCACCAGACATTAGATTTAAATATTAAACACTATGAAATAAAGCAAACTTGGGGCACCAACTGAGGCAGAATATATTCAAGAACACGAAGAAACAACATATGGCTCAAGAACTATAAAACAGAAATAGGTTTTTTGATGGTGCTGTTGCCACTCAAGGAGTCTGGGAATGGCTTTTCTTAGGTTATGGCCTCTGACAGATAGTCCTTTCTTCTTCACATCCCTCCTTAGCTGCAGGTCACTGACAGCAATACTCTTTCACCCCAGGGGTGTTGAAATAAAACCTACTTTACTAGGGGTGTGAGAATTTATAGGAGCGACACACTATATAAATTTAAGCAGTTACAGATAAATAGAGTAATTACAGACTCCAACTTCATCCAGCTTTGGTGATAGGTCTCCCTCAGAGACTACTTCATTGTAGAAACCTCTATCTAGTCACCTAAGACCTGCCAGTTTCTTCTCACAGTGTCTTACCTGAGTCAAGTAAATTCTGTTCCTAATTTCCATCTGCTTCTATACAGTTTTTCCTATGTTCCTGGCCATGCAAGGTAGCTAAGATACAGTTAAGGAACAGCCAATCAGTTAGATTCCCTTAAGCCTTTGAACATCCAACTTGTACAAAATTCTCTCTCCCGCTTAATTCCATTTATTCGGTATCTCCCAAATCCAAGCACTTTACTAGGAGTTATGAAACCAGCAATGGGGACTTGTCCTCAAAGAACTTATTCTCTACTGTTTAAACTACATTTAAAGTTCCTGATAAGCTTTTGTTATTGCTGTTCAGTTGCTTTCAGTAGTACCTGACTCTTTGTCTCTCCACTTGGGCTTTTTTTGGCAAAGATATTGAAGTGGTTTGCCATTTCCTTTTTCAGTTCATTTTACAGATGGAAACAGAGGCAAAAGGGGTTACGTGACTCTCCCAGGGTCACACAAATAGTAACTGTTTGAGACTAGGTTTGAATTCAGGAAAATAAGCACTCTATCCACTGTGCCACGTAGCTACCCCCCTTTGTAAGTTGGCATAAACTTATTTTTTAACCTTTTACAAATTACTACTCTTCATGATGTCTAACTTGTTTTGAACTTCCAAGTGAATTTCTATACATATAATCATTTCACTATACTAGATATGGTAGAGTTGAATATATAATACAAAATAATACAGTAAGAAAGGATATCCAGGGTAACATATAAAAGGCAATTCTTGAAACCAGGAAAACTCAATTCAGACACATATTGGCTTAGTTATATGACCACAGGCACAGGCACAACTTCATAGTGCCCAAGGTTACTCTCTAAGACTATGAAAGTTTCCAGCCAGTTGTCAGTCTGCATTATTAGAGAAAGTTTCCACAAAGGCAATCCTCTACATGGATGAAATTACAGATCCAAAATAAAAAAGAACACATTGATTAAGCACCTCCTCTGTCACAGGGCACTCTACTCTTGGGCCCAGATGCTGATTTTGGAGAAGGAATATGCCTTGCTGCAAAAGACGGCTTGGACCGCTTCACTCTTATATTCTTTAGGTTTCTTTATTTAAATAACATGGTCTTCACTCCCCTCATCATCCTGGATGCCCTTTTTGGAACATGCTCAACTTCATCTCTACCACACCCCCTAAAAGACAGTGTTCAGAACTGAATACAATACTACAGACAGAATCTGACCAGCTCATAGTAGAGTATATCACCTCTCCTTCATATTCATGCGGTGGCTGGTAATGCAATATGTCCCTGTGTACAAAAAGAGAGGAGGTAGTATACCTAAGACATAAATTTATACAGACAGATATATACATATACATATGTATATATACATATATTGAGAGAGACAGAGACAGACAGAAAGAGACAGAGACAGACAGACAGACAGACAGTCAGACAGACAGACACACACACACACACACACACACACACACACACACACACACACAGAGGACCTTATAAATAATCTGGTCCAAACCTCTTATCTAACAGATGAAGAAGCTGGGGTACTCAAGGGTTGCCCAAGTAAGTAAAAACATCAACGATCAGATTTGAACCCCAAGTGGTCTCCCACACCACATATAAGAACTCAACTATTATAATAATTAGGATTAGCAATTGAGGACAAAACTCTGTAACTATTTTTAACGATTATGCTATTATTTGTTGGGAGACAAACTTTAACAATTATTAGTTTGATATTATATCTGTTCTCCAAAGAGCCCAAAGCAGTTTATACTAGTTAATCAAATCAAACTGAATCAAAGTACTCATTAACCAAAGAAGATTGGTTGAGTTAAGTAAATGCCTAGGATTAGAAAAATAATTTTATATGGGGAGGATGGCCTATTTTGAAAAAAAAAAACACTTAAAAGAGCTACTCCCAATGAACATTTCAAAATAACAGTGAATGATTCTGAGAAAATAATTTTTAATCACATACATTTCCCCCCTTTCTTTGCCCTTGCCAAGTCCCAGAGCAAAAGTAAGCAGTTCAGTTGCCAAATGTCTGTAAAAAAAGGCCTCACACAACAGCCACATAATCTAAATATCATATTAAAGACACATCAGGAATACACACATTTTAACATAAAAACCAAGAATTTCTCTGTAGGAAATAATAGCACTTGTATAGCTGGAGTGAAATGAGAAACACTATATTCTTTCAGGGTAACATTTGAACTGAGTAGAAAAATTTTTTTAAAAATTTAAATAATGATACGAATTCAATAAGGAGACGAATTTACCTCATATTTCAAAATCCAGGCTTTAACATTAATTATCTTTAAAAATTGCTATAGAAAACTTTAGTATAAATAAAAATATGTGGAGATGTATTAAGAAATAATGATAGTGGAAGATTACCAGGTTTTCACATTTATTTAAACATAAAATAAGACTTCTGACCAAAGGAGTCCTCCCGATTTATAAAAACTAAAATTTGAATATGCTAGTTTGTTTTACTCAATGATCCCATGGCAGAATGAAAACAAAATCATTTTGTTCAATTCTGGCTTTGGCTATTTCAGCTGATTGATGGAGTAGTTTTTCATTTATTTTTGGTTCCACCATGTACCATCATTTGGGCTCACTTTATACTACATGGCTTTTCCTCTTCCTATCCCCTCTTTACTCTCTAATTTTAACCACAAGATGCCAAAACAACTGGTCAGCTCAATGAGCAAAGAATCGTCTGTGGTATAGTAGGACGACTTTTTGTATATAAGCAATGAGCATTTGGCTGGGTTTTTAACTTTTCAGGTGGTTCTGTTGGCACTGCATAGATGCAGCAGCCTCTGTCTTTCTCTCTCCTCATGGCTCATTCCTGACACAAGTTAACTACTTGGTTCCTTCTAAGAGCCAATTTAGTTTCTGCCAGAGGAAGCAGAGGGACGGGCAGATTGCAGACATTTCAGATAAACACTAACAAGGACAGAAGAAGCCAATTCTTTTGGTGGGGCATGTTTAGCCTTGATGATTCCTGTGCATTTCCAGAAGAAAAAAATAAGAGACTAAGTTTCTAGTGGAAAAAATTCCATGCTGGGAATAAGATTAGGAAAATAAAGAGAGATGGAGATTCAAACAAGTGAATAAACAGGTTTAATAAATTAAATACAATTCAATTCATCGATAAATCATTTACTGATTTCCCACCATGTGCAAGTCCAAACCTATTTACTAGAAATTCACAGATATGGAATACCTGCCCCAATGGGCTCAAGACACTATTACTATGCTTTTTGCTAAATTTCATTTTGTGAATTTTATTTTAGATTAATTAAATCAAATTGTAAATTTGTAAAATTTAGAGGTGGAATCTGGGCCTGTGATTTCACTGGCACAGGGAACCCAAGGATGAGCAAATTCTACCAAATGCAGATTTGCGACTTCTTTGCAATTTATAATCTTAGTTGATTATAGCACTGAGAGGTTAAAAGACTTGTCTGGGGTCATACGGTTGCGATACACACGTGTCAGAGTTAGGTTTTGTGGCTCTGATCTGGTACTTTATCCACTATGCCATGCAGTCTCTCCACACTATCCACACATGATGAATTATAATTCAATGAAACATTCTTGTCCTGTCAACCTTTAGACTTAAAGACAATGAATGGATGAAAAAGCATTTATTAAACACTCAGCGTGTTTAATATGAAAGCAAAGTCAGGACTTGCCCTCAAAGAGCTTACATTCTATAGGACTGGAGATAACACATATATAGTAGTAAAGGCCAGGAAAGGGAGATAATTTTGCCCCATTCCCTGGGGCAGTGAATGGAACTGTAGGGGAGCAGAATGACATACCTCTTCTAGCAACAATGAAAGAGTTGATTATGGTTCCAGAACTAGAAAAGGGGAGGAAGTGATTATGGGATGCTAACAGTAGGCCTGGATAGAGAAGTACAAGTAATGAAATGACAGGTACCTGGAGCCGTGACCTATACGAATCTGGGAAACTAAGAGAGGGAATCAAAAAAACAAACAACGCTCCCCCCCCAAACAAAAGACACACACGCACACACACACACACACACACACACACACACACACACACACACACAAATCCTTAAACTTCAAACCTTCAAATGACCACTGGACCCCATGACAATAATTTTAATGCTGATGAAACATAAAATTTCAAAACAACAACAAAAAAAACCCCCAAATCTAAAGCATTTCTATTGTTCATAAGAGAACTGTGTCAGCACTAAATTGTCTGGTTTAGTTCTTGGAAAAATGGAATCTATAGTCTTTAACAATGAAACAAAGGTTAAAAATTACCCAAAGCAAGGTTTACCAACCGACTTCACAAGCAAACTAATCGACCTTATACTAGGTCAGCTGCACTGGACTATTCTGGTGGTGTGGACAGATGACACCAGCATTCCAAACGGGTTGCTGGATGGCAAGTTAAATGAGGTCACTCCTATGTAAGGTGGGGAGAAGAAACACTTCAAGGACAAGCTGACAATCTGAAGCAGCTACAAAAAATGAACATCAATAGCAGCTATTGTGCAAAGAACCCATCCGAAAAGAAGTGATCCAAGATGGGGGGGTTCCCATGACAGCAAAGTCAGGGTTGATTAGAAAGCTTGTAGCCAGAGGTTCTGAGTCCTGAGAGCTCTGTAGTATTCACTGCAATACTAGGGGTTGTATGATGTCCATAGTTTCCCTCCACAAACATAAATTATGCAGATGCTAAAAATATATGTGTGGTTTGTTCTTGTGGGTTGCTGAAAAAAGCAATAGCCTGCAGGAGGGAAATGGGGTTTGCTTATTTCAACCATGCCCAAGGCTACGTCTCATTCAAAGTAGGAACGGCTGCTATGAAAAATATGGTATATTTCTGGAACATTCTTCACTCTCTTCCTGTGTCTAAATATGAGGGAAGCACTGTTTCAGAAACGGGCGACTACAGGTATTTTAGGCACACCTAGTAGCACATAGTGTCATGCTCTGTACTTAATTCAAGCACACAAAAATGATTTCTTAGCAACAAAGCAGGACTACCTTGGTCATACACTTCTGTACTTTAATGGGATCATGAATGTTCTGTGTGGACACTCTTACCATGGATGCTGATCATAAGCTCTTTATGCTTTACTAGAAATAGCACGTTATAAGTTGATATGTCCCATCATTCTCCTCCAACAAAACAAAAACAAGTAAAAAACTCCCCAAAACAACAAACCAGACCAACATAGAAAATGTTCCAACCATTTTCACTGGTTGTCCGCCATGCCTTTATTTCTCTCTTCATGGCTGCCTCCTGGCTTCCATGGTTTCCTTCAAATCTTAGTTTAAGCCTCACCTTCTCAAGAATGATCCTAATTAGCCTTTTCTCTGAGAGGATTTTTAATGTACACTTTATATATCTAGTTGTTTGCATGTTGTCTCACCCAGTAGACTGTGAGCTCCTTGAGAGCAGGGGCTGTTTCTTTGCTTTTCTTCATATTCCCAGTGCTTAGTACAATGACTGACACATAGTAATCACTTGGTAAAGGCTGATCAATTTGACTTCAGTTTTTCTTGATAATTTCATAGTATCGCTTAATTATTTCTATTAATTTAAATTCTCAAAACTTTCACATATACCATATTCACATATAAGCACAAAATTCCTTTCAAAGCCAAATATAAAGTTATTTGGGATTCATATATTCTCTTATGCTCTTTTCCTCCAGATTTCATATCACTGAAGATAATGCCCAGAAACTCAGGAAAAATCTCTGCATTGGACAACTCATAAAGCTGCTACCAACATCCTATGCTAGGTGCCACACATCTTGTTTAGAAAAAAAAATCACAAATAACTTGCTGGAACCCCAGGTCCAAGGGCTACTAGGCTGAGTATTTCTCCAGGTTACTTATGTCTTCACTTCATAAGACTTTGCATACAAGGGTGCTTCATGTGTAACCATCATGAAAACCTGGTGAACTTTTAGATGTCCTTAAATGATATCTTTTCTAAGTGGGTATCCTCTCTTGCTGTCCTCTTATTATCATCACCTGTTTCTCTACCTTTGTTAAAACACAAGATCTCAAAGTCGTGTTCTTCAAAGAACTTATTCTGCATTCATACCCAAATTAATGAAAAAGGAAGGTTTTGGTGTTATGTAAACAGAGAGATGCATGTAGCTTCCTTTGGGTGTCCTTCTTTGGAGCTTCTCTCCTCCAGAGTTTTAAGGTACAGTGGCACAGAATTAAAGAACAACATATGCTTAACCCTAACCTAGTTATCCTTCTAACTCTGTTAGGAGGAAGGCTATCTAGCTTTCCCAGGAGTTCTTCATTCTAGTTTCCTAGATATAACCAGTTCACAATTGACCCCGAATTTCTATTCTCAGGAGGCAATGAGTCAAATTAGACAAATAAAATAACGTTTTACAGAAGTGATCTATTAGTTAACATGAACCTGACACCTCTTTTACCACTCACCAACTTTCCATCATATCTTTATTTCCATATTATATGGATGAATCATGATGAGGGGGAGGATTTTAACAGTCAATTGATTTACGATTGGCCTAGTTCACTATACATGGCGAGATGAATGATGGAGTCAAGAAAGATTTACTAAACTTTTGCACCTTACTATGTGCAATCTATATAAACAGAGCAGCTAGGCTGTATAGTGAATAAAGTACTCGGCCTGGAGTCCGGAAGACTTATCTTCCTAAGTTCAAATCCGGTCTCAGACACATACAAGTTGTGTGACTCTGGGTAAGTCACTTAACCCTATTTACCACAGTTTCCTCAACTGTCAAATGAAAAGGAATTGCCAAACCACCCCAGTCTCTTCGCCAAAAAAACTCCAAATGGGGTCACAAAGAGTCAAACACAACCGAAATAATGGAATAACAACAAAATGTGTGTTTATGCCTTCCTTCCTTTCGGTAGTTAGATTTTCTTAATCAGCTTCTTTTCACATCAGCCAATCAAGTGATCAATCAACAACAGCTTCACATAATTCTACAGGTATATTATTAGAAAACACTGATTAGAAAATTAGATCAGAAAATATTTCATAAGCAGAAAAATGAATTTAAAAATCATTCTGAGACATAAAGAAGCTGTACAAAAAAGAGAATGTTTCTCCATCTTAACCTGTGGCCAAAATACATGTTCCAGTGCTTTCTTAGGATTCAATAAAACTGTATTTGCTATTTAGCTAATTAAATTAAGTCAAATTCAACAAATAATAAAGTAACTATTCTGTGTGGAAAACTGTATTATAGTTGAAGAAAGAGACACAGAGTTTAAACAAGAAATGGCCTTTGCTCTTACAGAGTATAGTAAGGGGAACTACACATGTGCATAAAATTATCATGAGAAATAATACACCTACATGATAGGGAGATGCAAAGCAAAGTGTTATAGGTAAGTTTTGAGAGAGAAAGAGTCATTATTCATTGGGCAGATCATGGAAGGCTTCTTGAAGGAGGTGATATGTGAGCTAGGCTATGGACACTGGAAAAGAATCTAAAAGGTGCAGAAGGAAAGAGATTACTCTAAGCATGAGGAACATTAGTGAGAAAAAGCAAAGAAGTGGGAAAATGAAAAAAAAAGTTTTTAAAGGAGAAAGTATAGTTCGATTTGCTTGGGATATAGAATGCTTGATGGAGATAGGGAGGGGATTATATGTGAGCCATGGCTGAAAAAAAGTAAGCCAACAAGCAACAAAGGGGCTAAGACTGAACTCTGTATAGGAGACAATATTTAGTCACCGAAGATTTCTGAGCAGCATCATTAACATGACAAGCTCTGGAAGCTTATATGGTTAGACAGTGTAATAAGAAAAATGAACCAGAAGAGGGGGAAAGAGGAGACTTAAGCATCAACACTCACTTTAAAAATCTGAATATTGATTTAGATATGAAACAGGTCAACTAGTCCAATATAGAATATTCAAAAGGGCCTGGTGGAAATTCCCTCCAGTAACACAGGTTACAATCATCCATGCCTGTTTATCCTGTGTGATGTTTGTTTGTTTTCTCCTAGAATTTCTTCACAGGGATTCACCCACTGTTTATAATCACTCAAAGGAGTTTGACCCAACTTGCACACAGGAAAGACAAAGTGAATATAAAATTTATATTACTCAGACTAAAATGTGCATTTGGGTGGACAATGTATATGGATTGTCCAATCAGTATGTGTAAGCAGGATAGACAATGCAGATTGACAGTATGTTGGTTCAGCATTGAAAAAGGGAGATTAGCAAGATGAAAATGCCTTTGAGGAATTGCAAAACTTTTAAAATATGTACTATTGTGTTACTAATATTATTAATATTATATTACTAATATTAGTCAAATCAATTCCTAGTCAATGACCAAATTTAATATTCTTATCATCTTATAGCCTAGAATAGTGTGATAAGACTTACTCTTACAAGATATACTGTATCCTAATTTCCAAAATGGTAACTGGTGAACCTTATAATAATTTCAGGTATATTCATGTATATGAGAATACAGCATCAGATTTCCATATTTGATTATATTTACATTAATAGTAACTTTAGAACTAGAATGGCGTATACCAGGCATGGGGAACATGCAGCCTCAAGGCCACATGTGGCCCTCTAAGTCTTTGGGTAAGGCCCTTTGACTGATTCCAAACTTCAGAAAACAAATTCCCTTAATAAAAGGATTTGTTCTATAAAACTTGGACTCAGTCAAAAGGTCACCAAAAGGTCACACCCAAGGACCTACAAGGTCATAGGTTTCCCACCACACGCTCTGTAGGGGCTTCACAGCTCTCACCTAGGCATGTCAACATCTACTATTCTCTGAGTTTTCCTATTGATACCAACCTCCTTTCACATTAGCAGGTCAAGAGTACCAGATATTATATATAAAAAGAACTTTAGCGGGCAGAGGCAAGTTTGCAGCACAGAAGCAAGAAAACTCCATGAGCTCCACCGCTAACCACCTCAAATATCTATAAAATATGACTCTAAACAAATTTTAGAGCTATAGAACCCACAAAGTGACAGAGAGAAACAAATATCCCACTGAAGGCAACCCAGCAGGAGGAGAGGAAGGGTCCATCGCAGCACACTGGGAGCAGAGCCCAGCCCCTGGTGAGCTCCTGATTTTAGCCCCAAGGTGGCCCCAACCAACTGCGGCTGGAGCAGACTTCAGAAGAGCAGATCACCAGCAGCTGTGGCGGTTTCCAGAATTATCAACCCATAAATGCCAAAGACAAAGTAAAAGGTCAGTGTGCACTTTGTGGGAACAGGAGAACTGAGAGCCGAATCTGGCCACTGTCCCCAAGGCAAGTAGGCAAGAAGCTGTGGAGTCACTGCAGCTGTGCAGCCACCTCCACATGGCTGCTTCAGGGCTCCTGGCCTGCAGATTGTAGGGGGACCCAGCAACCATTCAGAGGGGTAATCTCTCTTGCTTTAACCTGCTTGGATCTGGATCACTGTCTTGGGTGGAGGACCTGACGTGTGTGACCAGTGAACCAGAGCTAGTGGGGGCTATAGAGAGGGCACCCAACTAATAGCTCCAGCAGCTGCAAAACCCCAGCAATGTGGGACAAAGCTCGTTCTATGGCAACAAAGAGCTCAAAAGTCGAGTCACTGAGTGGCAACGAAAGCAAGCATAGGAAGCAAAGCAAGCACAGCAATCAAACATGAGATTCCTTTTTTGGGGACAAAAAGGATCAAAGCATGAAATGGGAGGAAGACAATGAAGTCAGAACTCCTGCATCAAAAGTTTCCAAGAAAAATACGAACTGGTTACGGGCCATGTAGGAGCTCAAGAAGGATTTTGAAAATCAAGTAAGAGAAGTAGAGGAAAAATTGGGAAGAGAAATGAGAATGATGCAAGAAAATCATGAAAAGAGAGTCAGCAACCTGCCTGAAGAAAATAACACCTTAAAAATTGATTAATTCAAATGGCAAAAGAGGTCCAAAAAGCCAATGAGGAGAAGAAAGCCTTAAAAAGCTGAATTTGCCAAATGGAAAAAGAATTTCTAAAGCACAGTGAAGAGAATAATTCCTTCAGAATTGGAATGGAGCAAATGGAAGCTAAGAACTTTATGAGAAAACAAGATACTATAAAACAGATCCAAACAAATGAAAAAATAGAAGGCAATGTGAAATATCTCATTGGAAAAACCACTGAGCTGGAAAATAGATCCAGGAGAGATAATTTAAAAATTATTGGGTTACCTGAAAGCCATGATAAAAAAAAAGAACCTAAAAATCATCCTTCAAGAAATTCTCAAGGAAAATTGCCCTGATATTTTAGAACCAGAGGGCAAAATAGAAATTGAAGGAATTCTCTGATCATCTCTTGAAAAAGATCCCAAAAAGAAAACTCCCAGGAATATTATAGCCAGGTTCTAGAGTTCCCAGATCAAGGAAAAATATTACAAGCAGCCAAGGAGAAACAATTTGAATATTGTGGAAACACAATCAGGATAACACAAGATCTAGCAGCTTCTACATTAAGGGATTGAAGGGCTTGGAATATGATATTATGGAGGTCAAAGGAGCTACGATTAAAACCAAGAATCACCTACCCAGGAAAACTGAGTATAATGTTTCAGGGGAAAATATGGTCATTCAATGAAGTGGAGGACTTTCAAGCATTCTTGATGAAAAAATACAGAGCTGAATAGAAAATCTGACGTTCAAACACAAGAAGCAAGAGAAGCGTGAGAAGGTAAACAGGAAAAAGAAGTCATAAGAAACTTATTAAAGTTGAACTATTGACATTCCTACATGGAAAAACAATAATTGTAACTTATGAAACTTTTCTCAGATAGTTGAAGGAATATAGGTGGGTATATCTGAGTGCGTGCATATATGTGTACATATATACATAGAGAGAGGGCACAGGATCAATTGAATAGGAAGGGATGATATTTTAAAAATAAAATTAAGAGGTGAGAGAGGAATATAATGAGAGGAGATAGGGAGAGACAGAATAGGATAAATTATCTCATATAAAGAGGCAAGGGAAAACTTACAATGGAGGGGAAGACGAGGAAGGCAAAAGAGAATGGGTCAACCTTACTCTCATTGAATTTGGCTTAAGGAGTGAATAACATACACACTAAATTGGGTATCTTACCCTACAGGAAAGTAGGAAGGAAGGGGATAAGAGGGGGGATGATAGAAAGGAGGGCAGATTGAGGGGGAGGGTAGTTACAAGCACACACTTCTGAAAAGGGACAGGGTCAAAGTAGAAAATAGAACAAGTGGGAGGAGGGATAGGATGGAGGGAAATATAGTCACTCTTTCACAATATATCCACTATGGAAATGTTCTGTGTAACTACACATGTATAACCTATATTGAATTGCTTATCTTCCCAATAAGGGTGGGTGACGAGGGAAGAAGGGAAAGAATCTGGAATTCAAAGTTTTAAAATCAAATGTTTTAAAAAATTATTATTATTATTTTTACATTCAACTGGGAAATAAGATACACAGGCACTGGGATATGGAGATCCATCTTGCCCTGCTGGAAAGTCTGATGGGGAATGGGGGAGGATATAGGAGAGAGCAGATGGGGGGAGGGGGCATTCAGTGGGATTGCTGTTTTGGGGTGATGGGGAGGGGACAGACGGGGAGAAAATTTGTAACTCGATATCTTGTGGAAATGAATGTTGTATACTTAAACTAAACATAAAATTTATTAAAAACAACTAGATCAACAAAAAAAATTTTTAATTAAAAAATAAAATAAAATAAAATAATTTTTAAAAAGAACTTTAAAAGGATTGTACATAATACACAGTAGTATGTACATAATACATAGTAGCATGTACATAATACATAGTAGCCACTTAATGCTTAGTGATTGATGGAACTTGAAATTTTATATTGTCCCTATTAGTATACATACAATTTGGGGATAGTAGAGCAACCAACCCATGAATTTCTTTCAAAAAAGAAGCCCATAGAATATCTGACTCCATCATCACCACCAGAAGAGTTAAAAAAAAAGGATGAGCATCTAAAGATAAACACTATTGGTACTTACACCATCAGCCTCCCAGCTCACACCACGGTCTTCCCTATAACTCAAGTACTTCCTCACCTTTACTCAAGATCCACTGACTCCCTCCAAATTCTCTGTTACCTCTATACTTCTTCTCTCTCTCTCCTGGGCCAGTCTCTATCCACTCAACCAGGCACAAATTACTAGTTTTCATCCCCTTCGATACTTTTAGGTAATCTAAAAGAAACTTCTGCACATTCAACTGCTCCACATTGCTCATGGTCATACCTGTAAACACTTTTATGTCTCAACCCTGTAGCATTCCAATCTTCTGATATACCTTCAGTTTTTCTGATCCAAATCTTGTTGCTAAGCTTATTAAAGTTATGCTCCAGTCCTTAGAAATCTGGCCCAACTTTCACTTTGGGAGATATTTCAGTTTTTTGAGTAGGGTTTTTTCTCTTTTATTCAGGTCTTTTCCTTATTTCCCAATCTTTTTCAATTTAGGGTATGGAAAAGCCTTAAGTTCTGAAAGGTGTTTGATTCTATTCAATAGTTTCACGATTAAATGTTATTATTCAGAAAAAAACCCTTGAAAAAATAACAAGTAAAAATTATTTATTTATGTTCACATACAATGAAAATGAGAGAATTGGCTGAGACCAAAGTCATTCAACAAAAAAGTTTTCCTATCAATATGAAATTTGGTGATTCACTCTAAAAATTTGTAGAAAGTCTTTTTTCTACCTGAATGATCCTTAAAACTGAAGAATCCTGAAAACTCAATAAAATTACATAAAAGGCACCATCAGAATCTTCTTTACGGGGCGGCTAGGCAACGCAGTGAATAGAGCACTGGCCCTGGAGTCAGGAGGACCTGAGTTCAAATCTAACCTCAGACACTTAACACAAAAAACTAGCCATGTGACCCTGGGCAAGTGTTAATCCCAATTACCCTACCTTCCCCCTGAAAAAAAGAGAGCAAAAAAAAAAAAGAATCTTCTTTACAAGTCAGTGTCATATAAAAGTGGCATTTCCATTAAATAGCAATACATAAAAATATCAATTTCTTCTATTTACATGGCTAAGTTATCTATACAATGCTCTAATAGCAATCAATAAACAAACATTGATTAATATGCTCTGTCATGTACCATGTAGGCCATACAAATACAGCCCAAGAAACAATCTCTACTACCAATGAGCTTACATTTTAATGACGTAGACAAGTACATATATTCTTAGTTACATACAGAATAAATACAACATTTTTTATGAATTAACTTGGAAGGGATGGCACTAGCAGTTGGGGGAGAATCAGGAAAGGCTTCTTTTTTTTTGCCTCTTTTTATTTTCCTAGTGCTTAGCACGATGCCTGGCACATAGCAGGTACTTAATGAATGTTTCTGACTACTGACTAGGTGTATGGTGCGTCATCAACAGAATTAGGGAAGTCTGGAAAAGTGACGGGACTGGGTATATAACTTCTATATTGAATATACCATGTTGGTGATGTTTCTAGAATGTTGAGTTTGAAATATCCATTAGTCACTGGTGATATGAGACCAGTTCAGTGGAGAGACTAAGTTGTATATATGGAGCTGGGTACCATCTGCATAATTATACCCTTGGCAGTTAATGAGGCCACCAAGAAAGAATATGTAAATAGAGAAAAGGGCCACGGTTAGACATATGGGGAATAGCCATGGTTTTGGAGTATGGTACGGATAAAAATAAAACAAAGGAGACTGGAAAGGAGCAGAGCAATAACACAGGTGGGAGGAGAAGAAATAAGGAGAGCAATGCCAAGAAAAGCTAGAAAGGATCAAGGATTCAGAAAGAAAGGTCAGCAGGGTCTAAGGCAGTATAGAGGCCAAGAAGGAGGAAGATTCAGAGAAGACTGACATATTTGTTCATTAAAGAATGCTAGTAACTCTGGAAAGGGTAATTTCAACTGAGTGATGAGTTTGAAGGTCAGGGTGCAAAGGGTTGAGGAATGAGTGAGAGGAGAGGAAGCAGTGGTAGGAAATGTATACAGGATTTTCAGGAAGTGTAGCTAAGAGAGCGAGGAAATACATAAGATAGTTGGAGGGGAAGATAGCATCTAGTGAAGGTTTTTTTTTTAAAGGATGGGAGAGATCTGAGCTTGTTTGAAGGCAGTAGGAAAAGAACCAATAGAGAAGGAGAGGTGTCATATTAGAGAGAAGAGGGATGACTCAGGGTGGAATCAGCTGGAGAAGACAGGAGAGGATGGGATCAAAGACACACGTAGAGTGGTTTGCCTTGTCAAGAAGAGTCATCTCTTGACTTATGGGAAGACTGA
This sequence comes from Pseudochirops cupreus, assembly GCA_028627135.1. Lineage (NCBI taxonomy): Eukaryota > Metazoa > Chordata > Mammalia > Diprotodontia > Pseudocheiridae > Pseudochirops > Pseudochirops cupreus. The sequence continues at coordinate 97,142,512 of CM053580.1, read as the reverse complement.
GAAACTGAGAGAAAGAAAGATGATGTCAAGAGGTTTGGGGTGAAAAGAATGAACTTAATTTTCTCAGTAAATTAAAAGACAAGGTTCCTGGCTGATAGAGAGAGTGGATGGAGGCATGGGAGGCTTGAGGAGAGAAAAGAAGGTATGTATTGTTTCTTTTGAAAATGAGGAAGGGAATCAGTTGTAGAGGGAATAAGAGGTTGATACTTGAAACTGTTGACTTTGGTGTTTAAGCAATGAAACTCTTCTAAAAAAATAGAAATAACAAATCTATCTGTGAATTACTCTTTAAAAGAATGAATCACCTTGTCATCATGCATTACTACTATCAATAATAAAACTGGCCTACACATTGCCATCAAAAACACAAGCTAGATAAAAACCAGTTTGGCTGTAGTGAGATCCATTAAAAAAAGTAACAATTCCTTTTCTTTTTCTCTAGCTCTATAGAACAGGTACAACGGTGGTAGTTACTGGCCACTGACAACAGCAACACAAGAAGGGACTTTATCAAACCAGCAACGAGAGTGGCTGCATCTCGTTTTTGTAGGTTAAAGCCTTCAGAGTGTTATCGATCCAGAGATTTTTCTGGTGAACTTGGTGAAAGAATTTACTTCTATGTATACATAGTCTCCTCTGACAAAAGGGAAGCTCTTTTGGCAAAGGAAAATTTTATTTTTTTCACTGTATTCCCAACTCCTAGCATAGTGCTTGGCACTTAGGAGACAAGTAAGTGCTTACTGAGGGATTGATTAACTGGTTTCACAAGCTGGGAAGAAACTACCAATACCTTGGCAGTTCAGTAGTAATTATTATTCAGTAGTTTTCTCTGGTGTCTGACTCTGTGAACCTCTTTGTGGTTTTCTTTTCAAAGATACTGGAAAAGTTTGCCATTTCATTCTCCTGCTCATTTAAGATATGAGTAAACTGGATTAAGTGACTTGCCCAGGGTCACACAGCTAATAAGTATCTGAGGCCAAACTTAAACTCCGGTCTTTCTGTCTTCAGGCCCAACACTCTATCCACTGCACTACCTAGCTGCCCTTAAAAGGTATACTAAAAGACCTTAAAACAACATATACTTTGACAAAGATGAGCCTATGAAAATGGCTGTGGTCTATTTCTACTGAAAGATGACTTTACATGATTTCATACACAGATTCCAGCGCAAAAAAGAGAAGGGAAATCATGAGGCCATTATTGTATAGAAACCTGGCAAAAAAATAAAATGAAATTTCAAAAATGGAAAATTACTTCAGAACTAAGAAAGGATAAAGAGCCAAAGGAACATCTTCAAGAACTGATGAATAATTACCAAGGTCTTAATTAGGCAACTGGGGCTCATCAGGGTATCACATATGTAGTCAACTGTCTTCCATACCCATTATCCTTAAAGGATTCTGACTGCATCTTAAAATGCTCCCACCCAACCAAGGCATCACCTCGTTTAGAGAAAAGAGGAGGTGGAAGGAGGGAGCCCAAACTATGTTATTTTTATAGCCAAATGTTCAACTGTTGGATGTGTTATTTCACTGACATGTTAACAACTTGCTAGTGACTCAAAGTTGAACTCCAATAACCACCAAAGCCCACACACTGCAGTCCCGTGGCAGTTTACCTGTCATTTAAAAAATGTTTCAGGACGAACAACTAGAAAGAGCACTGATTTAGAGGCAAAATCTTCATGATGGCTAATTTCAACAAGAAGATATTTACATCTGCATGCTTCTCCAATACCTGAACCAACCATCCATCTATTGCTTCTAAAGGTAAATATCACAACAGATATTAATCAATGTCTCGTGTCCTAAAACTAAAAATGTCTAGATTGTACAGTAAGAATAAAGTGGTACCCTCATTATTTTCAGCCAGACTTGGAGTATGTGTGCATGTATATGTGTGTATATATCTCATATGTATATTTGTGCCTATGTGTATATATACACACACACATATTAAATAACACAGATACACAGACCTGTATGTATGTGTTTTACCACTCATCAGAGTCCCAAGTAGAATGTTTAACGGCTCAAATGCACACTTTTAAAAATTTAAGTAAAGACAGAATTATTTTGGAATAAAACAATCACCAAAGCAAAGGGCTAAGCCCCAGGTGGACTTTACTACAATTAATTTTAAAACTTATTTACTACTTTTGGACCTAAAATAAAACTTGACCTCTCTCTTTGTCTTACCTTTGACATGGCTTCTCCCATCCTCCAGCAACGGCACTACTATAGTGTTGTTCATATTTCCAGGTGACCGCACAGCTGTATAGACAACAGGCACCGACTGTACTACCACTGGGATGCGGTGAACATGACTCAGTTTGTTAGACTGTAAATTCATGGGGCTTGAAGGTGGTACTGGATGGATAATGTGCAAAAACTGCTGGCCTCCCACACCAGATGCAGAGGCCACAAGAGGCCCCGGAGTTAATACTGTTGGCGCAGATGATGCTGACGATACTGACGTGATGACGGTTGGGGATGAGGCTGGACGACAGGAGGACGATGATGAAGAAGTTGAAGTAGAGGAAGGAGAGGAGGCAGAGGCTGTCATGGAAACTGGGGAGGATGAAACTGCTGTAGGGGATGTCCTGGCTTTGTTTATTGACAAGTCCACTGGCTCAGTTTGTGTTTGGAAGTGATCTGTGGATAATGAGTCCTCCGGGGGCTCCGTTTTCATGTTATTTAACAAGAGGGGTACAGCTTCCATATCCGGGTAGTTGTGGACGTTTGGAGACTGTGGAGGGAAAAACGGAATGTTAATTTCTCTTTTTTGCCTGTAACTTTTCATAGGTATATGATAAGAGCATGTGAATGTTTACCTTTCTTCATATTTCTATGAAAAATCTAACATTTTACACAGCCTGTAAGAAAAGCTCAGGATAATGTGTAATCTCCTCAAAATAACAAAAGGATGATAGATTTCAATCAAACTTCACAGAGAAATACTTACCTGATTTTAAACAAGACTTTCTTGGTTCTGCCAACTCACATATCACCATAAGGACCAAAAAATAGAAACTGAAGACATAGCAGAGAAAAATCACTAAGATGTTTCTATTTTACATTCTGCAAGATACTGCCAGGATCTAAGTTACTACCTGGAAATAAATAAGGCAATTAGGGAAGTGCAAGAATTCTTTCAAGACCAGTGAGTACTACCGAATGCCAGGGAAATATAAATTACTAAATACCCTGAAAGGTGTCTAACTTAATTCTAGATTATAGCTTACACACAAAGCAACATGGTGGAGTTAAACTCAGAAATGGAGATCACCACAAAATATTGTTATAACATTTTTAGAAAAGGAAACAAGAGTGAAAACACAAACTGTTTACATGCAAAAAAGGGAACAGAGCTACCAATTAAGTCTTACTCTGAT
>CM053580.1:97114043-97138618 GCA_028627135.1 Pseudochirops cupreus | reverse complement strand
TGAGAGGTGGGATGATAGAGGGGAGGGTAAGGTAGGGGGGAGGGTTGCTGGAAGTACACACTTCTGTAAAGAGAGAGGGACAGGGACAGGGTAGAGAACAGAACAAGGTGGGGGGGATAGGAAGGAGAGCTATATAATCAATCTCTCACAATATGCCCACTGTGGAGACGTTCTGCGTAATTACACATGTACAGCCTATATTTAATTGCTTGTCCTTCCAGTGGGGGTGGGTGACGAGGGAGGAAGGGAAAGAATCTAGAATTTAAAGTTCTATAATCAAATGTTAAAAATATATATGTATATATGTATTATTTTTATTATTATTATTAACTACATTCAATTGGCAATTAAGATATACAGGCACTGGGTTAGGGAGATCCATCCTGCCCTACCGGAAAGTCAGAGGGGCGAGAGGGAGGACATAGGAGAGAGCAGACTGGGGGAGGGGTTATACAGTGGGATGGCTGTTTTGAGGTGTTGGGTAGGGGAAAGATGGGGAGAAAATTTGTAACTCAAAATCTCGTGGAAATGAATGATGTAAACAATAAATAAATTTATTTATTTAATTAAAAAAAACAAGAGGTCTTGGAAAAGGGAACAGCAACGGATTATGTGTGGAATAAAAGAATATAATTTTGTGATTCACTTTTGATTCAAAATTTTATAAGGTCCAAGAGATTCAGCAAAGGTCTTGGGATGCAGAAGGAACATTTTTGCTTCTAACAGTCAAGCAAAACAGATGAAGAGTCAATCATATAAGTAAGGGAGAAATTAATTTTTGCTGGGTTCTTTCATATAATTTTACTAGCCTAGAAGAAGGGAAAAGGCTAAGACCAAACAAACTTTTTGCTGTTTTCCCCCTTGTGACTGAGACAGAGGTTATAATATTCTTGCTGAAACTGATCCCCTATGAGACAAAGTAACATTTTGCTATTTCAAAAATCAGACCAGTGTAGGTCAAGGTATATATTATTGACTCCTTGTCATATCAGGCCATCTGTCAGAGCAAACTATGTATTTATATGAGTTTATTTCTCTTATTTCCAGGATAGTGACCCTGCAACATCTCAATCTCTTTTTCCCTTTCCATTTTTGCAATAGGCAGGTCAAATGACCTGATGTCAAATAAGTTGTATGCGGTCTGAAGAAAGTATTAATTTGTTATATAATTCAGTTGTTTTTTGCAGGAAAGACTGTATGTTAGGAGGATTCCTAATTTACTTTATCCTCTCTATATAAAACATTTATGTGGTAGCCACAGCAGCTGCCTGAGTTCTCTGGACAGACATTTAAAGATGAATCCTAAGTATGCTTGGTGAGTTCCTGAAAACATTTAGTAAATGCGGTCTCTTTCCAAAGGTCTGAGGTTAGGTAACTTTAGGTTTTGAGGATAGAATCAAAGTTAGAATTAGCAAAGTTGACGACAGTAGTAGCATAGCCCCTAGACGTCATGAAATTCAGCCATCATAGGAGCGGAAGCTGAGACAATGAGAATATCTCCAGGAAGATGGGTCAGGTGCATCAGAATTGATCCATAACGTCCAGAAATCTTGCTGGGCACTTTGAAACACATGCTAACCTTGTTGTACCAGTAGCCACAACTTGAAGTAATGATGGACAGCTTGACCGGAATTGGAATGTGACAGAAAGATCTAGCCACTTTGTGGGAGGACTAGAAAGCTGTTGTAGTTGGCAATGGCCATAAAAGCTTGAACCTAGTACAATGAGCAACTCTAGTCTATTTCTAAATTAAAATGATTTTCAGAACCTCACTGTTCAGGGAATGCTCCAGGAAGAAGTCTATGATTTCAGGTACCTTCATGGGAAAGGAGAAAAGAGAAATCTCCAAGGACTTGATCTTCATGTCCTTGACTAGAAGGACTAGCTTGGTGAAAGGAGGCAACTCCATGTCTTCAACCTTTTTTCCCTGCCAGCTGTAGCCTGACCTTGCCCTTGCTCTCTACCATTCCCCCTCCCCAGTCATTGTAGTACCAGACTCATGTAAGATTTAGTGTTCACTGGGAGTGTAGGAGCTTTTAGGAAGACTCTTTTTAAAAACTTCAAAGTTAATACTTTCTAGTTCTCACTAAATGCTCCTGTTTCCTGATTTCTCTCTTAAGGAAAGGCACATGACTTTAACTGAATGAGTTTCAGACAATTCTCTTGGTTAAATACTGAAGTTACCAGTTATTGTTGGCTGTGAAAGCCATTCCTTCCCAAAATAATATTCACAACACCACCCCTTTATTTCCATTCTTATTGCCACCATCTTTACTTTAAATCCTTGACACCTTTCTGTCTAGATTATTGCAACAATCTCCTAACTGTTCTGCCAAGCTCTAGTCTTGCTGCCACATCCAATCAATCCTGCACATAGGTCTGACAGGTTAATCTTCTTAAAATAATGCTTTTAACATATCATGTCCTTGTTCAAAACCTTAAATGGCTTCCCACTGCCTATAAAATAAAGTCTGGTACTCAAGTGAGCAGAGGAAGTAAGTGGCATCCATATTGCTTCTGATGACTTGTGTATTAGAAGTGCCATGAACAATGTTATCCAGAAAACATATGATAAGAAAGGAAATGGGCCAGCCAAACAGACTAAGGGATGATACATAGATTGCCTTGTTCTGCACTAATAGCCACAGGATTGAAAAGGTTCTTAACCTGCGGTCCACAGATCAAGGAAGATTGTGAAACTGTATGAGGAAGATATTTTCATAACTATATTTCAATAGAACTGATTTCCATTTTGGTTGTATGTGTTTTATACATTTAAAAAACATGATTCTGAGAAGGGGTCTGTAGCCTTACCAGAGACCACCAAAGATGTCTACGACACACAAAAAAAGGTTAAGAATGCTTGATCTTGAGTAAGGCATTAGATAATTGCTTTTTGGAGGATTTATGGGAGTATTAGTGGAGAAACTACCTGCATGGATAATGTTAGAGATCCACCAAAGCAATGAAAGATGTGAATGGGAATCCATGGAAAAAAAGAAATCTCTTAAAGCTACTAATAGTTAAGCTGCTGCCCATAAAGAGATAATGGGGAAAGAAAGTGGCTAATGGACCTTTGCTGCGATAAGTTCACATCTCCAATAGCATGGGCTTAAACTGGTCAAAGTACCAGTTTGACATTCTAGCTTCTAGATTCCTCATCATTCCATACTCTGATTTCTTAGCTTCCCCCAGGACCTGGGACATGACCTGTCCCAAGACTATGTCTTTGTGATAGCTATGTACTATCTCTAGAGCTGTCCTATTCAATTAATGCCAGTTTAATTCATTAATCAGTTGCTCATGTACCTGATACAACATCTCCCATCTCTGTTCCTGGCTCCCTCCTCATATTCACATGAACTGATTTTTTTTTTTAATCCCTGGTTAGTTAAAGCACATCTGATTATCATTTCTCCTTTGCATGGCCCTGGAACGTATCAGTTCCATGGATCTTGACTTTTAGATCTACCTTCACTAATTAGTCTCAAAGCAGGCAGGTTAGCACAGGACACAACAAAATCCCTTAAAAGGATTTAAGTAAGAGAAATCTGGAAAATGAAAGGTTGAGAACCCTGGAAAAAGTACTGCCAACGAGAAACAAACTTAATTCTCTGTTCCAGTCTCTTCGTAAAATGAGCTCTTCAATTTCTTACTTTCTGCCTCTCAAGGTTGCTAAATTTTAATCAGTATGCTCCCATCATGGCAAGTTCATATGCTGAAGAGTGATTGGCAAGGTCGGTAAACATGGTTTAATGGTGTCACACTATGCATGGGGAAACAATGAAGAGACACTGATTTTAAACTGTCGACACACCTACAAGATCATGTTCACTTTTTTCCTATTGTCTGCTTCCAATTTCTTTAATATTGTGCCATTTATGTTCTATTTCTCTTGTCTGTTTTTTTGCTTTTTATTGTTGTTGAAAAACATCTTAATTTTCTCTCTGAAATTCCAAATTAAGTAATTCACTAGAAATGGGATATACATGGAAATTCCCTACATTTAATTTTCTTGTGAATCATGAAATGTCTACCTCCACTTTCTGTGCATTAAAAACCCAATAAAATAATAATATAGAGAAAACTGACTAATTCTGATCCTTATCACACTCTCTTATATACATTTCTCCTAAATGCACTGAGTCCAAAGCATCAACCAGTCCCAACATTTTGCACACCCCTCCTTTCTATTTCTGAAAAGTTTCCTGAAACTAAGGCCAAACCATGCATAAGTTTTTAGAAAGGATGAATTTTACTTGTAGAATGATGAGGATTTAAGTGCATCAAAGGCTGTGTATGATAGCTTCATCATATATTTCATTATGTGAAATATTACTCTCATTTTATTAAAAGTAGGCTTTCATGCATTTTTTGATACAGAATTTTCAGTAGATAAAGTTCTTAAATAAGAGAAGCAACTTTGTTGGCAATGGTTGCTCTCTCTCTGTCTGAACATACACACACACACACACACACACACACATTTTTGTATGGCATATATTTATAATAGATATCTATTTTAAACTTGGTCTTTTCAACCTGCTGTTATACGCACAATGTAAAATTTTTTTGTAGCTTCGAAGCCAATATGCTAAGCTGTTTTATGAAGAAGTCATATAATTAAACATCTATGCTAAGAACCAAAATGAGGCCTGGAAATATTATTAACCTTTCCTTGGACTCAATCCATATTTGTCCCAAAATGATAATAAAGCATTCAAAAGGACTATGGTATTCATATTCCATTTTGTAAACTCAAAGCACTTCATCTTCATTCATTTATTAATCCACATTCACTTACAACTAGGGTTTAAAATGTTATTAATTGGGTTTGTCTTTTGCAGGTAATCCTTGGATTAGGTTTGCTATCTTGCAGAATCTTTTTGTTGCATTTTGTCCTTTTCTTTGGAGGTATTTTATCTCCCTTTTACAGATAGAGGAATTAAGCTTGGATCACTAGTGAATACAGTGGGACAGAACACAGCTGGAATTTAAATATATTTATTTTCTTCCCAATGTTTTTTTTTCCCCCTACTAAATCATATTCCACCCTCCCTCAAGTTTATTCTGCTTTCACCGGCCATAAAAATATTATACAAATCAAAATTATTTTTCCATTCTGATTTTTAGAAAGACAGTCTTTTTCAATAAAATAATTTACAATAGAAATAGCTTAATTCTTTTGGAAAATAAGTTCATTAGCAATTTGGCTTATCCCCTTCAACATCTTCTTAAAATTATTTTCCCACTTAGACCTTTGAAAGTTATTACAACTTTTGAACAATGCCACAAACACAGTGAGGTGAACTTTGGGCTTTTAGTGTATTTTTATGAACTTCAGAGGGTGTCTCTGTGTGCGTTTTATAAAAGCATAAATACTTGGAATTTTGGAGAAAAGTGGCATGAAATTTTCTTGTAGTTTTTAAGTTATGCAAATTAATTTTCATGTGTGTATAAAAACTGCTATTTGCTTTTTCATTGCTACAATCTAATGAGTATAGTTGAAATGAAAACATTTTCTTTAATTGTCAATAATTAAGCAACCATATTTCAAAATGATTTTATACAGCTTCATGCTAGCAGCCTTTTTTTTTTTTTTACATACTAGGATGTTCATCCACTCTAAAATCATCTATCTACATAAAAAATCACCGTCTCACCCAGGACAGTCTTTTTACTGTCATTCTTCTGGGCCAAAATCTTAGAGAAAGGATCTTGACGTACCTCAAGAACTTACACAATTTTTAGAACTACAGAATCACAGAGACCTCTTAGACCAGACCTTCCCTATGGATCTGAAGTATTCTTGTTGTTGTTCAGCCCTTTCAGTCGTGACCCCATTTGGGACTTTCCTGGCAAAGATACTGGAGTGGTTTGCCATTTTCTTTTTCAGTTCATTTTATAGATGAGGAAATCAAGGAAAATAGGGTTAAGTGAGTTGCTCAGGTCAGGGTCAAGTGTCTGAGGCCCAATTTGAACTCAGGTAGATGAGTCTTCCTGACTCCAGGCCTAGCATCCTATCCACTGTACCACCTAGTTACATTTTTTGCCTTCCCAGAGAACTTTCTGCTAGCATAGGTCATCCTTAAAACCTATACAATTGTAAAATATTGGCTTATCTTTCTTCCTGTATCTCATTCCCTTTACCCACAGACAAAGAGGTCAGGGAGGTACAAGGCAGAGAATTTAGACTTTTTTTTTTAAACTAGTGCTAAGCAAGATTTGAGATAGGAATCATTGATCTTTCTATAACAACACTATTTTCTAACCTCTCTATTTAATGTCAGACAAATAGTTTAAAATCTACAACCTTCTTTACTAACCATTTCAAACATTAAATAAACTCGGGAACTTTGAGTGTCTTTTTAGTAGCACATTTTTGATCACTATTTTGGGGGGAGGTTTTCTTTTGGACATTTTTTCAACCTAAAATTCTACGTTTTTATAGGGCTTCTTCAATAAAACACATGCATATTACTAAAACTAAATCTTATTTATTATCCCTCAGTAAAGCAAAAATTCAAAACCTCTCATTCAGCTCATCAGACTGCAAATCACTAACCACTCAGAGAAAATATCACTTAATCTGAATAAGGTGAAAGCACAATTTTGGGTATATGGCACCACACTGGCAATAATAACTATTGTGACATATTTATATAATTCTTTAAGGTTTATAAAGTGTTCAATTTCATGAAGAATATGAGCTAGCTCGTTTTTACACAACTCAATTTAAACATAGCTTATTTTGCAATTAAGTTAATGATTAGCCCACAGTTACAAAACTAATATAAAACATGGGGTTCAAACCTGAGGTTTCTTGACTCTAAGTCCATGTGGCTTTTTTCACCATATTGGGAATCACAGTGGCACAAATGAACGGTAATGACGTTACTTTGTTCCTAACAGATACACGGCAGCTGCATAGTTGAGACTTTAAAATTGATCTCATAGCATTGGGTTTCTTCATTATTTGTTACATAATAATTACATGTGCATTATATACACACATATATATGCACATGCATACATATACATGTTTGTAAGTATATATGTACATATGCATAGTCCTGGTATCACTGGTTTAGGGACTCCCAGTGAAATAATTCCTTTCACAAATGAAGATCAGCAAATATTCTATAACCAATAGTTGCAGGCCTGTGGGCGACCGATCAGTGGCTAAATGACTACCACAGAACCACAGAGGACAACTAGAAAATGTAGGAGACCACACCCCTCATAGAAAGCGCGCATACTTCTCATCCACTGGAATTATATTTTTGTAACTGCTTTTTCCCCCTTCTATTTCTGTAGCCTCTTTCTATTCAAGACCTGGTAGCTACCCAGTTAGGTGACTCAATATGTTGTTCGGTCATTTCAAGTCACGTTCTACTCTTTGTGACCCCATCTGGGGCTTTCTTGACAAAGATATTTGAGTCGTTTGCCATTTCCTTCTTTAGCTTATTTTATCTAAGAGGAACTGAGGCAAATGGGGTTAAGTGACTTGCCCAAGGTCACCCTGCTAGTGAGGCCACATTTGAACTCATCAGGTCTTCCTAATTCCAGGCCCAGGGCTCTACCCACTGTGCTATCTAGCTGCTCTTGACACAGTGAAAAGTTATTTTAAACTCACCCTTTCCCCCACCTTATTGAGAACAAATGGATCCAGTGTGTTTACATTTTCCTAAAAAGACTTTATAATAATTTAATTTTTTTTGGACCTTTGACTCTTCTTCAATTTTCCAAATTCTTCAATAAGATTTGGAGTCTAAAACTAGATACTGTATTTTTATAAAGAGGCAAAAAATTGTATAAGAAATCATAAGGGCAATTTTCTATAAAGTTTGGTTAGATCTGTTAGTTTTAATTTTCACAATGTAGCTGGTTACCTAATATGTAACTAATTCTTCGACATATCCAGAGGCAGATCAAGTCACTAAGCATTAATTGCCTGCTTATTGGTGTATAGCACTATGCTAAAGAAGTCCTATCCTATCCTTTGTGTAGGAGAAAGTCTATGACACGAAGAATGGGTATATATACTAGGAGGCTACATGGCTATACACGGCAACCTACATCCCTAAGTGATAATTCCCCTTTTCCTTCTACCAATAAACCCAGGACTTAACTTCTTGCCACTGTATTTTAATAATAATGTTGGTTACTTTCACCATCTTGTCTCTATCCGGTGTAGCCCATGGGAAAAGAAACATACCACTTCTTTTCTCCCTTGTGAATGAAAACACACACACACACACACACACACACACACACACACTCTCTCTCTCTCTCTCTCTCTCTCTCTCTCTCTCTCTTTAAAGTTTAAGGTTTTTTTTTCATCTAGTTAAGTATTTATATATAATATATGTATGTATGCATGTATATATGTATATATATACATATATATATACACACAGACATACACACACACATATATATATATATACACACACAAGAACATTATAATATTATGCTAACGAGTAAAACTTAAAAGTTGTACAAGTCTTATGATTCAATTTAGATGATTTCTAGTTGTATATGTAAAGTAGGGCCTTATGATTGATTTTCAGCCAATCCTTGCCCAAGGAATCAGTACACCTACTCCTGTTTGGCCTGGATCTATTCTAGCCCTGTAGCTTACAGATTCGAATGAATGAATGAAAAACATTTATTAAAGTACTCACTATATATCAAATACATCCAATCATTTCTTAGTTTTCATACTGTAGAATTTGTTTTTCGAAACAAATGGGTATAGAAATCAGGTATATTTTTCTATCACAGCTTGGTTGTAACTATCTCACACCAGACTCTCTAGCCATGCACTCTAAGAAATACAGTTTTTTCTCATGAGTGGGAAAGACCCCTTTCTATCTGGTCTGAACAAGCTATCACACCTGGGACTACAGGCTTTATGTTCCAAAATGATGGTTGGCTTATTTCCCCTTTTCACACAAAGCTCAGGGTTCTGGCCAAAGAAGTACTCTCTCTCTCTCCCTTGCCTCTGACACCCCTTAATTAGATTAGCAGTTGGTTGGCTCTACTCTTGTTAAGTGAATTTGACTCTTCCACTTACTTCTCTGGACTACCATCTGACTCAGCCTCCTCTACTGAGAGCCACTGCATCATTAAGATCTAACCCTTTCTCTAAGCCTAGACTTATTATACTACTGCCAACATAAGTCTTCCTGAAATGAGCTTCTGCTCTGGCTCTGACCTTTATCCCTTGGTAGTAACAAAGCTGAGATGATATCTACCCCCTGGGACCAATAAACCATGGACACCTGTCCTGGGTCTAGTTCCTAGACCTCCCTAATTTCAAGATTCATTCTTCATTCATTAGGAGAGTATTTTTTATGAAACCTTATTTTATTTTTCAATTAAGTACTGATTTTTTTCCCTTTCCTCCACAAAAGATATTTTACAGACATAATTTTAAAATGTAAGACAAACCTATCATTAAACAGACAGTACATAGTAACCTAATACTTAATGTCAGGACCCAGCAAAATACACAAACCTGATGTTTGTTTTTGTTTTCTTTTTTTTTCCCAGTATTAGTAACAAGCTTACACTGAGCCATCCATACTCTTTCATTCATTCTCCCTTGTGATCAACTATAAGCATTGGTGAGATAATTAGTCAGGGCTAGGGTGTAGTATATTGCTTTTTAGTCCCCTGTATAAGTTGGCTAATTAGTAAAAAGGAAGGATAATTTATAAGAACACATGATATAAGAATTTTGAGTATGTGGAAAAATTACTCTGAATAATAAAATCACCTATAAGCACCCAAAGACAAGAGAACTACTTCTACAACCCTGTATTCTTCCTGGGGTCTCCCAAGGTGATCAGCATAGTTGAAAATACTCAAGAGATGCACAAAATAATTTGGAAGAAAACCCTTTCATTCACTCTTAGAACTTCTTTATTCAAGGAGATTAAGTGCTTCAGGCATGTAACAAACATTTTCTCTCTCTCTCCCTCCTTAAATGAAGCATTTACCTCTCTATGTGTCTTATCATCCTAGCACAATGTAAGCTCCTTGGACTAGATCTAAGATGTTCTAGGTAGGGAGTTCTTTGGTGAGGAAGCTTCCCTTACCAATGAAGCTCTGCTTAGACTTAGGGTCCCAGTATCGGCATTCACATTGCCATATCCAGGTTGGTTGTTAGCACAGCTTCTTAGATCTGCTTTACTAGGTAGCACAAGTTCTTGGATCTGCTTTACTAGGAAAGACAGATGTTTAAGGGGTCAACAATCTTTTTTTAAAAATTACAATCATTAGTTCAGGGGAAACATTAGCACCTTGAATTTCATAGAAAATACAAACAGAAAGTACAGAGAAAATACAAGCAAAGAAATAAAGACCAACAGGGCTTCTCACTATCTGAGAAATTAGGACAGATCAACCAGACAAATCCAAGTGTCTGACCAAGGCAATACATACATAGTTACCAGAGAGAGAAGTACCAACATCTGGGTTTTTCAAAGCCAGGGGGCTCCTTCACGACTACCCAGAGTCTCATCTGGTCAGACCACAGGAACATACTTCCAATGAGTGAGCCCCAAAGCAAAATGCTAACCCCAGAGTATATATACTCCTTTTAGAGCCAGAGGGTATCACAACTCTCATGACTTGATGCCTAATTAGAAATTAACAAAAGGTATGAAAGCCTTCCTGCTAGCAAGCCTTTTCTGAACAAGTTTCTCTTAATGGGTTCCACGTGAGCTTTGAAGTATCTTCTAACTCTGGGCTTCTATGATGAACAATAGGGGAGACTGCAAAAAGACGGAAGGACATGAGGAAATAGAGTTGAGGATAGTTTGCAACTGGGAGGAGGTGGGGTGAGTAGGGAGCAGTTTTTGCCTAGGGTGTCAGAAATGCAGAGACAGTCTGAAAAAGCTGGTTGGTACCAGATGTGGATGCTGGCAAGCTGATGATACCTCCTCCTCAATGGGAGGGGAAGATCTTATATCCCATTACATTACAATCCCCCAGATAGTAGTGTCAGAAGCAACTTGAATCCAGGTCTCCCTGGCTCCACATTCCAAGCCTACCACACTACCCACTATGCAAAGCTGCCTTTAAGCCCCTTCAGGGTAGTGTCTACTTTTCTGCATCTTTGTGTTGGATAACCAGTACCTCACAAAATGCCAGGCACATAGTAAGTACTTGATAAACATGTATAGGATTGTAAGGCAATATGCTAGGTACCAAACTAGACATTGAGGATACAAAATATATAAAGTTTCTGCCCTCAAGAAGCTTCAAGTCTAGAGGATATGATAAAATATACATATAGATCACTATGATACAAGGTAGGGAGGAAAGGCAAGTCCAGACAAAGTATAGTGAGAAATTTATGCCAAACTCTCATTGAAAGTGATTAGACAGGAGGTTTTGGATTGCAAAATTGTTGCAATCAATCCCACTGATTGCCTTAATCACAGACATGTGATTCTCCCACTTTCCCATCTGACACTAGGAGTAATCTCTGATTTTTCAATTTCTAACATTCTTTTATCTACAATTCTTTGCCAATTGCTGTAGATCTTTCCTTTGAAGTATCTCTAATTCATCTTTCCTCCCCTATTTCACACTACTATCACTTTTAGCCCAGCACCTAGAACCTTGATAACTGAAATGGTTTCTTAAGCATCTTCTGTCTCACTCTAGGGCAAGCAGGTCCTTTAAAAAACTCAGAAAAGCAGAACTGACAAGATTGTAAAGGGAACCCCAAATCATTCACTACCATGGATGCTTGACAATCAGAATTTAACCTTTACCTTGCTAGCTGGCCACTTTTGTACATTTACCTTCTCTGATTCCAATCCCTGGTCAGTTTCTTTTTGGTGCCAACCTTCTTACTTTTGCTCAGTTTTGTACAGATGGTACTTTGCTTACCTTCCTGGGTCTCTCTTTCCTACAGCTTGTCTGATTCTGTCACGTTGGTGTCTTGCTCCCTCTCCCTGCTTTGGTAAGATGCCCAAGCACAAGACTTGGGTTGATACTTGCTCTCCCCCATTCCTTACTTGGAGAACCTGGCTCATCACTAGACCTGAGCAAGGTTGTTGCTGCCCTCTACTGGCACCAGTGAGACCTTGAGGTCCCTAACTCTCCTACACAATTCTTTTGTCTCAGAGCTCTAGCTAGTCAAAAATTATTCCCCCCCCCCCTCCCCATTCTAACATATATACTGAGATTAAACTACTACTACTCTTTAGAACCCTGGCAACAAAGCATTAAAGGCTACATGAAAGAATCTAAAATCCTTAGCCTTGTGATCAACATTCTTTAAAATTATCTAACACCAATGATCATACTTTAAATTCTAGTGTTATATAATACCATACCAAATCAATAATTATTTATGGGTCATCTACTCTGTATAAGGTTCTAGGTGTTGAAGAAGATCCAAAAAGTATATGATATAGTCCCCAAAGGGGTTAAAATCTAATTGGATAGCCAAAAATAAATCAATACATTATTTACATGTCAGTCCAAGATAGATTATATAGGTAGGTAGGTAAGTAGGTTGGCAGGCAGGAAGACAGATAAGACAGAAAGACAGATAGACAGACAGATAGATTATATTAGATACATAGATAGATAGATAGATAGATAGATAGATAGAGCTAGATACAGATAAGATAGACAGAGAGGTAAGCAGACAGGGAAATAGAAAGATAAAGCATTAAGTGTTTACTATGTGTCAGGTGTACTAAGCCCCGGAGATATGTATACAAACTAACAAGAAAGCAGATGCCTTCAATAAGCTTACATTCTAACGGGAGAAACTAACACATAAAGGGAATTGAGGAGAAAGAGAAGAGGGAAAAGGTACCCAGAACATGGTGATCTGGTTCTAGACCAGATAAGGCAAAAGCCTCACCACTAAAAGCACAGTAAGAGTATGTAGGGGTGGAGTCCTCATTTTTAATACAAAGTGGATGGTCAGAGTCAGGCCATAATAGGGAGAATGCAGAAAAAGACTCAGTTGCATGGTTCTCTGGCAAAAAAAAAAAAACCCACCTATCATTGCCTGGGGCAGTCAGCAGCACAGTCTCAACTTCTGGTGGTGTGTATATGGTCAGAAAGTAACAAGGTAACAAGAGGAGGATGCCACGAGTGGAGTACTTGTAAGATGAATTATCCAAATGATAAATGCGCAAACAACTTCACAGGAGGGAGAGGTCACTTCAGGATAGCATTGAAAAGGAAGGCTTTCTAGAGAAGGTGCTATTTGAACGGAGGCTTGAAGAATAGGTTGGATTGTGACAGGGAGAGAAGGAAAGGAGAAAAAGAATAAGCATTTATAAGTTGCTGATGATGTGTCAGAAATTGCACAAATATTATCTCATTTGAGCTTTCATTTTTCATTTTGATTTACAAATATTATCTCATTTGAAGCAGAGAAGAGGGCTGAGTTAGATGAGCTCTGAAGTATCTTTTAACTCTAGGCTGCTGTGATGAGCAAGGGGGGAAACTGCAGAAAGACAGAAGGACATGAGGAAATAGAGGCGAGGAAAGTTTGTAACTGGGAGGAGGCAGGGTGAGTAGAAAGCAGTTTTTGCCTAGAGTAGCAGGAATGCAGAGACAATCTGAAAAAGCTGGCTGGTACCAGATGTGGCTGCTGGCAAGCTGATGATACCTACTCCTCAGTATCACAGTCTTGTTCCCAACTATAATACTTTGCTCAAGTGTGTCCTTACCATCTAAAACTGACTGTTGTTTCTACATAGATCGAAATCATCCTTCCTGGTCCAGCTCAATTCTTACCTCTGACTTGAGGCCTTTGCTGACCTCTGAAATCTGGATCGATCTTCCCTGAGCTCCCAGACAGTTTTCTGCATCTGTCATTTCAGCACCTAGTCACACTTTTTGGCTGTCTTTTTTGCTACTCAACTGTTTTGTGTGCACACATGCTCAGGCTCACAGTTGTGTGTTCCCATGAGTGAGTTTGTCTCTCAATTATATTATCAACTCCAGAAGAACATTGGCAATGTCTTCCATTTCTTATGTATTCTATCCAATCCCTACAGAAATGCCAATTAAATGTCAAATGAATATCTACAAATATCTACAAACATAAGAACCATAAAACCTCTAATTTCAGACAGTGATACTGCATTGTTCCACGTGGTTTGGTTAAAAGTCACAACTGTCTGCCATATTAAACTTTCAAGAAAGGGAAGTAACCTCTAAAAATAAACAAAAAAAATTTAATACACATTAAATTTCACATCATTTAGTGTTTATAATAATAAAAAGGAGTATCAGATTTATTACAGTTCACAGTAACATTGCATAAATAAAATTAAAGTATATTTTTTATGACTAGATGGATTTGAATTCTGACATTAATATAAAAGGATAAGTTGTATGTAATCTACATTTCCTGCAAGGGTCCTAAGGGTCCACCCAACCCCAATTAGCCAAGAGGTATGCTACACACATAACCGAGCAGAAGGTACAACTTTAATTGTCTCTTGAAGTTATAAAAGAAGACATCCTTATAAACAATATGAGATGAAAACTAAACAAAATTGGAAATAAAAGTAGATAAAGGATACCTTTGATTTTTTTTTCCTGTGGATTCAACCTGATTTATCTGAATACATGAATGACTCATTGCTTAAGTTCATATCTGATAATTTTTAATGCAATTATTTTTAGTGCATCTTTGTAATCCTGACTTTTCAAGATATCAAGGGGGTAAGACTCAAGTCTTGCCCAGTGCCTTATAAATGCTGTTAAATTGGAAATTTGAGAGACAAAAATCTAAGTAATCTAAATAGAAATGTTTCAGATAAACTTAAAATTATAAGGGGATTACATTTGAATTTAATAGCTATGTTGATGGGTTGGAGTTTTTTTTTTTTGTATCTGAGAATACTGTTATTGGTTTCTGTGTTCTTAGATTTTAAAAACTGCTCTTGGCTTTCTGACTTGAAGCGTTTGGTTTCACTTGTTAAATAAACTACACACCAAGTCAGAATAGTAAAGTTTTAATGGTCCATTGGGATGAAAAATGAACGAGTACTTTAAATCCACAATTTGTAGGCTGTCCAAAACAAAATGAAAATGAAGATGTCCTTTGGTGAAAACCCCTAAACTTCTAGTCATTTCTCTACCAAATCAATTTTCTTGATTACTCAGGACTTGCCAAGTGCTGAAACTATACTCTGATATGTGCTCTGTGAGACTCTTCTTAAAGCTTTCACAAAGTACTTTTGGACCACCAAAGAATAAATTTGATAGATGACATACATGTAACCCACTAAATATAAAATACAACATAATGAAAAAAAGGAGGTAAAACTGACATAATCATTGTGACTCTTTTCTTTCTTTCCAAAGAATCTACCAGAGAATGAAATGTATTTCTTGTCTCAATCAATCAACACACATTTATTAAGTACCTATTACATGCCAGATATTCGTTATGCTTGAGGATAGAAGGTCAAAGAATGAAACAATCCTTAAACACAAGCAACTTCATTCTTATGGCATCCTTCCTTTTCATATTCACTTATTCTTGTAATAATTAAAATACACAGCATATTTTTTTCTTGAATTTCTTTCCAAAATGGAAGATACATGCATCTATTTTACTTCAGTGATAAGAAAATATTTCTTATGTTATTATGGCTGTCCACTAAAATCAAAGTGAAGAACTGAGCAAATTATATACAATCATAGTTGAATTATATATAATTATAAAGACAAAAGTGCAACCTGAAATATATAGCTACACACTTTTTTTTTTGCTTTTGTTATCTGAATAATACGCTCATGCTTGTACCTACTTTGAAGGTCATACTAGACTGTAAGCTTCTTGAAGGTGCCTGATCTAAACTTGAAGAAGAGTGTTTTGCTTACAATGGGCACTTAAATGTTTGTTCAACAAAGAATGAACAAATGATTGAATGATTGAAAAAATTGGAATAAAAATGGGGGGAAAAGTGTTGCTTCACTTGGCCATAATGTTTACTAGAAGGCAATCAATGTTCATTTGAGTTTACAAGCTGAACATAACCATATTTTGCCATATTTGTGTTTTATTCTGCTTGTTCAGCTGAAATGAATCTTTTTTTCAGCTCCATTTTCCCCTATTCTCGGCAAAAGAAAACAAACATTTGTGAGTGTATAGGCCCTGGAGAGGAGTTTACATGGTGAAACTTAGAAATCAAGAGCTCGATAAATGTGATTACCATACCTCTTACTATTGATTTTTTTTTCATATAACCATTAAACAGTGCGCTAACTGAGTTTAGTGAGTCTAGGGAGAGGAGTTCATAAAACCCACCAGAACCTTCTAGGAAATATATGTCTACATTTATTTTTTAAAATGTAAATATTTAGAGAATATCATAAGACAAACTTGAAACAATTAGCTTAATTTAACTTCTTCCATAAGCAATAGAATATATTGCCGTACTTTCGCTATACTTATGCTATACTTTTTCTTTTAAATATTAACTTCTATAATTGTAAAAGTTATAATTTTGAAGCAAGTCTTAAATATGTCCAGGCAAGGTATAATTTAATTTACATTAAGAAAGAATAAAAATTTTCTAAGAAAATTGTATATTTTAACTAGCCATGTTACTTAACTGATTTACATCCCAACCCCCTTAACAGTCAGGAAAACATAATTTTTACTTGAAATTTTTATTTATATGTCAATTATTTGTTTACTCTTTGTAAACAAAAGGGAAAACCGTCTTTTCTAGTATATAGGTTGATCAGGCTTTTTTTTTTCCCCCTTTTGGGGGAATGAGATCTATTTATACAGAGTATGTCAAAATCTTGGGGAAATTTTAAGCAATTAAATCTTAGAGTCTAAATGAAATTTTAGCCAAAAGTTATGAAAGCTTAAAATTGGACTAAGACTTTTAGGACATCCCATCTAGCTCTTTTAAGGTTTACAAAATATTCAGCATGCATTATGTCATTCGATGTGCACAGCAATCTACCTAGGTATGCCACAGACTCATACATTAAGAGCCAGAAGAAACTTCAGAGGTCACTGACTCTAACCCACTCATTTTACAGTGAAACAAAAACTTTTGCACAGAGATGTTAAGTGACTTGTCTTGGCTCACATTGCTAATAAGTGTAAGAGCTGTATTTTGGTGGTTCCAAGTCCAGTAACCTATCCTATACCATGTTACAGGTTACCTCCATTTTACCAATGGAGACTTTAAAAGGAAGAGAATGTGAATGATTTACATAGTCAAATGTGGCATAAGCAGAATTAAAATCTCAGTCTTCCTCCAAGTCTAATAATCTTTCCAATACATAACCCTGACTCTAAAATGTCTGTGGTTTCATAGTATATGAGCTATATTATATTTATTCCTAACATCCTCCATTCAATTTAATTCAAACATTTATTTAAGACATTGTGCTAGGAACTGAAAGTACAAGAGAAAAATTAAAGTCTCAGTCCTTAAGGAGTTTATATTGTATTGAGGACATGCAATATGTATACTATTACAGATAAGTAATATCACCTGACATTCATATAGCATTTTTTTTTTGAAGCTTGCAAAAACGCCTGGAATGAATTCTCTCATTGGTGCCTTATAATCACCATCTATGGCAAGTCCAATAGGAACTACTATCCCCACTTTACCAATGAGGAAGCTGAGGCTTAGAGAAATTAGGTCACTTGTCCCTGGTCACTCAGCTAGTAGGTTTCAGAGACAGAAACTGAACCCTGATCGTTACTCCAAGTCCAAATCCAGTACAAGGTAATCCTGCAGAGGTAAACAGGTTTAACTGGGGACATCATAAAATGAAGAAGTAAAATGAAAGACCTAAGTCAAAAATAAGAAGAAGTTGCATTGGGGAAAAGGCTTTGTAAATGCATGGATGAGATGGACCGTTGAGTTTTAGCAGCAGCTCAGAATCCAGTCTCACTCAAAATAAATAAGAATTCTAGAAAATAAAGCTTGAAAGGTAGACTGGAGGTAGACTATGGAGGGCCTCAAACACTAGGAAAAGGAATCTCTATTTAATCCATGCAGATAAAGACTTACATTTTTGACTTTCATTTGATGAATGTGGGCACATATATTTAAATGAGATTTAAGGAAGCGGAAAGATAATATAAAGCATAGGTAAGTAATGGTACAATGGTTATATTTTATGGTTGACAAGAAGAGTGTCTCTGCCATTTGATTGATAACAGAGGAGGCCATGTACTAGTGAATTGGGTTAATTTCAAAGATAGCACAGATCTCTGATCATGGGTAATCTCACTGACGGCATTAATAAATGAAACTGTGATGAATGACTACGAGAACTTGTAGTAAAATATATTAATAGGTTTACATTATCACCCAGTATCTATATCATCCATATATCACAAATGTATGAGCTACAGAGATATTCAGGATATATCTATTAAGAATAAATACTGAGAAACATAAATGAGATAAATATACAAAGTAATTATAGCTAAAGGCATACAGTCTGAAAAGACGGGAAAAAATTCACATGTGGAAAGGATTTAATCCTTCCGTTAAATACTAATAATTTCTGAGATTGTGGCCAATTGCAGCCTGTAAATTTAACTGAACTAGAACACTACAGTATTTAAGAATCTGGAGTCATGTGTTTTGAAATGTATCTGGAATAAGTTCAACTTGTCTAAAATGTCTTTATATTTCATCTAAAAAAACCACAGAGAATTATGCACAGTATTCACCATAAGCATAGTACATACACTCTCCTTTTTATAATTTAGCAATCCTACAATGAATAACTTTTTTTTAAAGCAAATTTAATGTTTATGTCCTTTGCCCACGTGACCCCCAGAAATTACAAAATTCAGCTCTGAATGATCAGGGTGGTTTCAAAACATTAATTTTATAACAAAAAACAAGTCAATTCAGTCGGAACAGAATGCAAAATAAAGTCAATTATAGGTTATTTAGTATTAAAGGCAACTAGGGGATGTAGTAGGCCAGGAGTCAGGAAGATATATGTTCATATCACGCCTGGGGCACTTACTAACTCTGTGACCCTGGGCAAGTCACTTAACCTTTATTTGCCTCAAATGGGAATCCTAAGAGCATCAACCTTGCTGGTTGTTGTAACTAGCAAATGAGGTCATATTTGTAAAGTGCTTTAGCAAACAGTAGGTGCTGTATAAATGCCTATTCCCTTCCCCTTCCTTCCCTGCCATCCCTTATTATATAGACAACCTACAAGTATGCATCAGAGACATGAAGGCTGTGAATTGCTATAAAAAACCCATAGCATTTGTGGTTTATACACAGTAAGTGCTGGCACCAGGATTCAAAGTTAGCTCTCTTTCCATTACCCATATGTGAAAGTGATTGGAAGAAAAGTGAAACAAAACTTTTGCAGATACATGGTATTTCTGCTGACAAAAATAATCAATCATATTACTGATTCCAGTAATAGTTTTCCCTCTAGAGGAAACCACTTTAGAAACATTATAAATATTACTTAGGAGACACGCCTTTTCCAGGTCCAGGTCCAAAAATAGCTTTCTAAAACCTGGTCAATTAAAATAATTGAAATTAAGATAAATTTTAAAATAAGTTGCTTTATATGTTTATACTAATTTTAGCCAGTGAAATTATTTGCTTGACTGGTTCACAAAACAATACCACTAAAAAAATTAAACTTGGAATTCCAACTGATAATTATGCCTTGTATAAAACTCCTAAATGAGTATAGCTTAGATCACTTTCTAAAGTATTCTGACATTATGAATTGATTTGATTCTTCAAACAATTACATGAGAGAGTCACTGAAAATAGTCTTTCATTAATCTTATAGCTAAGAAATTGACCCTTAGGAAAAGTGATTTGGACAAGGTCACATAGGAAGGGGCAAAGAGACTGTATTTCACTTTATTTTCTTATGTCTGATTTAGAGAATAGAAATAATTATTTTAACATTTTGTTTGAGGGTTTCTGGGTGTTTGAGGGTGAGTTGGGCAGGTGTAGACCTTCGATTTCAATGCTATGGGGAATTCTTCATGAAAGGACTCCCTCTACCAATGCAGACAGACACTTGTTCTATGACCCGAGGAACAGAAAAGTTAAGTGACTTGCCCTGGGTCACAAAACCGGTGTGTCAGAAGAAGGATGGGAACCCAGGACTTCCTGACTCTCAGACCAGCATCTAGCCACTCTGCTATAGATGTCTTTCAACATCGAGTAATGCAATGAACCCTGGGCTGCCATAAAGGACTGTGAATTTTTGGTTTTGCATTCTAGCCTTCGGCATAATTCAAAAGAACTACAGCATTTGCCTTATTTAATGGTGATATCATGTATATATTTTGGCACATTCCACCTAAGGACACAAACAAGCAGACAGACAGACCACTGGTAAGTAGACAAAGCGTACTTGCTCTCAGGTCACAGGGAAGTCATACTGTCAAATGATACTGTGCTGGCTCTTGCTTCTCACCATCTCTACCCATCCTTTTTCCTTAGGGAAGCCTTCCCTGGTAGCCCTTACTTTTTCAGACTTTCCTAGAGCTTATCTTCTCCTTTGTATTATTCTTAGTTTGCTCCTATCTCCCCTCCCTCCCCTAACACCTTATATGTAGACACTTTAAAAAGCTTATGAAATGAGTGGATTGATATACTTTGAACTCACTTCATCTGGATCCCTTATACTCTTGATGCAGTCTTTTATCTGTAAATCTCCTCTTTTCTGTCCATTTACACAAATTTTCTATTTACACAAATGGAGCTGGTAGGTGCTTTCAAAATCTTTGTTGAATTGAGCTGAACAGAATACAGACACATTCTCTAGCAGGGCTTGAAGCAAGCTTTCTGACTTTAAAAATGGGGGCATGTGTGTGCAAGCATGTTGCCCACCAGCAGCCCCCTAAAACCCACAGGAGAGATCCATCTCTTACAATAGTGTGATGTGTGTGGTAGTACTTCAGCTCTCACCTTGCTTGTAAATATTATGGGAGGCTGAGATATTGAAAATGTACCGAATTATTCCAGGCTCTGAAATGCTGCTGAGAGGCATTACTGGCAGCCGACAGAACCAGCTCCAGTTGCTCGGTCTCTATCTCCATCTGTCAGTCACTGAGCCAACATTTATTGAGCTCTGCCAGCATGAACAGAAACATATCAGGTGTTTGTCTCTCCATAGGCAAGATGGTTAATGACATTCATTTAGCAAGAATGCCAATACCCATACCTGCCTATTATTTTTTAACCCTTACAGTAGCAGTAAGTCTACTTTCTAAAGATAACATTAAGAAACACTGTTCGTATCGACTTCCCGTCGATAACCGAATAGGAAAATAACCTGTTGTACCCGGCAATTTAAGATTTCACTTTTCTTGGGTAAAGGAATGAAACAAGCATAATGGAGGTGAAAATGATTTCATGAGAGGTTTGATGAGGTCACTTTGCTGTAAGTGAACTGAGATTTCACCACTCTACCTTCCTACTATTTCTACACCTTCAGGGTAGAATAAAACCTTGAGATTAGAGACAAGAACACAACATTCTCAAATCCACTGATAAAAAGGTATGTTAACAGGATATGGTTGTGTTTTACTGTGTTATGATTTTCGGGTCACGATTACAGTTACTCTTAGAAAATAACACTCAGAAGAATATCCATTTCAATTGAGGGAAAACTCAATTAACAGTTTGGATTCAACAACTGCCTTACTAATTTTTAAAGAAAACCAGTCACACATTTTGCCAAACACAATTTTTCCTGAAAACTTTATGATCATATAGAGTTAAAAGGCAATTTGGTTTATTTCATTTTTACTTTCTTGTACTAAAATCAATAAAAAAGTTTTGTTTTAAAAGCTATTAATTGACTCTGGGTGTTTTATTTCTTTCAGATTGTCTGAACAAGCAAAACAAAGAAGAAAAACGTATAGCAAGAGAACAATTCTGAGAGTAACCAGGGAGCAACTATGAGGAAAGATGAAATTCAACAATCTTGAATTTAACTTAATGTAAGTGAAGTACTTGCCCTGACTCAAATGATTTATAAGAAAGGGCTTCCCTGACATGGCACAGCTGTATCTTCCAAGATACCTATATTTTAATTCTCTTAGTCAAATGATCCTTTATATTAAAAAAAAAATCACCTAAAACCATCTCAGCACTTCTCAGTGTTCACTGCCATCTCTTTTCTTTCTTGAATAATGGCTAATTAACTCTTTATGTTGCCTCTAGCTGTAGGGCTTCCCAGGTGACAGACTGGTGTACACTTTCCTAATGGCTTAATGAAAACAGTTCTGTGAATAATGAATCAGGCATTTCCCAAGGCACAAACAGGTGTACACACAATTTTTGTTGTAGTGAAACCATATTAGAGTAATGGGAAGATGTCATATGTGGGAATACGGATACAGACCAGGCTGGCAATTTCCCCATTCATTTTTCTCCCCAGGTATTTACTAACATGGTGCCTTACAAATAATAACTCACATTTGGAGACTAACCAATCCCTTCATTCTTTGATGTACTACTTTACAGAGAGCAGTCTGTGTCTGATTTTCACAAGAAATTGCTCTGAGAGGAACTCAACACAATGTATTCTACAAACTGAAAACAAAAGGTGAAGATGAGGGATCACTTTGATAATTCAGATTTTGGTAATCACAGCCACAAAATTCAGAGAATCCCTAGTTTTAGAGTAAGAGGAATATCTGAGTCTTCTAGTGTAGCCCCCTAATTTTATGGGTAAAAAAAACAAGATAGAAGAGGAAATATGACTTGCCTAAAGTCACAATGGGAGGGCCAGGATTAGAATCCAGGACTCTTTACTTTCTGTGCAGGTTTCTTACCTGTGAACCATATCCTGCCTTTTTTTTTTTAAATCAAAGATGTGATTTCCTTGGTATTGGTATGCCTAGTGAGAAAAACGCTATCTACCAGTGCATATCAATACCTTTTCTGCAGTTTATAGTTTTAGAGAGTTGCTTGGAATATTGCAAAGTTAAGTGACCTGACCAGGGTTTCCTTTTTAGAGCCTGGGCTTGAATCTAGGGCTTCCTACCTCTGAGGCCAACTCCTTGTCTATTATGCACAGGGCCCCTTAATAAAGGAAGCATATGATTTGTATTCCTATGAATCAATAACAGTATTTAACATAATTACTCTATCATTTAGACCTTACTTCCTGAGACCACCTATTCCATTTCTGTACAACTTTAATTGGTAGGAAGTTTTTCCTCCTGTTGATCCAAAATCTACCTCCTTGTAACTTCCATTCATTGCTCCTAGTTCTCTCTGGGCCCAAGCTGAGGAATTCTAATTCAGTTTCCGTGTTACAGTCCCTTAGGTACTGTTATTTTAATTATTGTGTCCTAAAGTCTTTCTAAAAATACCTAGTTCTTCACTATTTGACAAAAAGTGCTGGGAAAACTAGGAAGCAGTCTGGCAGAAAATAGGTATAGACCAACATCTCACACCATATACCAAGATAAAATCAAAATGGGTACATGATTTAGATATATAAAGGGTGATATCATAAGCAAATTAGAGAGGCATGTTAAATTTTTACCTATGGTTAAAGGAAGAATTTATGACCAAATAAGAGACAGAGGATAACTGGAAGTAAAATAGATAATTCTGATTACATTAAATTAAAAAGGATTTGCCCTAACAAAGACAATGCAGCCAAGATTAAAATGAAAGTAGGAAACTGGAGGAAATGTTTTTACAGCAAGTTTCTTTGATAAATGCTTCATTTTTCAAATATATAGAAGACTGAGTCAAATTTATAAGAAAACGAATTATTCTTCAGTTGATAAATGATCGAAGGACATAAATTGGCAATTTTCAGAAAAAGAAATCAAAGCTATCTATAGTTATATGAGAAAATGCTCATAATCACTATTGATTAGAGAAATGCAAATTAAAACAGCTCTGAGGCACCACCTCACACCTATCAGATTGGCTAATACAACAGAAAAGGAAAATGACAAATGTTGGAAGGGATGTGGATAAAACTGGGACACTAATGAACTAGTGGTAGAATTGTGGACTGATCCAAGCATTCTGCAGAGCAATTTGGAACTATGCCCAAATGGCTATAAAACAGTATACCCTATGACCCAGTAATACTATTACCACTACTAGGGCTGTATCACAACGAGATCAAAGAAAAATGAAAAGGACCTATATGTACAGAAATAGTTATAGCAGATCTTTTAGAGGTGGCAAAGAATTGGAAATTGAAGGGATGCCCATCAATTGGGGAACATCTGAATAAGTTGTGGTTTATGATTGTGATGGAATATTATTGTGCTATAAAAAATGATGAGCAGGGTGCTTACAGAAAACCCTGGAAAGATTTATACGAACTGATACAAAGTAAAGCGAGCAGAACCAGGAAAACAATGTACACAATAACAGAAATAGTGTATGATAAACAACTGTGAATGCTTAACTGTTCTGATCTAGGTGAAGGGAATACAAATGTATATATACATATACACACACATATACTTATATAAGAGGGTTTATATATGCATACAAGCACATATCTGAGTATGTATGTATATATATATATATGTATACATA
>CM053580.1:97089807-97113543 GCA_028627135.1 Pseudochirops cupreus | reverse complement strand
CTTTGACCACATGTGCTAACTTCATCACTACTGGGTTGGCTTTGACTTTCTGGTTTTGGGACTCAGTTTTCTGGTATTTAAATGAATGCACTATCTATATTTCTTATGTAGAGAGCCTGTTCCATTTTGTGATTAATAACTATATCAGCATATTTATAGTTACTGTAGGCATTATGAATACTGCATTGCTGATACAGGTAGTAAGTGTTAAGTGTCTGAGGCTGAATTTGAACTCAGGTCCTCCTGAGTCCAGGGCTGGTGCTCTATTCACTGTACCACCTAGCCACCCCTATCACTCCAAATTTAATAAAAAATTTACTAAGTGCCTAGTATGTTCAAAGCACTGTGTTTAGTGCTGGCAATACAAAGACAAAAAGGACAACTCTTGCCTTCAAGAATACATTGTAGACTCCCAAGACAAATGAATGATTTGGTATTCAAAAAACAAACAAACAAAAACTATCCTAACCATAAGTTTTAAAGAAATTTAGGCTTTGTATTGACTGAAATTATGATGATGTATCTTTTAAATACCCTAACTTAGCATTCAGAAATAGCTGTTTACACTAGTTACTATCTATCAGAGTATTTAAATCAAGTAAACTATCACCATAAACTCTGGTTTCCCCCAGCCTCCCCCCCCCCAAAGCCTAGAACCTCATAGTTCTGGAAGTACCATTATCTACAACTCTCAATTCTAATGCACAGAATCAAGGCACTGGTTAGACAGCGTATTACAAAGGCTAAACTATGAACTGAGATACAGGCCATGTCTAAAAATACACTACTCATTTGCATTGTGTCTTGGTTCATTAACTCTTGATATTTTTTATATTGAAAGTAACAAGCATGGTTGGATGAAGAATTCTTAAGCAAACAAGAGTTGTAAGTGATGATAATACACAAAATGGGCAATTTTCCACATCAAAGACAAAAAAAAAAGGTCAAGCAGAATCTAAAAATATTCATTGTAGCACTTTTTTGTGGGAAGAAACAATTGAAAACAAAGTGGAGACCCAAGAGTTGGGTAATTTTATCATATGTGTGATGTATGAATGTACTAAAGGAATAAAGAAATATGGTAGTTGAAAAACAGGATGGTATAGTAGAAAGAATGATAAATGTGAAGTCAGAAGTCTGGAGATGAAATCTTGGCTCTGTCACTTAGTAAATTTGTGACCTTGGACAAGTCACTTAAATTCTCTGAGCCCCAGCTTCCCTATCTATAAAATGAAGGAATTGGACTAGATTACCTCTTCATGCTCTACGATGATCAATGACCACACAGCCTTGTGTTTTCATTTTACGGTCATTTCTAGACATTAGAACCCTCTAAATTGAACCCTCCCTTCTGACAAAAACCACAGTTTAAAATTTCCAGTACAATGAACACATCTAACAACATTACCCAGCATTCTACTGAGAAGGGAGATAGATCTCACTGCTTTTTTGAGAACCAGGATTGAAATTTTTTTTAATTGGCTCATTATTGGCTTCCTTTTAGTGATATTTACAGTGTTGTAGTTATTGTGTCTTTTTCTTTTAGTTTTGTTTATTCTATTTTGCACTGCTTACATACATCTTCTGATGTTGCTCTGAATTCCTCTAATTTATCATAAAAATCTCAAGATTTAAAGCTGGACAGGACCTCACAAGCCATCTAGCATCACTTTACAGATGAGTGGACTGAGGCCCAAAGAATTTATGTAACTAGGGCCTGACCACATGGACACCTTATCACAAAACCAGGTTTTCTGACCCCAAATTCCATAATATTCCCACTACGCTACATGTTAGTTCTATAGATATAGGTAACATCAAGACAAGTGTACAAGCTATGCAGTGTTGAAAAGATGCTGCTGTATTACAGGGTTAGTGCTGCCTGCATCCAGACTGTGTCTTTCTTTGTCCCTTTTGTCTCCTTAGCTGGGAATTCTTAGACAACTTCCTGGTCTCCAGTCTGCCTGTTTTTGGAGGTGGAGTCAGCTTCAGATGGATGGGAATCACATAGGCTGAAAGGCTTCACAAAGCCACTGAAGAACTCTATTTGTTACAGCTTTCCTTGAGGAAATGGCAACACCCAACTGGTCTTTGCAAATCTTGTGGTTTACCCACACACTGGCACAGGTCAATCTACCCTTGTAGAATATCTTAATGAGAGTAATGCCTATGAGTCAGTTGCCTGTAGTCCTGGTGGTAGGCCACTAAATTTGAGACAGGAAAGGAAAAGCCTGGGTAGAGTTCTGTCAATGGCCAAGTAGAATGTTTGAAAGCAAGAAGTGTCACAACAATGAAATGCATGTAATTAGCTGAATAAAGAACTGAATAAATTTAAAATGAGTTATTTTACCTTTATCTAACCAATAAAGATCTCATGTACTCTACCAGCTATAATCCATCCACATCCTAATAAAATATAAGTCTCTGGAGGGCAAGGACAACTGCCTTCATTTTGTCTTTGTATTCTTAGCACTTAGCCTGGTAAATGGCTAATGACTAATTAATACTTGTTGAATTATTTGATTGTGCTGAGTGGTCATGTATGTAGTGGTTAGGCTACATAATAGGCAATTAATCAACCTTTGGTGATTGAATGAATTAATGAAATAGTCACCATCATGTAGAGACAATAATCTTTCCAAGAAGCACAACAAAAAGTTTTGCCCCCAACAGAGCTGTATAATATGATTGCCAGTCATTTGGTGAATAATGTGCTTGAAACAAAAATGGTGATGATCATAGGGTGATTTTGATTTAAGTTACTTAATGTAGTATATAAATATGAGCTATTAACATTATTACATTAGTTTCAATTTCTCTTTTAAGCTGTTTAACAGAAATATTTGAATTTTTTGAAGTTGTAAGAATTTTCTTAGGGAACACTTGATGCATTAGGAAATGCATCAATTAGACATTTTTTAATTTTAAGGAAATTAATGAGGATTACTATAAAATCTGAAGGACAACAGACAAAGTTTAGCAAAGAGAATGGTTACTTAATTTCCTACTGGTTAGTTTGCTACATGTAACTGTACATAGTTACCTTTTACCAGCTAGATGGCTCTGCAGGCAACATACTTTAAACACAAAAACAAATTGCTAGCACACTAATTATTCTGCCAAGAAAAACTTTTTAAAAATATGTGATTCCAGACAGAATTCCTAGTGTTCTTAAAGTTAAGATATATAATTAATATATATAACATTATATAATAATTTAAAATATAATTTTATTATTTATTATTATTTTATATTAAATTATTAAATTATTATTATTAAATTATTTATTATTATTTTATATTAAAATAATTTAAAATATAATTATATAATATTATATATAATATATAATTAATATCCCTAATTTTAGTCATTAACTTTTTAAATCTAGGGCTATGAAAACTCTATAGTCTACCATTTATACCCCATTAATACTTCTTGGGAACAAACTCTATCATATAATCTGAAAGCTACTGTGAAAGTCTGGGAAAGAAGGTGGAATCTACTAAAGTAATATAAGATCTTGTTCATTTTAAGATGATGAAATGTTAATTATGATATATAGCTACATTTTAAAATGCAATTTCAAATTAAAACTTTTTTATGCTATCAAGAAGAATCCACTAGATTTGAGAAAGACTTTCTAAGTGTCTAACATACTCTGGGGGTTGTTTGGAAAGTTGGAAGTAGACATATTTAATGTGTCCTAAAAATTGCCTTACTTTTCTCAAATCCCATATCACAATTTTTTTCAAGGCTCAAAAAATGGTCAAGCGCACTGGGGGAAAAAAAAAACCAATCGTTATTATGTGATTTAAAGTAATATTCCAGGTTGTAGCATGGGAGGTTTTCCCAGGGCATATTGTGAATTCCCAGTTAAATGATCTTTAGCTACACAAAAAAGGGAAAAGAAAAGGGTGAGAGGAAAGCTTTAAATTTAAGAGATGCATTAAACCACATAATTCCTAAAAAGATGTCATTCTGAATATACAACCAGTCATTTTCTGTAATTCTAAACTTGTATTGCATAATATAGACATCTTATGTTTATAGATCATAGTACCATAGTTCTG
The DNA here is from genome assembly GCA_028627135.1 of Pseudochirops cupreus. Taxonomy (NCBI): domain Eukaryota; kingdom Metazoa; phylum Chordata; class Mammalia; order Diprotodontia; family Pseudocheiridae; genus Pseudochirops; species Pseudochirops cupreus. The sequence continues at coordinate 97,109,473 of CM053580.1, read as the reverse complement.
ATGACAACAGTGAGATAGGTATCAAGGAAAAACAAAGAACAGGTTGGTATGATCTGCATTTTAACATACCGAACTTGTAAAAAGGGACTAATTTTGTTTTAAGCAGTAGCTTGGCAGAAATAAAATACTTACAGACTATTAATAGAGAAACTTTTCACAGACGTGTTGACCTTTATGCCTCAGCATGATTTTATCATCCCATATCTGTTATAATTAAGCAATTCATTGCAGAAAATCATCCTATTTGTATCTTTAAAAAAATCACTGTTAATATGATGATTAAAGTGATACTGCCAAGCAACTGCCTGTCCCTAGTATGAATGGAAACTGTTGCTGACATATGACAATCCCCAGCTAGAACAGAATGGTGAAGGGATATACAAAGAATATACAAAATGAAACTTAAATGCCTCTGAAATCATTTATCATCATTACCAATATTTTAACTCTAATGATGATACCTGATGGGAAGTTGAAGGATAGCACTCTGTATGTAAAAAAAGAAAAAGGCGAAACTGTTCACTCACAAAAGCTACATTCAAGGAGGTAGCTGGAGTAATTAGGGAACCAACAGCAGACAGTACATTAAAACAGAAGAAGATGGTTGAACTTCGGATTTAAGACTCTGCGGCTTCAAGAGGCATTCTTTTCATTGGGATTCACTCTGTATACACAATACAGTCAAATTGGCTTATGGTGAATTCTTCAAGTTGCCAGTTCTCAAGCAATGGAGAAAACATCTTTACAAACATATTGAAGATGATAAATGGTCTCTTGGTATTTCTCGTCATTTGGCAAACTGTACACTTCAAAGTGAATGTGTGTATCTGAACGTTTCCCCATGCAAAGGCCCTGCCATTATATTTTGATGTCTCTTCAGAAAAGCAACTAATAGATCAGTGCTTTGCTCATTAAAAGACTAAAATCAGTTTGCTCATAGAAACAATAAGTGGTTTGTTGGGCAGTGCTTGGTAAACTATTAGATGAGTATGGTCTAGCAAAGAGATTGAGTCAGCCTCCTAGTCAAGAACACCAGGGGTCAGATTCCATGTAGAAGATGAGAATATCACAGATCTTAATCCAGAAGGTACCCAAAAGGCCATCTAGTCTACTTTCCTTTCTTCTCCTGACTTATCATTTTATATATATTATGGACCTGAGGTCTAGAAAGATGAAGCGACTTCATAGATCCAACAAAAGATGGGAACAGGGTCTGAACCCATGACCAATGCTTCAGAGCCAACACTCTTCATTGGTTCTATGACCCAAAGTAACCTTAGTGTCCTAAGTAATTCTCTAAGTATATGTTGAAGGAGAGTCTCCTTATTTCCACTGAAATCCCAAGCCCTCCCCAAACTAACAGGACTAGACTCAGCATTAAAGTTCTAATTAGTCATAAACAATTCTATTCTCTTTTCACTCACTTCCCCCCGGGGAGGGGGTAGAGGAAGAGGAGGAGGAGAAATAGGAAAAGGAGGGGGAGGAGAAGAACAATACCAACTTTTATGCAGTCCTAAGAAGAATTTTCCAGATAAAAGCTTTTTCATTGACTTTGAATAGTAAATCACACATTTATTTTACCTTATTCTTAAACACAAATATCTGGGTTCAAGGCCCATATCTGACATATACTGGTCATATGACCACTGGTAAATGCCTCATATAACTTTACAAGCTGTAAAACTGATGTACATTGGAAGAGGGAGTTTTGTTCCAGGAATTCTATAAATCCAAGAAATCAGAGGTCCAATAATTTTTTTCAAACGGGCAGTATGGAGCTTATAATGCTTTTAGCTAAAAATTAGAAACACTGGCATTCTAAAGACCCAGCCTAGGCTTGTTGATCTTAGCTTTCAGAGTAATTTCCCAAAACAATGACTTTAATGCTTCTTTGACAGCAAAATTAAAAGCTAAAATGAAGGGACTTGTAGATTTCTAAGATGAACATGCATAGCATCTACACGTCTCATTATATTGACTTCATGAGATGCCTCATGAGGCTAATTTATGTCATCCACAACTACCTGCTACACATTTTAAGGCCCTGCAACACAGTATTATCGAAGAATATGGAATGAACCTGTGACTTCATTTGTATGGGGAGTTCCCAAATGAGGAATCTCCTTCTGCTAATGCAATGTGGCACCTTTTCTGCAACTTAAAGTCTTGGAAAATTGATTAGAGCCCAAAGAAATGAAATTATTTGCTCAGGGTCACATCTAGTGTATATCACAGGTGGTCCCTGAACTTTGGTCTTTTTGACTTTGAAGCTAGCCCTTTGTTATACCACACTTTCTCTCATGGTAAGATCTACCTCTTTTAGAAAAGAATATGTGTGCACAAATCTTCCTAGAGCATTTACATCACGTTTTTTTTTTTAAGCATATATGTAGTCATTAGATAAAATCCCAAAATATTTTGTGAAGAAGTCCATTTACACATTCTTCTGTGAAATGCAGAGACAGAACCTGGCAGCACTGGTGAGGGACAATTTACTATCTTATTGATGAAAGTCTATTTACCCATGCTAAAATATAGCTGGGATATACTGTCCCCAAACAGTCTGAACCAGACCTCTGTGGTAGTCCACATGATAGCAAAGAAATTTGGTAGGAGGAGAATGCTAATACAGGTCCTTTAATAGTACAGCATTTGTCTTCCGAATTCTCATCTAGTCTTGGGGGATCTTTGATGCCTTAGCTGAATGCAAAAGTTCCCAAGGTTTGGGTATCTGGGAGGTCAGGTCAGAATTTTCTTTATTCATCCTCTTGTTCCTTACATGAACACCTATGCTTCCAGGCTTCATGAACTATTGGGCCTTATTTAATGAAAGAACCAGGATTTTAACATATAAATATAAGCAAATTAGGATCTATCTATAATGCTAGTGTATCTTAATCTGTTGTTCCTGAGTCATTTCAGTTGTGTCCTACTTTCTGTGACCCCATTTGGAGTTCTCTTGGGAAAGAGTCTGTAGTGGTTTGCCATTTCATTCTTCAGCTCATTTTACAGAGGCAAACAGGGTTAAGTGACTTGTCCAAGGTCACACAGCCAATAAGTATTTGAAGCCAGATTTGAAATCATGAAGATGAGTCTTCCTGATTCCAAGCCCAGTGCTCTATCCACTGTGCCACCTAGCATCTTAATCTACTATAGAATGAAAGCCTATTTCTCCCCACCCCCTTTTTTTTTTCTTGAGGCTTTCCCCTAAATGCGTAACTGAGCAGATTGATCTTCTTTACTGAACATTTCCTTTTGCAGCTTTTTGTTGAATACAATATGGATTGAATCTGAAAAGTGTAACTTGTTAAAAGTGATAATAATTCATCAGTGTATCTAATGTGTTCTTTTACATTTGTAAGGCAGTTAGGCAGCAAAATGGATAGAATGCCAGTCTGGAGTTAAGGAGATTCTTCTTCCTGAGTTCAAATCCAGCTTCAGACCGTTACTAGCTGTGTGACCCTCAACCCTTGTTTGCCTCAGTTTCCCCATCTGTAAAGTTTGCTGGAGAAGGAAATGTCAAACCACTCCAGTATCTTTGTCAAGAAATCCTCAAATGGGGGCGATTAGGTGGCACAGCAAATAGAGCACCGGCCCTGGAGTCAGGAGGACCTGAGGTCAAATCTGACCTCAAACACTTAAAAAAAAAAAACAAAAAAACTAGCCATGTGACCCTGGGTAAGTCACTTAACCCCAACTGCCCTACCTTCCCCTCTCCAAAAAAAAAAGAAAAGCAAAAAAAAAAAAAGAAAAGAAAAGAAAAGAAATCCCTAAATGGAGTCATGAAGAGTCAGACATGATGATAAAATAATTTGTAGTGGAGCCCTTTTTAAAATTTTGTAAGCCATTTATACTCACTGTCTAATTAATATTTTGTGAAGAGAAAAGGATATCATTAGCTCCTCTAAATTACAGAGGGGGAAACTGAGGCAGAGAGACTTTGAATTACTGATCTATGTTCCACGCTATGCCAGGGCCAGACCCTGGGTCTCCTGATTTTACACTGCATTATTCCTCATGTTGTTTTCTCACATAGAAGATTCAATTTGCTATGTGTAATGAAGCAAATTTGATATGTCATTTATTTCTGCTTGTTTGAAATGGGAGTATAAATATAGTGCAAAGAATGGTTCCATATTTGGTGTAGCCATTCTTCTCTCCCTTTCCCCAGTCCCATAATCACTCTCATCAGAAAATCCACAAAGATCCCTGTTTAACAAGGGCAAGCATCATCTTGTGAGCCAGGCAACTGTGACTCTCTCCCCGCTCTTACACACTGTGTAAGCAAGCTGCTAGCAAATGGTGCTTCCTTCTCCCTTCTGTGAAAAAAGAATCATACTTAAGTGCCTAAAAGAGGTATCATGAAGATTAACTATATTAAAGAGTGGGGGAGAAAACCTATACCTGAATTAATTTAGAACCTAATCAAATTCAAAATAGCACTATTTTATCTTTTTTTAAAAAATTCTGACAAAAGTATCTAGTTAATTTGGATCCTTGTAAAATGAAATCAAAATTTTTTAAAAGTTTTTTCCTGCCTTAAAAAAACCCCTGTATCTTCCTATCAAAATCATTTTTTGGGGGGGCGCAACTCAGCCAATAGGCAGGTATGCATGTAAATTTTCATCATTTCTCAATAATGGAGAGTGGGTTATTTCTCTTATTCATTAGTATTTTATTTTGTTTGAAGGTTCTTTTTGGGGCAGTGGTTAGTGTTATAAGGCCTTAGGCTAGGACACACCTGACAGGGAAGCATGGAATAGGAAATAGGACTTCTTTCAAAAATACTACCTGGAGGCACTTAAGTGTGAACCTGGCTTTAAAAAACATACCATAAAAATCTTTTCTGAGCTTTTTATGTTTGCACTGTATGTTGGAAATATCTTGAGGGTTTCTGTAACATCTCATTTTTCCAATTTATCTATTTATTTGTTTTCAGCACAGAGGAAAGAGGGCTAGATTTAGAGTAACAGGCCCTAGTTTTGAATCCTGCCTCTGTTACTTCCTCTGTGACCTTACTTAAGCTTTCTGGAACTCAGTCTCCCCAACCGTAAAAGGAGGGCTTTAAACTAGATAATCTTGGAGGTCTTTTATAGCTACATCTAAGATGTGACAAACTTCCATCTTTTGGCAGATCAGTTCATTATTAAACTAATAGAACTTCATGGTTCCTTTTTGCTAGCATTCTGACTTGGCCTATCTTTTCTAGGCCCTGTGAGAACCAAGAGGCTTTTTTAGTATGTTTAATTTCTCACCCTTTATTGCCAGAGATAAGACCCTCACTTAAAAGGAAAAAAAGAAAAAGTGAAACCAAATTAAAACCACAGGTGTTTTCAACTGGTCTTTAAAAAGAAGAAAGAATAGATGGCCCACGATTCATTAAAACTCCTATTCCTCCATAATCATTTATTAAAGGTAAATCATTGCATAATAGATAATATTTTATCACAGCTCTTTAGAAGAGCCAAAAATAGCCTCCCTTTTGCAACTAGGGTGTACCTTTGCACTTGGGGGGCAGCTTAGGCTCTTTCAAGATCCCTTCTTAACATTCTTTTCCTCACAATACTTCTCAATGACTGCTGCAGCTGAGTTGTTGAGCACAGATTTTCTGCACAGTATGGGGGGAGGGGGGTGTTAATTATGCAGAAAGATGGAGACAGGCCAGACAGCCCCTCTGGTGAACTGTCTCATACAAGTACAGCCCACTTCCTGCTGTTTTGCAGCTACAAGGATCACCTGTTGGTCTTGGCATCCACCCAGACTGGGGCCTAGCGGAAATGACAGAATCAGCTAGAAATGAAACCTAGCTTGGATCCCAGCTCCCCAAATGGGGGAAGGAGAAAAACAGATGACAGCAATGCAATCTAGCTGTCTCCCTCAGAAGGGAGGGACAAAAATGGAATGTAAAAACACAACCAGAAACACTGACCAAAGTTGTATAGAATGTTGGCAGCTTTCATTTGTTTCTCTGCCTTGGCGTCTGTTTTTCCTCAGACTTAACAAGGATGTCCCATAGTTTTTGGCTAAGAGTTTCTCTCTACACTAAATGATGACCACCTTTAGTGGAGTCAGGTTTGTCTTTCTTTAGTGTACTCTTCCTCTAAGATGCTGGATTCATTCTGCATAAGCAAAGAGATTGTAGGAAAAAGCCAAGACTTTAGTAGCAATGATCATCCTTGGATATCCCCTCTTTAAGACTGTTATGTCATGATTCACGAACAATCAAGCGCTTCCTTTCACTCAATCTGCAATCTTTAAATTTCTCTCTTACTGCCTCTTCCCTCTCCTATTCCTAGTGACACAAAGGAACCACATTCCATTTCATTACATTTACTCTCTCAGTGAAGTTTAATGATAAGAACATTCTCTCACTAATAATGGTACGACACCAAACACTGCATATGGGATTATCTATTGAGAGACCCCCAGGTTTTTCAAATAAGCTCTTGCACCAGCTATTGTCTGTGCCAACTGAGGACAATGATATTCATGATGGCATTTCTATATCGTGACAGAATTCTGTTGACCCACAGTTTAAATATTGTAAGTGAATGATTTTGCAAATGACTGGTATTTTACAAATGATAGTATAAATGAATGACACAGTGTCTTTAAAGAGATGAGAAGGGGATTAAGGTCTGGTATTTCTAATAGTTTAAAATTTTTAAAAAGTGAAATGGATAACAATAATTAAGGGAAGATTCTTCCCCCTCCCCCAAGCAAGGGAAGAGAGCCTTGGAGTATATTTCTTCAGAGAAAACACTACATGAATAATTGATGCGTATTTCAATCTCCCAATAAGAACTGGTTCCTCAACAGGGTATGTAGAGGTGGGGGAGAAAGAGGGAGGGGGGGGAGATGGAAAGACAGGGAGGGGAGAAGGGGAGGGGAAAGGGAGAAATAGAGAGGGATAGAGGGATATAGGGAGAGAGGGGGAGAGACATAGGGAGAGAGACAGATTAGACTTTAAATTGTGACTCTTTACCATCATCTACTTCATTTTCATATATAGCTAGCTTCCTGTGTTTTTAGCAGTTAGGTAGGTAGCAAAGTATAAAGCCCAGTTGGAACAACCACCACCTAATCTGCATTCCATGCATTATTCATGATCTCCTGATTCCTGCACCTGCATCAAGGCAGGAAGCTTGCAAGGAATGTTCATCATTCTTCTTTTTGCTTCACGCAGGCTCAGTTACTGCTAAGCCACTTTGTTTCTGTAACTAAGGGTTTCAGGTCTTACAGTAACCACTGGATGTGGAAAGAAAAAAAATCTCATAGGACTGAGGAAAAGGGCAATCTCTGTTGTAGTTTAATATTTATTGAGAGCCTACGATGTACTGCTCTGAGACAAACAAATTATGTCAGATGGTGATGCTCACATCTTGCTAATTTACATTACACGGCAGAAAAAGGAAATAGAAGTTAGACCATAAAGCCCATGTATATCATCTACTCTATTTATATTCTTTTACTCATTGGAACCAGACAGCATGTTTATGATTTTAATTTAGCTTTCTTGCTAGACATGTGGGAACTTCAGAAAACCCTACTATTACACACACATGCACACACACACCCGAGAGGACATAAGAATAATAAAAAACCAACCTCCAAATCTGAATTATTTTGTGGTAGAGGATACGATTATTTTGATTGCTTAGACCATTTACACGCTCCCTGGGGATAAGATAACCCGAGAGTGCAGTGCAAATTGGCACACATCAGGGAACAGCAGAAAGGAGGGTACAGTATTCTCATTTCTATGTGCTCCAAAGCTTCTTACCGTGCTTCAGAGACTCCTGTCCCATTCCTGTAGTCTTGATTGGAGACAGGGTGGTCACCAGCAATGCTGGCTCTAACAAAAGGACAGGGTAGAGTGATAACACCCTGTTACTTCCAAGGCACCTGTTTAGATCAGCAGTTTATACCCACTCTGGAATCCAATCATTCTTTGACGAATTTTTCAAAGGATTCTCAAGCAAAGGAAAGGTAGAAAGGAGTTCTTAGCCAACCTCACCAAGCCCCGAAGATTGCCTAGTACTAAAACTCCCTCAAATTTCCTGCTTCTGAGAAGCAGCCTCAAGGCCCTGATGTTTTTATACTCATACGGAATACTAGCAGGCACACTAGGGATGTCGTGATGAGGAACATTCCTCCTAGGGACTAAGATGCACTCAGTTATCAAAGTTTCAACAGACGCCAATTTGATGCTGACGGTGCAACATCTACTTATTACTTGTTAGGAGTATGCTTGAGGTACTGGCATGGATGAAAAACTTTCAAAGTTACCTAAACACAGACTAGTTTAATGTAACGCTGGGAAAGGATACGGATGAAGAAGTCTCTCCTACAACTGACACAAATAAAATAGGACCACAGAATTGCTTACCAGACATACTCTCACAATGAAGTACATGGCTCTTTAATTCATATTATTTAAATCTATTTCTTTAACTTTACTTATACTGATATTCTGATGCAAAAGAGCCACAAGTTAAAGTACTTGATGCTTTAAAAAATCATGACTTTTTTCATATCTATATGCATGTATGTATATGTATGCAGACAGATTCAGAAACACATACAACAAATGAATATATTCACATCCATGTGTATACATATATGTGTGTGTTTGTATCTGAATGTGTATATAAGTGGCATATATAATAAAAGAATGGAAATATACAGACATAGATATATCTATCTCTATCTATCTATAGATACAAATGTAGATCTCTGTATAGAGACACATACAGACATAGATATATCTGTCTAGATATAGATACAAATGTAGATTTCTCTACAGATAGATATATCTACATCTATACATGTATCCATTCATTTATTATAACACCCACATACACACTCAGATACAAACACACACATATAATAAATGAATATATCTATACCTATCTTTGGGCACATTTATCACATGTTTGTGTATGTGTTTGTATGTCTGAGTGTGTATATAACAAGTGTGTGTATATAATAAATGGATACACAGATAAACAGATACAGATATATCTATCTAGATGCAGATCTCTCTGTATGAATATATGTATATCTATGTGTGCATCCACAGATGGACATATATTTATCTCTAAGTGTGTATCCATTTATTTATTATATATACCCATATATTATATACCCAATTGGACAGATAAGCAAGCACACGTATAATTAATGAATATATCTATATCTATCTTTGTGAGCATCCATTCATTTGTTATAAGTGTGTGTGTGTGTGTGTGTGTGTGTGTGTGTGTGTGTGTGTATGCTTGACAGATATCTCTATATATCCATAGACAGAGATACGTCTATTTCTTTCTGTGTGCATCCATTCATTTATTTACTTATAGAGGGAAGGACTAGAGATTTCATTGGTGTTGGAAACTCTCAATGAGGAAAATCCTCTCCATTATGCAAATAAGCAAGCTGCCTTAACTTATAGAGTCACAGATCCAGAGGGGGTAAGGCTCAATTCTTTCATTTTTCAATTGAGGAAAACAAGGTCCAGATTAACTTGTCCAAGGTTACATAAGGGAGGATCAGAAGTGGGGTTTAAATCGAGGTTTTCTATCTCAAGTCAGTCACATTTCCACTCTACCTCTCAGAGAGTTCTGCATAGAGTTAGTTACTTTAATATCTTAATACTGAAAACAGTGAAAGATTCCTCAAATGTTTCATCAAGGCCTGGAGATGATAACAAGTTCTCTATGACTATGCCAGCACAGTAGAACCACTGGCAAGTCCTATTAAGAGAATATTAGTCCACTGATGGCCTAGATATATATGTCATCCAAAAACCAGGCTAGCTAAATTTGGAAAGGATCTTCATGAGGATGACTACAAGGGGATGAGTATTTTGGTCAGAACAACTCTTAGGGGCTATCAAGTTATGAGAAGTTATGATCTGTGTCAGCAGAAGATGAAATACTTACATTCTTGAAATATTGAGCTCCTAATTCACAAAAATCTCCCAACACTCTCCTGTTATATCAGGTTATCGATGAATCTGGTAAAACTACCATTTCAATGGGGTCAGTGTTGGTGCCAGTTGCCACTGGTAGTTTTAACACCAAACAGATAATTAAAGCATTTATGATGTGCCACGTACCCTGCTATAATTGTCATTGCTGGCTTATTAGCACTCATGTGTCCACTACAGCGGGCAGGCAAGGTGATGCAGGGGATGATTAGCATTTGTAATATATTTTGAGATCTAGTACTGCTAGGCTACTTTCATTCACATTTTTTCTTCAATAATTCCACTGATATTCTTGAACACTGTGTCCTTCCAGATGAATTTTGTTATTATTTTTTTTGGCTCTATTAAATAACTTTCGGTAGCTTGATTGGTGTGGCACTGAATCAATCAATCAATTTAGGAAGGATGGTCACTTTTAGTATATTGGATTGGTCTACCCAGAGCAATTAATATTTCTCTAATTGTTTAGATCTAACTTTATTTTTGTGAAAAATGTTTTTTTTTTTCTAAAAACTGTGTGCATATAGTTCTTGGGTTTCTCTTGGAAGACAGGTATATGCCCAAGTATTTTATATTATCTGAAGCTATTTTAACTATGATTCCTCTTTCTATATCTTCCTGCTGGACTTTCTTGGTAATATCCAGAAATGTTGATGATTTATGTGAGTTTATTTTGTGTCCTGCAGTTTTGCTAAAGTTGTTAATTATTTCAACCAGTTTTATAGGTAATTCTCTAGGATTCTCTAATTATACAATCATATGGTTTTTAAAGAGTAATAGTTTTGTTTCCTCATTGCCTATTCTAATTTCTTTAATTTCTTTTTCTTCTTTTATTACCATAGCTAGCATTTACAGTACAATACTGAATAACTGTGGTGATAATGGGCATCCATCCTTGCTTCATCCCAATCCTATTGGGAAGGCTTCTAGCTTATTCCCTTACAGATAATGCTTGCTGATAGTGTTAAATAGATATATTACTCATCATTTTAAGGAAACCTCCATTTATTGCTATGTTCTCCAGTAATTTTTAATAGGAATGAATGCATGTTGTATTTTGTCGAAATCTTTTTCTGCATCTGTTGAGATAATGGTATGATATTCTTGGGGTGTGTGTGTGTGTGTGTGTGTGTGTGTGTGTGTGTGTGTGTGTGTGTGTGTGTGTGTTTTAATATGGTCAGCTGTGTTGATAGCTTTCCTGATACTGAACCAGCCCAGCATTCCTGGTGTGAATCCCATCTGGTCATAGTACGATCTTTGTGACTTATTTCTGTAATGTCCTTGCTAGTATTTTATTTAAAATCATTGCATCAACATTCATTAGGGACATTGGTCTAAGTTTTCTTCCTCTGTTTTTACTCTTCTTGGTTTAGGTATCAGCACCATATTTGTGTCAAAAAAAGGAACTTGGTGGGATTCCTTCTTCAACTATTTTTCCAAATAGTTTATATGGTATTGGAATAAATTGTTCCCTAAATATTTTATAGAATTCACCTATGAGTCTATCTGGTCCTGGGGATTCTTCCTAGGGAGTTCATTTATGGCTTGTTCAATTTATTTTTCTAAGATAGGGTTATTTAGTGGTCTATTTTCATATTGCTTTTTCACATCCAGTTGTCTACATTGAATATTGTGAAAAACACCATCCTCACATCCTAAATTGCTGCCCCCAGAACTACATATAATACTCCAGATGTGGTAAGACCACAGGCAAGATCACTTGCAGTGGAGCTGGGGTAGGGATGTCAGCCAAATAAAGGAGAGAATTCTGGTAAGGTTTTTGACTTGGCTTTTCTACAATGGAGAGAGATTCTAATCTTTAAAGCATATATTCATGCATATTTTGGGCTGTTTCTTCAGATTTCAAATACCATCTTTAAAAACAAAATTTATACATTCCAGATATAATTAGTAATATTGCAGAAAAAAGCTAGGCTAGTACTGGGAATTTTCTAGATTTTTGCAGAGGGTTAGGACAGAATAATAGTCATCTCCGGAAACTATGGGAACTCTCTATATAGCATCGTGGGAATTTTCCTGGTTTATAAAAGAAGTTCTAACACAGGTTCAGGCACAGAAGTTAAATAAAGCATCTGTACTTTAGACACACTAATAGAAGATGTGTGATCCTTAAGATAGCCTATGCTGAGGTATATTTTTAGTCTATGGAAGAAAAATAGTTGGACTACAGCAAAATCTGGGTTTAGAGTTAGCAAATTTCAGTTAAAATTCCAGTTTTTCAACTTACTATATGTATGATCACAGAAAACTCACTTTATATTATCTCTGAAGTTCAGGTTTCCTTTCTGCAAAATGGGGAAAATAATACTTATGCTACTTACCCCACTAGATGCTGCCAGGAAAACACTTTGTAAGCCTTAAAGTAGTAGTAGTAGTAGTAGTAGTGCTGGTAGTAGTAATGGTGGTGGTGGAAGTAGTAATAGTAGTAATACTGGTAGTAGTGATGGTGGTAGTGGTGGTGGTAGTAGTAGTAGTAGTAGTAGTAGTAGTAGTAGTAGTAGTAGTAATAGTGATGGTGGTGGTGGTGGTGGTGATGCTAAGAGGAGTAGGAATAGTAGTAATAGAAAGAGAAGGAGGAGTAAAATTAAAATTAACAGTGCTTGCAAAATTGCAAATTGCACCCTCTACAAAAACTCTCCTTTGACACTGCCTCCATTTCAACTAACTATATTCTTGAGAAAGTCAGCCAGTCAGTCAAAAAACATTTATTAAGGCACAGGCACTATTGCTAAGCCCTAGAGATTACTAAGAGAGGTACAAGATAGTCCTCGCTGCTAAGGAGCTCACAGTCTAATGCAATGGTTCTCAACCTTCCTAATGCCACGACCCTTTAATGTGGGCTTATCTGGGCGTATCTGCATGTGGGCCAACAGGCCTGGAGACAGATAGAGGAGCAGTGTCTTGGCATAAATATGTGTTTTCCGATGGTCTTAGGCGACCCGTGACCCCTTGTGAAAGGGTTGTTCGATCCCCCCAAAGGGGTTGCGACCCACAGGTTGAGGATAGCTGGTCTAAGGGGAAATACAATATAAAAACAACAACGGGCAAGCAAACAAACAATGTACAAACAACATTGGAAATAATCCACAGAGAGTTTGCATTATAATTAAGGGAGTTGGGGGGGAAGGGGCGGGAGGCTTCCTGTAGGTCAGTTTTATCTAGGACTTGAAAGAAGGCAAGGAAACCATGGGGTGGAAATGAGGAGGGAGGGCATTCCAGGCATGGAGGACAGCCACTGTACTGCCCCCAGTGGGGAGATGGTGTATCTTGTTTGAGTAACAGCAAGGAGATGAGTATTATTGTATTGTAGTTGGGGTGGGAAGGGGGGGAGGCTTGGGGATGTAAGGTGGAAGAAGGTGGAAGAAGACGGGAAAGGTTTTTTGGAGACGAGTTATGAAGGATTTGAGAATGGAAAATAGCGGACCCTTTTTATTTGATTCTGGAGAGGACAAGGGAGCCATGGAAGTTTATTTAGTGGAGGTAGGGGAACAGTTTGACCCCTGAGTGAAAGGAGAGCTCTATGTCCCTCCAAGTTCTCTCTTCTCATTCTCTTCTAAACTCTTTGCAATCTGTCCTCTGACCTTGTCATTTAACTGAAACTGCCTTCCCAAAAGTAATAAGATCTCGGTATCTAAATCTAATGGCCTGCTTCCAATCTTCATCCTTCTGAATATCTCTGTGGCTTTTGATGCCAGTGATCACCTTCTCCTGGGCACTCTGCTCTCTAGGCTCACCTTTCATAAGTCTGACTGCTCTTCCTTGGTCTCCTTTGCTGTGTCACACCCACTAACTGTGACTATCTCCAAAAGCTCCATCTTTCCTTCTCTTCTTTTTGCCAGTTTATACAGGGCGAATCTTATAAGCTCCCATGAGTTCAGTTATCACCTCTCTGTAGATGACTATCGGATGGAAATATCCAGCTTTGCCTTTCTTCTGAATTATAGTCCCATTTCACCAAATGCCTTTTAGATACTTCAAATTGGATCCTGTAGGTATTTAAGCTTAGCGTGTCTAAAACAGAACTTATTGTCTTTCCCTCCCAAACACCTCCCCCCTTTTTGGACCATCCCTATTAATATTGAAGTCACTATCCTCCTCCAGGTTTCAGGTTCCTGACTTTGGTGTCGTCCTCACTTCCTCACCTGCATTCACCTCACATATCCAAACTGTGGCCAAATCTCATTGTTTCAAACTTCACAACATCTTTAGTACCATTTATTCACTAAAACAGTTGTCACCCTAGTTCAGAACCTCATTACCTATTGCCTGGACAACTACAACTGCCTCCTAACAGGTCTCCCTCCTTTCAGTCTCTCCCTAATCCACTCAATTTCCAAAGTGATTTTGCTGAAGCACAGATCTGATCATGTCAATCCCCTCCCCATATAAACAGATATAAACTTCTTCCTCATTTAATGTTCTTCATAACCTAGCCTCTTCTTACTTTTCTAGCCTTCTTTCTTTTACTTTACTCTTCTCTACATACATATGCAATAGTTCAGCTGTTTTAGCCAATTGGCTTGTGACTCAACTACATTACTCCATCTCCAAATCTATGTCTCTGTATTGTCAGGCTCTCCAGCATGCCTTCTCCTCCTTGTCTTTTAGCTCACCTGGGTTCCTTTAAAATTCAGCTCAAATACCATCTTCTCTTAGGGGCCTTTGCCAATTCCTCCTAGCTACTACTACTGTCTGCCCTCTGTGATTGCCTTCCATCTACTTTGAATATATGCTGTATGTAACTAGTAATGTATATATTGTCTCCTCCATTAGATTGTAAACTCATTGAGGGTAGGGACTATTTTTGCCTTTGTAGCCCTAGAACTTAGCATAGTGCTTGGAGCACAAGAGTTTGACAAATCTTTACTGACTCACCGATTCTACAAAATCTTCTAATAATGAAGAGTTTGTTTCTGAGGCAATCCATTCCACTTTTGGATAGCTGGGCAGCTAGGTGGCACAGTGGAAATAGTGCCAGGTCTAGAGTCAGGAAGACTCATATTCCTGAGTTCAAATCTGGCTTCAGATCCTAACTAGCAGTGTAGCCCTGGTCAAGTCACTTAATCCTCTTTACCTCAGATTCCTCATCTGTAAAATGAGCTGGAGAAGGAAATGGCAAACCACTCCAGTATCTTTATCAGAAAACCCCCAAATGGGGTCATGGAGAGTTAAGACACATCTGAAAAATGACTCAACAACAAAACTGTTAGCAACCTTTTCCTTAGGCTGAGATAATATCTGTCTCTATGTGAATTGGATGCATTCATCCCTAGTTCGACTCTTGGACTGAACCAAATGAGTCTAATTCCTTTTTCCTCATGAATGCATATTAAATACATGAATAGAGTAAACAATTCCACTGCCATCCCCCAGTCCTTCACCTCTGCGCCTCCAGCCTAAATCATCTTTTCTTCAGAGTAAGTATCTTAAGTTCTTTTAATAAGCCCTCATAAAGTATGATTTCAAATCCCCTCACCACACCTCAGCCATTCTGGTTTTCTTCATCTGGATGCTCTCCGTCTTGTCAATGTTGTTTCTACATTATAGACACCAAAACTGAACATCGCACTCTACGTGTGGTCAGCCCAGAACCGAGGCTGCAGAACTGAACTCACTTTATCCTGGGAATGATCCTTTGAATAGGATGAAATTTAATAATAGGAATCCATGTAAAATCCCATAATTTGGTCAATAGACAGGTACAAAACAATTTCTGTGAAAATGTCCTGTAGCTGTGTGTGCACGATAAGCTCGATATAAGTCAACAATCTGATATCACAACCAAAAAAAATCTCATTTATCTAAATGAACATTTGTTGGTATTTGGATTTAAATAGGATATTCTAATGGAACAAACAGGCACAGGAGTTAAATACCCCGAATAATAGATTTAGTTAATCTACTTTCTTAGATGATTTATTTAATCCAAGCAAAGCTTCATTAATAGAAATATCACATCTATATTAAAAGAGGGAATGGCTCCTCTCTGTTCTGCTCTTCTGAGACAACATCTGGAATACTGTGTTCATTCAGGTCTAGTCCTCCCATTTTACATAGAACATAAGTAGGCAGAAACATAATTGGGGCATCCAAGAGAGAGTACCCAGAATAATGGAAGAAGAGGAGAACACAGCGTATGAGGATCTGTTGAAGACACTGGAGATGGAGGAGAGCATTGAGATGGGATATGAGAGCTATCTTCAAGTGTTTTAAGGGCTGTCATGTACAAGAGGGATCTCTTTAAGATGTTTTGTAATTTAGACTTTTCATTGTTTTCTTCCAATCTTTTTCTAAATTAACCAACTTTTGTTGCTTTTATATTGATATTTTGTTCTAGAGGAAGAAATGTGCGGGGTAGACATTTCAGAAAGAAAAAAAAATGAGCTAATAATGATTTCTTCCACCCAAACAAGTTCAGTTGGCATTTTCCACCCAATATAAATTTCATGATTAGTCCTCTAATTCCATAATCTCATTTCTATTCAACCTAGGACTTCATTGGTCTTTTTCTAAGTTCTTTTAATCAGGCATGTAACCATATTTCCCCATAATGTTTCAGCATCATTGATCTCTTGCATTGGAATCAAGAGATTTAAAATATTCAATTGTGACAAAATGCCACACAGTCATTCATTCACAAAAGTCTCCTCTTTATCATGTGTGGTAAAAAGTAGTACAGGAAGTGAGAGAGGCCCTTTGGTACCAAGCACATTTTTGATGCTATTCTTTCACAATGCACCCTTTTTTTTTTCTCATGAGATTGTGATCATCAAATCAGGGTCACTTGTGAATGAAAATTATTCCCCAATTTGAGTGGCAGTGTATAAAGTAATTTTCTCTTCCTAAGATCATATTTTTTCCCCTATTTCATTTAAGGATTCCATTAGCTGTAGAATTTATCTGGCAACTGCCCAAAAAAAATCCACAATTTAAAAAAGAAACATCATTTTAGTTGACATCTTAATATAGTTTACTGCAGGTATGGAGGTCAGGCATAATTCATTAGTGACTTCAGAGTTCTTTTTAAAAAAAGCTTACAAATATATTATGCCATCTCCAAACTCTATGACTCTGTATTGGCAGGCTCTCCTGCCTTACGGAAAACTACATGGGACATGGTCTTGAAATAACTGATTGGCATTACTTTTATTTTTTTACACTATAGCACAGCCCATAGGCCACGATGGCTACATTAGTCTATGTCAAAAGAAGCACATATAAACTAGCAAAAAAAAAAAGTTTGTAAATTAAGGGATACATCTTATTTGCAGCTGCAAATGTAGCCACTGGCTGGATGATCATTTGTATAAAACATGTATATACTATTGTTATCTGACTCCTCTCTTAGGTGGAAACAAAGTTGGCTAAGCAAAGCACACGGTGCTCATTTAGTCCATCCCTGAATAACGGCAGTAGAAAAGTTGCAGTTTGTAATTGGCAATAATACCATATCTTTTTCCATATTGTATTTTCTCTCTTCAGAAATGGAACTCTTTAATATCAGAGACCATACTTTGTATCTTCCTGGGAGTTTCACAGAGGGGGTACAGAATCATTACTGTCATTGTCATAATTATTAACCCCATTCAAAGACTGAGAAGTGAAAATATTCCCTGTACATTGGGTAGATACTCTCTGGATAAGCACCAGCAGTATAATCACATCGGGTGAGGAGGTATAAAGAGGGTGTCACCTGCACCAGCGGAGAAGCCCACCTGAATGAAATCATGAATCCCATAAAGTTTCGAAGTTGAAATACTGTAATACTGACATAATCATCACAATTAAAAAGAGAGGTAAGTGTGGCAGAGTGGATGAAACCCTATTAGTCTTGGAGTTGCAAATATTAAGATTCAGGTCCTGCCTCTGATACATACTCACCATTTAAACAAAAGCAAATAATTCACTTAACAAACTCTCAGTACACCAGGAATCTCTCTGACACTAAAAATTACAGAGAGATGGCTAAACTTCATAGGTGTGTATGGGGAGTGGAAGGGAGGGGCAGTGCCCATGGTAAAAGTTTCTTCCTCTAATGAAGTCACACATCCAGACTACCACCACTCACTCCCGCCTCTTCCCCTCCCTCAAATGAGGAACATGTGAAAGAGAACAAAGAGGAATGATGATAAATTCTTGATAAAAGGAAGAATTCTTGAAAATAAAAAAAGCTATTTAGGTCACAACTACCTCCCAATGCAGAGTAAAGTAGAGAACAGAAGTAATTATGCAGGAAATTTACAGCCCAGCAAACAAAACAATACAGAAAACATTTTTGTCTGAGACATCCAAATAATTGCCTCAATTCCCCACTTTACTTTGTATGTGAAGGCGCCTGAAGTATTTTACAATACATGTAGTGCAGCAAACCATGTATCTTCCACTGACAAAAATAATCTGATTTTGTACTGGCTTTGATTAGCCTGAATGGAGGTGAAGGTAGTCTTGTGAAATTGGCAAGCAACCCTGATTGGTGGTGCTTCTGTGAGTTCCACTAGCAGTAAGTTTTATTTGCTAAGCTGCACAGAGAGAGAACAGGCATTTGAGGAATTGCTTCAGATGCTTCTGCTGTCTCTGGCTGCATTAATTTTGCATTGCCTCATTTAGGTTAAAAAATGAGACAAAGCAAAAGTATGTAATATGGGCTTTTTGTCACCTCAAATTGGATCTATTACAGTTTAGCATCCTCTCAAGAAGGTGTTACTAAGTATCCTTCAGGTCTCCAGCCTGCATCATTTTCCTTTCAGTGGGACACAATTTCACAACCCAGGCATGAAAAAAATGGTACAAACTGGTCTTGCATGTGCATTGTTCATCTTTAATGCAAGAATGGGGTGTGTAGTTCATTTATAATGAAATTTCAGTTTCTAGATAAACCACAATCTGATAACCATTTGTAACCACTATTTCTAATCATTTTGGAAAGTAACCCCAATAAATGAAGATAAAAAAAAACCCTGAAAGCTCTTGTATATCATACTGCTTTAAGTAGATTCAAAACAAGTCAAAGGGAAATAATGTTTAGAGTGCTAATTTAGTCATGGAGATTGCCTATCTCTTGAAGCGCTCTGACCCTGATGTACTTCCAGAGATATCATGGTAGCTGCCAATTCTTATGTTCAAGAAGCTAGGAACTCTGCAAGTTAAGAAGTTAGCCACAAACCTATAGAGATATGCAGAGGAGATATATTTCAGAACTAAGCATCTGAGTTTGACGGCATGCTAAATTTATCCCATCTGTACAAAAGTATGCCCTACTGTAACGATACTGGGATTTGAAGATCTTCCACGCCCCTTGAGCTTGCTGATGTAGCAGGAAGGGGTGGAGCAAGAGAACGCTGGAACCAAGCTAGTCTCCGTGCGGTGGTGACTGGAAGCGGTGGCAGAGGCAGTGGCTGTGGTTGCGAACTCCTTTTGCTTTGAGCAGGGCAGAATCTCTGCTAAGGACTCCTGCTGAGGACTGCCTAGGGCAGGAACTGCCAGAGGCCGGAGCTGCTAGGACCAAGCTGCCTGGACACTGAGCAGTTGCGTGCGTGAGGAGAGGAGGATCTTTGCCTGAGTTACCCTGTCCTGTTTGAAGGCTTGAGGATGTGGGTATTTACTACTTTGACCACATGTGCCAACTTCATCACTACTGGGTTGGCTTTGACTTTCTGG
>CM053580.1:97068512-97089307 GCA_028627135.1 Pseudochirops cupreus | reverse complement strand
TAGCACATGTGGTCAAAGTAGTAAACACCCACATCCTCAAGCCTTCAAACAGGACAGGGTACCTCATGCAAAGATCCTCCTCTCCTCACGCACGGAACTGCTCAGCGTCCAGGCAGCTTGGTCCCAGCAGCTCCGGCCCCTGGCAGTTCCTGCCCCAGGCAGTCCTCAGCAGGAGTCCTTAGCAGAGATTCTGCCCTGCTCAAAGCAAAAGGAGTTCGCAACCGCAGCTACTGCCTCTGACGCCGCTTCCAGTCCGCACCGCACGGAGACTAGCTTGGTTCCAGGCGTTCTCTTGCTCCACCCCTTCCTGCTACATCAGCAAGCTCAAGGGGCGTGGAAGATCTTCAAATCCCAGTATCGTTACACTACCTGTGTGACCTTGTGTGTGTGTGTGTGTGTGTGTGTGTGTGTGTGTGTGTGTGTGTGTGTACGTAAAATCATTTCATACATACTTCTGTTTATCAGTTCTTTCTCTGGATACAGATGGCATCTTTCTTCATATGTCCTTTATAGTTAATTTGGGTATCTGTGATAGTCAAAATGACTCATTTGCTCAGATATTTTTAAAACAATATTGCTGTTACTGTATATGATTTTCTCTTGGTTCTACTCATTTCCCTGTTCACTATTTCATGCAAATCTTTCCATGTTTTTCTGAGATCATTGAGCTCACCATTTCTTATAGCACAATAGTATTGCATCGTAATCATATACCACAACTTGTTCAACCATTTTCCAGTTGGTAGGCATCTCTACAATTTCCAGTTCTTTGCCACCACAAAGAGAGTGCTACAGACATTTTAGGACACATAGGTTCTTTTCCTTTTTCCTTTAATCATTTTTGGAAATAGACCTAGTAGTGGTATTGCCGGGTCAAATGGTATAGGTAGTTCAGATCCATGATTTCATTGGTATAGGGGAACTCCTGGAATAGAAACTTCCTCCACTGGTGCGTATTAGCAAACTCATCCATAGCTTCAAGTCTTAGAAGATCAATTAGGGAATCTGCTAGGTGGAACGCTGGCTCTGGAGTCAAGAGGCCTGTGTTCAAAGCCTGCCTATGACACTTACCAGCTTTGTGGCCTTGGACAAGATTTGGAAGATGGTTTCTGAGGTCTCTTCTTTCTATGATGCCATGAGCCTATGTTTGTTGAGGGGCTGCATTACCAAATCCAAGTAGAAAAGGTAGTATTCAAATGAAACCTCTTTAAACTGCAGATGAAAGACACATGGCAAATGAGATCTGTATGTCTTCAGTTTGTGAGCTCATCAAATCTTCCCTGTTGTGTAATGTGTTTGCAAGGGCTTCATAAATGTACCTAGTTCATTCTGGGTTGATTTCAGTCACTCCAGTGAATGCTCTTCTTGAAAATAGACATCTCCTTTCCAATGCCATTAATTTACCCATCCCTGTTTTCTTGTATTCTTTATCTCCCACCGCACCCTGGAGTTCTGTAAAAGAAAAGAAATACTCAGTTTTTCTTAGCCTTTCTCCTGACAAATGTGAAGATAAAAAAAAATACCTTTCTATTATTTTTCACTTTAGACCTCAATTATTTTGTACTCCTTGAACAACCCTGTAGCTTAACTGCAGGAATGGACTGATTTCTTAGAGTGAATTTGCCTTACAGTAATCTCCCCCCAACTACACGGGGCAATGAAGTATTTATTTTGGGGGAGAGAGAAGGAAGTAGGGAATTATGTGGAGGGAAAGGAACAAAGAACTGAAAGCCAGAAGGCAACCATGTTGAGACTGGAAGAAAGTTGCTGCCACCTAGAGGTGAAAATTGAAAACTTGGCTGTGTAGTCTAAAACTCAGTAAAGTCCTCCTTGAAATAGACACAAGTAGAGTTTAGAGTAGTGGAAAGGAAACTGAGGTATTTGGCGCGCTGCTTCTGTGTAGGACTGTGTAGCACCATTCTCACTCCATCTCATAAAGGTTACAATAAGTGTCTTTTCTCACAATCTCCTTTAATAATATAACTCTATTCTCCATAACATTGTATCAATGTATCTGTATTCTCCTATCATTGTAGACAATAGGCTTTGTTATTGCATGAACCTTTGGTGATACAGTTACTAGAATTGTTGCCAGCTTTCCAGCTACAAGCTGATTAAGCAGATAATATGAATTTTCCCTCTCCATATGCTAGCTTCCCTAACAAGTTTTGCATCCACAGTTGGTCACCCTTCATAGACTACAAATCCAAGAAAGTTTCTATTTTGCTCCTTTCCCTGATACTACTGCTCAAGAAGGGCCAGGGTTAAGAATACTGAAAAGCAATAATTTAGGGATATCCTAGGCAAGTAAAGGGGCCCCAGGGCCAACCTGGCTGATATGGAAACAGCTTTTCAGATGCAAACGTGGCCCTACAGTGAAAACACAACGTAATTAAATAACACAGTGTGTCAATGAGGGGGTGACTATACATGTTAAGAACTCTTATGTTAATTATCTCCAGTGCTCATTTAAGAAATACATAAGCAAAATGATTTTTCCCCAAAGGGCAAGCCTCTAAAATGCAGCAGAAATTTGCATGATTCAAGTAATGTCATAGACTTTTTACTTTTTAAATTCAGTTTTCTTTTATTTTCAGGTCTGCATTCTCTCCCTTCCCCTATCCCTCCCCTTGAAAAAATAAGAAAAACAAACTCTATTACAAACATGTGTGGTCAAACAAAACAAATACCCACATTGGCCATATCAAAAATAAATATTCCTCAGTCTTCACTATTGTGTCCATCTGGAGATGGGCAGAATGTTTCTTTATTACTGTGACCCAGGTTTCGGTACTGCTACAATTGGCTAACCATTCTCCCCTTTACACAGGCATAAAGCCTGAAGAGAGGAAAGAATATTAAGGACTCAGATAGAGAGGTGCCCTCATAAGGAGAGATCGAGAAACCAAAGAAAGAAAACATGACAAAACTACATACACAACAAGACATAAAGAGGAAATAGATAAGGAATTTAGGGAACAGATCACAGAATTAATACCAAGCATGATATAACAATGGCAGCAGACTTCAATTATACATACATTTCTTAGAGTGCGTTCTCTCTCTCTCTCTCTCTCTCTTTCTGTCTTTCTTTCTCTCTCTTTGTCTCTCTATCTTTCTCTCCCTCTGAGAGCAGCTATTAATTTCTTGATCTACTTTAGTGATAATTTCATCTTTAAATAGGAGAGGAACCAACATGAAGAAATTCTGTTCTGGTTCTGACTCTAACAGGAAGAAACTGCTTGTTGGGAGGTAGAAGTGATGAAGGATACTTTAGAGGAAGTGACCATTCTGTCTTTGAGATCATGATAAGGAAAAAAAATCTAGGCACCCTAAATTTTGGGAAAGCATATTTTGAACACTTCAGGGGAAAGCTATCTAGGATCCCCTGGACTAAAAAAGCCTTAGGGGATGTCAATCCAGACAGTGGGAGATACTCAAGAATGAAATTCTAAAGACACAATGGAAACCATTTCCAATGAGAAGGAAAAATGAGATTTGTCTGAAAAGAGTTATGTGGATGCACAGGAGACTCAACAACTAATTTACATTTGTTTTAAATAATGGTATAAAAGATGAATGAAAGGAAGGGTGGGCAACTAGGATGAATATAAAAATATAGCACAATCCTGTAAAAATAGTTTGGAATATTAGAGCTAGAATGAGCTGAAGCTGGTGAAGGAGAGTAAGGACGACAGAAAGGGAATTTTAAAAATCTATATTGAGAGGAAAAAGAGAATCAAAGAAAAGATAGGACAATGTAAGAGAGCACCATGTTGTCATTGATGGATTCAAGTTACCCAGACCAAATGAACTATATCCTTAGGTACGGAAAGAATTGTCAGATGTGATTGCTCAGCCACTGTCAGTGATATTTAAAGATTGTGGGTAACAAAGGTAACACAAGATTGGAGAAGGGCAAATGTTGTCCCAATTTTACAAAAAGGGCAGAGAACCAAGTCTGCAAGCCACTGAGCTTGGCTTTAATTCCTGGGAAAATTCTAGGACAAATCAATGAAGAGATGGTTGGTGAACATTCAGAAAGGAAATTGGTGATTACAAAGAACCAGCATGCCTTTGTTGAGAACAGGTTGTACAATACTCATTTCTTTCTTTCTTTTTTTTTTTGATAGAATTACTAAAGAGAGGAATTCTGTGGTTAAAGCTAGATTTTAGCAAAACGTTTGATAAGAGTATTTCATACTATTTTTATGAAGAACATGAACAGTTGTGGACTAGCCAGTAAGTCAAATGGGTATATAACTTACTGGCTTACCTGGCTCAGAGTGTAATTGTTAATTGTTTCATGTCAATTCCTAGGGGCATCCTTCAGGGATCTGTGCTTGACCCTATGCTGTTTAACGTTTTTTGGTCAATGATTTGGACAAAGACATCCTCATAAAATTTTCAGATGATATAAAACTAGAAAGGACAAATAACAGACTAGATTATAAAATCATAATTTTCAAATTATCTGGGCAATTTTTAGCATTATTTTAAATATAGCAAGATAAAATTTAGTGGGGATAAATTTAACATCTTTTATTTAAATAGAGAAAATCACTTTCACAATACAAGATGGTGGAGACATGGTTAAATGGTTAATTATTCTTTAAAAAAAAAAGAGCCCTGAGATTTTAATATATTACAAGCTCACCATGAATCAACAGTGTATTATAGCAGTCAAAAAAGCCAGTTGAATCTTGGGCTGCATTGAAAGCCCTAGTTCTCAGTGGTCAGTTCTGGGTTAAGCAATTTAAGAAGCACATTGATAAGCTACACAGTGTCCAGCGGAAGACAAGCAAAAGGGCCCTTCAGTTCATTTAATGTGAATATCAATTGAAGGAGTTGAGCATGTGCCTCCTAAAGAGGAGGAGATTCAAACAAGACATGATTAGTGTGTTGCAGTATTTTAAAGGCTATTATGTGAAGAAGTAATTAAATATGTTCCATTTGAACCAAGAATGCAAAATCAAGAACAACAGATAGATGTTACAAGGAAATTAATTTAGACTTGATCCCAGGAAAAATTTTGCAGGAAATCAGTCTGGGTCCCCTAATCTGCCACTTGCAGATCCCCCATCAACTAATGCCTGTATCACCAATGTGATACCCACAGCCCCTGCTATGAATATGCAGGAGTATTTCTAGGTTTCAATCAGAAGATATAACAGACTCTCTTCTTTGAAAACAAAACCAAGATATTTATTTGTATACCAGAAAGCCATATCCACCATGGTAATAAAGAAGTTGGTACACATTGCCAATGCAGGAAGCACAAACATCCCAAGACTTCTCTCTGTCAGTCCTCCCCATAAACAAGTCCCCCCCGACAAAAATCACTCTTCTCTCACTCCCTAGCTGCTCTGCCTCTCACTTCCCTCTCACTAGCTGCTCTGCCTCCTCTCTGTCTCCCAGCTTTGTCTCATTCCCTCTCAGTGGTGCCTCACCCACATTTTCTGCTCCACCCATTCAGCAAGCTCCCCCTACCACGGGCTCCACATGATCACACTGCCTATTAAGGGGCAGGGAAGATCTTCAAATTCCCCCAACAATACAATGCCTTTCCCTGTAAGATTACCCTCATTTACTCTATATTTATCCCTTTATGTACCTCATTCTTTTCTTTGCATGTTGTCTTCCTCATTAAAATAAACTTCTTGGTTTTGTCCCTTTTTTTGTATCCCTAACTCTTAGCACCATGCCTCAAACAAAGTAAACAGTCAGTGCTTTTTATTATTAATGTTGTTGCTCCTATAATTTTTGTCATCTTTTGAGGTTTACAAATGTTAGTTAAGACAAGAAAAGAAATGTCGTAAAATAGTTAGAATACGCTGACCTAGGGTTCAGAGGACATGAATTTCAGTCACAACTCTCTCACTGACTAATGCTATAATATTGACAAATGCAGACTCCCTGTGCCTTTGGTTCCCATTTCCCATTCCTTAGAGAGAGTGTAAAAATCAATGACATAGTATATTTTAAAATATCGGTATTGTCAAAAGACTGGAGTTATATATAGGCCCTAGGTGGTATTATTTGACACTGTTCAGTTTTCTTCTTACTGTAAAGTCCACTAGGAATCTTAAAAATAGTACTTTATAGCTTTGTTTTTCTCTTTTCCTTGCCACAAGCCAGATAACATTATAAAGGATTAGGATTCAAATTCTCCCCTCTACCTGACTTTTTTTCCTGAGCTATGTTCCCTTTGATCCACTTGATCCTGAATTTAATTATCAACCCTTAATGAATGCCCTGTCTGTTCTCCTTTGCCTTCTGTGCCTCTTATAGCTTACATGGCTGAGTGAAAAGGGTTTGATTAGTAAATCCTTTTCTGTTTCTTGCTAATTATGCCAATAAAAAGGATTGACCTTCCATGTGGGAGTTTAGGCTGCTCAATTTCCCCCCCACAGTCATTGCATTTTGGACAAGCTACTCCCATCACTATTTTGTGTCTCATCTGTCAATGAATTTGACAGTGAACTTATGACTTTTCATTGACACATGCACCTTCAGAGATATCAGCACTACTCTGGAAATAAAACAGTGCACATAGCAGATATTTCCTAAATGTTTACTGATTGACTAACATAGGTTTGGGAGCCTGACTGACTTAGGTGACAAAATTAAGACATATCATGAGCTCTCACTTGAACAGGAAATAAATGTCTTAGCTCTGTTATCGTTAGATAATTTAGAAAGACACAATTTAATAGATTAAATACAAACCAAAAGACAGGATTTTATTTTCTGGTTTATTTCTTAGAAGCCCAGTCAGACTATTCATTCAGCTACTTTTAATCATTCAGATGACCTTTATTAGAGCCTTAGAGATGCATGAAACTTTAGAGAGCTTCGAATCCAAATCCCTCACTTTATAGAACAGGAAATCACAGTCAGAAAAGGTAAGCAGTGAGTCAAGGTTCATGGAACAAATTTGTTGATGAGCTGGAAATAAAACCAAAGTATTCTGATTTCTAGTTGGGTATTCTTTTCCTACCCTGGATTGCCCCATGACTGCCTATACTATCCTGAGGCCTGTATGGAATTCAGAGAGGCATTAGACATGATCCTCTGTTAACAAGTAATTTATGCTCTCTTGGGAGGAAGGATTAGGGTGGGGAGAAAGATGAAAACAGCAAACTTGAAACAATTAGAGAACCCTCATCAAGATGGAACAGGGAGCTCTTGGTCATAGTGCATTTGTAGGAAAGAGACTAGGTAAGACTTGAGATGGGCCTTGAAGTGTGAAAAAATAATGAGAGCAGAATATATTCCAGGTAGAAGCAAAAATTATTGCAGAAAAAGATGTGTGAACAAAAGGACAACAAGGCTACCAGAATGAAACTTTCTACCTTTCATTCTGGTGACCTTGTTCTCATCCTGCCTCTGCCAAATCTTGACGTAGGTCATAGGTGAAATATGCTTTATAAAGTATTTTCATAAAGCCAGATATACCAACTTGATAAAATTCATGAACCCAAATATACCAAATGACCAGTATGTGTTTCCTTTTAGCCTGTGAATCCTCTTCAGATCAGGCAGGCCCAGACCCAAGAGCTCAGTGTTCCCCCCCCCGCCCCCAGCCATTCCCACAGGAGCTAGCAGGAAACCCAAGGTTTTCCCTACCCCCCCCCCATCAAAACCTCCTAAGTGTTATATATTGTGAGAAGTGGAGACTCAGGAACTAGGAGTTCTGAGAATAGTATCTATATCCTCCCCAAAAGTTTTCATCTTGAATCAGACAGGCTGGATCAGTGGTATCTCACGTATATAATCCCATCTGTTTCTGCCAGAAGACTCTGTGTGTCTTCAATTAGTTTTATTTCTGCCCTCCTTCACACCAGAAAATATAAGGGGAAGGGCTTACTAGGGTATGAGAAGCTGTCATCTCTCACTCCCATGCAAGTGCCCAGAGGGAATAGAAGTTCTTCTGGATTATGTGATCTTGGTCAAGTCATTCATCTTTCTGGATCCTAGTTTCCTCATCTGTAAAAAGTGAGGTGATCAGACAGATGTATGACGAGATCACCTGTGAAGCCCATTCTAGCTCTAAATCTCCTTTCATCCTGCAATTTGAGTTTGAATCCTGGCTCTGACATTCCTTAGCTGTGAGATGCTCAGTGAGTTAATTAGTCTCACTGACCCTTAGTTTCCTTGTTTGTAAAATCAGCAGATTTATGGTGACCTTTCTAGGGCTTTATAAACCTAAAAGCCATATATGAGTATCAATTATCATTGTTTCTTTTTATAAGTGAAAAATAATTCTGAGGCTTTGAATTTCATTTAAAGTGATAAATGCAGAAGCAATGTTGGTAGAATGAGAACTGGAAAAATAAAAACTTGACCAGCTCAAAAAGACCTAATTCCACTTCTTTAGTTCAGAGGGTTAAATAGTTGAATGGTTAGGAATTTATCTTTCTCACCTTAAACTCAGTCTGTCCAAAATGGAACTCATTATCTTTCCTCCTAAACTGTCCCTCCTTCCTGCCTTCCCTATTATTGTAGAGGGCAATGCCATCCTCGCATCCCCCCGAGGCTTACTACCTAGGAGTCATTCTGGACTCCTCACTATCTCTCACCCCCAGTAGCCAGTCAGTTCCCAAGGCCTGGCAATTTCACATTTCTTAAACATGCTGCCTTCTCTCCTCTGACCCTGCCACCATTCTAGTCCCCCTCATTCCTGGACTATCATAATAGCCTGATGGTGGGTCTGTCTGCCTCATCTCTATCATTTATCTATCTATCTATCTAGTCTACAAGAAGACAGTAACTTGTTACCATACTTTGAAAAAATGGTCATTGTCATGGTTTGCTTGGATTTTTTTAAATGGGAATTCACCCTCTATTTAGCGACCAAAATGATCCAAAAATGTAAGTCCAATCTTGTCAACCCCCTCGATAAATTCCAGTGACTCCCTCTTGCCTCCAGGATCAAATACAAAATGCTTTCTTTGGCATCCAAAGCCCTTCATGACCTAGCTCCTTCTAATCTTCTTCTACCTTACCCCCTGACTTAAACCCTTTAATCAGGTATGTTCCTGTATGTTCCAGGAACTAGACAACCTATCTCACAGTTCCATGCTTTTTCTCTGTCGTGCCTCAGCTAAGACTACTGATGTACCTGGCTTCCTTTAAGTCACACCCAAACTCTTACCTTCTATGCAAAGCCTCCCCCAACCCCTCTTAATTCCAGTAGCTTCCCTCCTTTAATTATTTTGTATTTATTGTGTACGTAGTATATGTGTGTGCATATGTGTATATATGCATGTATATATGCATGTATGTGTATATCTTACTCATTAGATCATTATTATTAGATTATGAGTACCTTGAGGGTAGGAACTGTCTTTTGCCCCTTTTTGTATCCTCAGTGACACAGTAGGCACTTAAAAAATGCTTATTGAATGCTTGATAGGGTGAAAAATTCAGCAACTGGGTCTCCAAAGGAAAATAACTGACAGTGGATCATCCAGACATAGTCTGTCTGCAGAAAGATACTGTCTCTAGCCACTATCTCCTTTCTGTCTTGGATTATTTTCAGTGACCTTGAGCAATGCACCCAAACCCTGCCTTTTACAAAATCGCTTATGTTTCCTATTCAACTCTAGGTAGTGAATGAAAGTTGAAATATTGGACTAAAGAAGAGAGAGTTCTCTTGGATATGCTCAGTACCTGATAATGAAATTTCGTGACCAAAATAGTGAACGTAAAATGAAAATGGTTTTGATTAGCTTTTGATTTATGCTCACACCTAAACATTATGATTATAATAATTTTGCATTAATGTTGCTTTAATCATTATAATACCTCGGCTACCTAAGAGACACTCCTAACTTGTTCTGTATTCAGGTTTTTACTTCTGTCATAACAGTTTTCAGCATGATAATAGATCTAAGAAGATTTTAATAGTTTTTCACTTCTAGTTTTAATGTGATATATAAAAAAAGTCTATGGAAAGACAGTAACCTGTTACCATACTTTGAAAAAATGGTCGTTCTCGTGGATTGCTTAGATTTTTTTTTTAATGGGAAAATCCTTTAGAAGCACAGTCGTAAAGCACTGTAAAAACCTGGGAGGCTAAACAGCCACACTCAATTAATTGCTTCACAAACATTCTCTTCCAGGTCTAGCCAAAGGTAACTTTCAGCCTAGGCCGGTTCAGGTTGTTAAAAATTCGGATTCCCTGGAATCTGAATTAATGATATTTTACTGTAAAAGAACCTCCAGGCATAATTGGCCACCGAGGGAGATGCAGTCTCAAGTCCTGAATGTAGATTTTTTTTTTCCCCTCTCTCCTTCTTGGTTGTTCTTTTGAAAGTCTTTGAAACTAGTCTGGTGGTGAATCAGTTTAACCAGTGTGAGGTGGCCCATGAGGTAAACAACCAACTCCTGACTGTAAGCGGGGAAGTGATCCTTGAAAACAAATAGTCTGAAACACATTTCTGTTCAGCTTTTCAGGGATTCTGCAGTAGCATATTTCCTTCTTATTCCCAGAGTACACACCAATTTGTAATTGAGGAAGGTGACTTGTAACCAAAGGAAATTAAGTAGGGATGAGTGGTTGTCTTGTTTTAAATAATAGATAAAGTGGTGTGTGGGATTCTGGAGGTTTCAGGTTCTGACTGTGTGACCCTGGGTAAGTCACTTAATGTCACAGTGTCTTAGGCACCTCTCTCAACCTGGAAATTAAAAAGTTCCCTATCCTGATGAAATCACATGTCTGGTCTCATTGAGCATTACTCTCAATCATTATAATCATCCTAATTAATAGAAAGAGTTATTGGTAATATAACATGAATCCTAAGTCCTTTGAGTACTTGTTATAGACATTAGTAAATCCCATTTGTATAATACTTCAAGTTTTGAAAAAAGTACTTTCCTCCTAGCAAGCTTGTTAGGTGGGTAAATCTAACAAATCTAACAAAAATGGTAAATGACCATCTCCATTTTACAGATGAGAAAAATGAAACTCAGAAGTCAAGTGACTTTCCCAGAATCAGACAATCAATTAGTGAGAGTCAGAACCGGGATTAAAAATATCCCATGAATAATCTACAGACAAATGACCAAGAATTGCCTATATTTCTGACACTTCAATTCAAATGATTAAATATTAATTATTTTCTTGGGAACTCTGACTGTATTGCTGGTAAATAATATATATTCTGGTGGGTTCGGGATGTCCCAGAACTGTATTCATGAGGCCCTCATTTTTACTACTTCCTACATTTTTTTTTAATGCTTCTCTTTAGGGAAAAGAAAATGGGCAGACTACTGTGTCAAAAGCTACTCTAATAACAATGTTTCATAGATTTTTGACAACACCTTACATTTTTATAATGCTTTACAATTTTCAAAATGATTTCAAGTATATTGTGACATTTCATTCTCATGAGAACCCTCTGAGGTAAGTGTTACTAAACCCATTTTTATAGAGAAGAAGTTAAGGTTAAGATTACAGTCCAACTCTTTAGACTCTAAGACCAGTGTTTCCCTGGGCACACACATACTGCATCATGGTTTGCGGAATTTTCTCCTCAATATTTCAGCCCTTTCCTGCAATTAAAATAATTTTTAAACATTAATTGGAACTGTTTTTGAGTATTCTTTACCAGTATTATACTGGAAGCATGTGGGAAGGGAGGCATTCTGAACCTATGATTTCAGGAACTCCCAGCAGCAAAACTCCCCTTACTAATGAAAAAAAGCAATTCTTCTCCAACTTCAAATCTTAGAGAGTGATCCAAGTAACTTAGTGAGGGTCACCAAGGAAATATGTGTCTGAGGTTTGACTTGAACCTTCTATCCATTATATCCTACTATTATTCCTACGTATTAATAGAAAACTAAGCTTTTGTGAAGTTGTTATAAAGTTTCTTAGCCCCTATTGTGGGTCTTTGAGTGTGCCTGCCTCGCTACACTGTGCATCATGCCATGATTTGGTGATTGAGTTTCAGTATTAACTGACATAATTACAATCCTTAAATATGAGAGATCTTGAGTTTTCATTTTACCTCAATAATTCTTGGTTTAGAATAAATGTCTGTCTCCATTGCTTTTATCTCTTCAATATTTTCTCCACTACAAATTGCTTGGATTAAAATAGAAAAATAATTGAACTAATACAACATCATTATTATTTATTTGAGTATACATCTACACACTGTGAATGTCCTTAATTGTGATAGTGCAGTGTTTTCCCATTTGCAGTTATGTCTGGAGATCTTCATTAACATAGCTCTTTTCCATGTGAAATATCATTAGAATACTTAATTCTTTATCAACTACCCATTTTAAAGGTGTCAGACCTTCTGTAACACTCTTCAGTCTGGTGAAGAGACCATATTCTATCTATTTAATGGGATATTACTATCCTTGAAATGTAAAAGATAACATCAATTATTATATGATGACTAATGTTTTTTTCAACCCATTTTGATTTAAATGAGATATGATCTTTCTTTGACATGTTGTACTGGGCTTTTAAATTCAGTAGCTATCTGGATAATAGCAGTGAGTGGCATATAAATCAAGGTGCTACCTTTTCTTGGCAGATTATAAAGCAGAAGCCTTGCTGTTACTAATTTTCACTTGGTTCATCTTTGGAAGGTTATAGTCCTAGAGAGCATTACATTTTTGCAGGGGAATGGCCATTTTGTTCTTATCATTTTGATTATTTGATTTGATATGAATTTTTTGTATCATAAGAAAAATTTGTTTTCTTTAATATACAACTACTGGTTTCTATTGGAATACGACATAAGGTACATTAAGTACCTGTTGAGAATACTTTTACTGGTTAGTTTTATTAATGAAATCAACTTTATCCTTTCTTGGGCCCATTAGCTCACATAGAGAGAAAGTCTATCTCATAGCCACTGATTGAATCCCAGCTCATTATTAGCTCTCTCATAAGTACTGCATGGCTTGGGTCACATGTGTAACTAACTGTATGAGTGTGGACAGTTAAATTCAGCCCATTACTTGGAAGAACATGTGACTACCACAGTGTACAGATTACCTTCAGTGGTGCATTCCATCCTTGTCTGCCCATTCCATATGATTCTTGTCTATTTTTTCTATAATTTTGCATCAGAATTTCTACCTAAGGTCC
Organism: Pseudochirops cupreus; assembly: GCA_028627135.1. Taxonomy (NCBI): domain Eukaryota; kingdom Metazoa; phylum Chordata; class Mammalia; order Diprotodontia; family Pseudocheiridae; genus Pseudochirops; species Pseudochirops cupreus. The sequence continues at coordinate 97,076,190 of CM053580.1, read as the reverse complement.
CAGAGGGGCTTCCTTGATTTCTCTTGACACTTAATGGATACTCGTGTTCTCCATTAAGTTACCCCTTGCTCAACTCAATAATACTATCAGAGAAAAACAACTAAAATATATGTTCTACTAGACCTACAATATTGTCCCTTTCTTACCTGAAGTATACATTTTGGATTAATGTTGAATGCAATATATTTCATATATATATGCATATATACAAGAATTTGTTTTCTTTAATATACAACTACTGGTTTCTATTGGAATATAACATAAGGTCCATTAAGTACCTGTTTGTACTTACATACATATGTATGCACATACATACACACACACAGATAGGTGTATCAGTAAGCACCCTAGCATACCCAGGATAGCTGCTAATACAGGTTCTTTGATCTGCTTTTCTAAAGAAAAACAACTCAAAAGGGTTAACAATATTACTTTAATCAAACATATATCATTTACCTAGTTCAGGGGGAAAAGTCAGCACTATGAACTTCAGAGAATTCAAACAGGAGTTACAAGCAGACAAAAAATACAGACAGAGAAAATAACATAATTCAACAGACCAACAGACAGAGCATCTAGCTCTCCGATCATCACATATATACATAGTTACCAGAGAGAGAAGTACCAGCATCTGGGTTTTCAAAGCCAGGGGGCTCAATGGCCACCTAAAGTCTCATCTGGCCAAATCACACAACTCTTCCCAAAGTGAGCCCCAAAGCAAAACCTCACCTCAGAGGTATATATAGTCTTCTCCAGGTTCAGAGAACATCACAACCCTCATGACCCACTGCCTAATGACAAAGTAACAAGGTGTGGGCCTTCCTGAAAAACAAGCCTCCCATAAGCAAGCTTCTCTTGTTGGGCTTCACTCTACCCTTCAGCAAACTCTTTCCACCACAGGTTCCATGTGACCACATTCAACCTATTAGGGGGTAGAGTATATTTTCTAATAGGGGAAGGTCCTCAAATTTCCACTACCATTACAATAGGCTATTATTGTTGAATGTATTTTTATTTATTTTTTCATTAGGATTGGGACTGGATCTCTGTGGGTAACTCTGAATAAGGAACCTTCCTCTACTAATATGGTGGATACAGTAATTCCTTTATAATTTAGGGTTTTAAGTTGTTGATTTGAACCCTGAGAAGTTAAGTGACTATAACATAGATGCTATGTATCAGGGAAAGAAGTTCTGAACCTAGATCTTTCTGACTCCAGGGCTGGTCTTCCATGCATTATTTTGTACTGCCTCTCATAGACTCACATGCATATGTATATGTGCACACATATTAATAAAATTTTGTTACTAACACTTTATTCCAGTACCGAGTGTGCATACCAGCAGTACAAACACATCCACCAGATTTTTTATAAATAATTTATGTTGTGGCTAATGCAATGATCTGCACATAGTAACACTTAATAAATGCTCACTAAATTCTATTCAGTTATGTACATCTTCACTAAAAATATGCCAGGAAAACAGTCAAATTTGAGTTCTGATGGCATAGAAAGAAAAGTTTTGCAGTGTTTCAAACACTGGAGAGCTTAGTGAAGGAGGATATAGATCCTTTTCTTCAAGGGCTTTAAAATTATACTTTAAACTCTAGACTATATTTCTGTTGGCTGGAATAGGTGAAGTGTGATCTTGCCTGGAGGTTTTGGAACAGACTAGGTGACCTCCCAAAGTCCCTTCTAGTCATATGATTCTCTGACTCTCCTGGAAGCCAATCTGTAACTCTGTTTTATCTCAGTTACACAGCAGGACATTGAATGTAGTGTACTTAAAAAAAGATTATAGGCACTCCTGAAGTATGCAGATATCAAAACAGATGACAATCTGCTACTTGGAGAAGGTTGTTCCTCCCCCACCCTCCAAAATAAAGAAATGGCAGTGCACATAGAGCAGACACTTATGATATAATGGGAACACATATACACTTATGGGTCATTGTGATACCTTTTGAAAGAATTTCTATTCAACTTGAATTAGAGAACATATCTTTTTAATTTCTTTATTTAACATTCCTAAGGGCTTTCAGTGTGCTGTAGAGAGAGAATCTTCAGGCTAAACTGTACTTAACTTTTATAGAATTTTTCAGTATCATAAAAACAGTTCTCCTACATCTTTCTTCCAAGCGTGCACAGGATAATATTGGCAGAATGACTTGTGACTTATTTCTGAATAATTGTCTATTAAGAAGGAAACCATATGCAAATGGTTTGCCATCTACTGAATGAATAAAGTGTGGTAATTATAGGTCGATAAAGAGTTAGATTTTCAAAAATACAATAAAATTCTGTTCCATCTTAACATCAGGGACAATTTCTAATTCTTTTTAAAACATCAATATCTAGGTATTTCAACTTTAAGGATGATGGTGGTGGTGGTGTTGATAGTGATGGTGGCAGTGGAAGCAGTAATTTATATATTGCATTTAAGATTTACAAAGCTCTTTCCTTAAAACAACACTGTGAAATAAGTCACAAGGTATTGTCATCCCCTTTTAACAGGTGAGCTAAGTGAAGGATAAAAGGTTAACTAATTTCTCCAGGGCTGCAGTGCTAGGAATCAAAAACCCTGTTCTGCTAACTTCAGATCTAATGCTCTTTCCATTTCATCACATTATTTTCAGGGCTTCAGCAGGATTTTTATACAGAAGAGTAAGAGAGGCTTGCCAGCCAAGGTGTGAAATGCTGAAGATATATTATAGACATTTGGGGATATACAAAGGTGTATTTCTTAGGTGAGGGGAGCTTCCACTCCAGAATGGCCAGGAACATTGAGACATGCCCCTACTTACACAGCTAGTTTGGGTCTACTGAAGTGTGTCATGTGTGTATCTACATGTATGTATAGCTATAGAAAAGAAACAATGCATTCTTTCTTCTTTAGCTCTTATTTAGGCTTCTGATAGTCAAAATAATAAGTGGTCATCTTCAAATTCCTGCAGCATTTATTAGGGACATGAGATATACAGGTTGTCCCAAAAATCTTAGTTCAGTTTTAAGTTTTACTAGCTTTAGGGCACACGTGCACATACGAGTTTATATGATATAAACACTTGTATATGTGTACATATGTGTATATGTATTAAATAGAGCCACAAATATGCCAATCGTGTGTTTTGAGGAAAAGAAATTGGTTCCAAAAGGATGGACTACAGCATATTTAGGATTTTATCGTATGGAAGAATGCCTCTTATATTGCATTGTAAGGTAGTTGAGTTCACATCTAAGCTCATGATATCTTACTCTGTAACTGATCTTCAGCAGAAGAATTCCTTCACAACTCACCCAGACTAAAACTTGATCTTCTCTTGAGACATAGTCAACTTGGGATTGGTAGAGGTTTGAGACCCATACATCAAGACCTAGGGATCAGTGGTTAAATAGCTCCACCAGCTCCTACAAGGCTGATTTTGTATAGATCTCCCAGAGGCCATGGAACACTCACTTGGTCCATTTAAACTTCTCATTCAGTTCTTCTTGTCAGTACAGGATCCCTAATTACCAGGGTAACAATACAAGAAGTTGAGTGAGCTCTTGGTGGATAAGGCCCTTGCCATAGGAAACAGAGTGGAAAAGGAGAGCGAGGAAGCTGGGTGGGATTTCCATTGGCTGGATTGGGACACTTGGATGTTCCAAGATCTGCAGCAGTAGAATAGATGGGGAAAGCACTAAATTCCACCAATTCAGGTTGAATTTCCTCCATTTCTTAGCAAATAGTGTTCATGACCAAAAAAAATTAATAACTCTAATGGGTGATCTAATATCTGATAAGGTTAGTTAGTCTGATCTTCAGTCCAAAAGAAGTATAAATTATCACCGGGCTTGCATTGAAGACTTTCCATCTTGGTAGGCCGTGCTAGTACGTAGCTGTTAGGAACCCAGGATCACCACTATGCCATTATGACTTTAGTGGAATGAAAAATATGTGTGTGTATATACCTGTATACACCTGTACTTACATACATCATAGATATGTACACACGTATACCTCATTGTACTGTTCACAATATCTATGTGTATACATGTACTGCATATTTTATATACATGTATGATACGTTATACATATTGTATAATATACATAATGTATATATATACATAGGCACTGAGGGAAGAGATGCATATGCAAACCTGATTGTATATACACATGCATCCATATATGTGCATGTGGGTAATATATCTGTTTCCACATTTATGTATGTTATATGAACACATAGAGAAAGAAGGTAGAACATGAAATGAGAGCAGAAAAGTACCTACTTTATTATTCTTGATGCCTAAAATAGGTATTGAAATTTGTATATACTTGATTAGGGATTCTTAATCTGAAGTCAGAGGATAAATTTCAGGGGGAGGGAGGGTCTGTGAACTTGGAATGGGGGGGTAAAATCATATTTTTATTATCACTAACTTTTGATGAAAATATAACATTTTGGGGCAGCGCGATGGTGCAGTGCAGAGCAGAGCACCAGCCCCTAGAGTCAGGAGGACCTGAGTTCAAATTCAGCCTCAGACACTTGACAGTTCAATAGCTGTGTGACCTTGGGAAAGTCACTTAACTCCAATTGCCTTACCTTCCCCCCTCCAAAAAAAAAAATACATAGCATCTCCTTCAAATATTTAAAACTATTATCCTTCACTAGGCTCCACCAGACTACCCAAAAAGGTCCATGACACAAATCAGGTTAAGAGCTTTTATACTAGACTTTTTTTTTTAATGCATAAACATATGTTTATATTTTGTTTATAAATTGGTATTATTCACTTTAATATTAATATAGAAGTATATATTTAGTAGAAAATATGTATACATATGCCTGTATAATCCCTGGTGGCAGGTTCCCAACCCTTGAAATAATTCATTTCTGTCTTTTTATTATCAGGACCTGGCACCTAATAGGCAGTCAACAAATTCTTGTACTGAATTCTCAATGACACACTAAATTTTAAAAGAAAAAAAAATCGCAAATTTTAATTGAAAGCTTAAACTAAATGGTTTAACAAATTAGTCACCTTGTTCTGTCATAAAAAGTATATATACCACATTAAAAACCGAAGTCTTGCATTGCTCCCTGAAGGTTTAGAGTTTTGTTGAACTGAACCATGACAGGCAGATAATTCCAGAAGCTAAAAGCTATCCTTGTATAACCTTGCTTTCCCAAGTGAAAATTTGGTAATATTCTAATAAAAATTATAATAAAATTATTACTGTTAATGGGTCTTTTCTATAGTTACTGATTGTTACTTGTATATTATATTATACTATAATTTACTGGGGGCTTCTGTCCAATGGTAACAGCAAAAACGTCTTGAGAGATAAGCCTCATGATGAGTGATTGAATTAAGTAAATGTTTATTAAGCCCCAGCTTCATGGAAGATACAGTGCTAGGCACAGTTAATGCAAAGCAAATTATGAAATAGTCCCTGCTGTCAGGGAGGTAATATTCTGTTAGGGACATAGAGCATGGATGCAGATGGAAAAGCTATATAGTGTGGTGTAAAGGTATGAAACATGTGACCTGCAGACCTCTTGCAGCCGGCAGCATTCCTGAGTGTGGCCCAAACCTAATTAAAATGTAATTGGAAAAATATTTAACCAAATAAAGAAAATTGCAATACAACATAGATATTACATTTTAAAACTAAGTGCATACGTGGCCCTCTGGGATCCTCATTATGATAAGTTGCCCCGTTTCTGTTTGTGTTTCATGTCACTGGTGTAATAAGTAGAATTCTGGACCTGAGAGTCTTGAAGGCCTGGTAAATCTGGACTAGAACAATTGCTAGCTATTTGACCATGAGTAAGTCACAAGCAGGTAGGTGGATAAAGTACAAGGCCTAGAGTCAGGAAGACTTATCTTCCCAAGTTCAAATCTGGTCTCTGACACTTTGTAGCTGAGTGACCAAAGGCAAGTCACTTAACTTTATTTGCTTCAGTTTCCTCATATGTAAAAGGAGCTGGAGAAGGAAATGGCAAACAACTCCAGTATCTTTGCAGAAAAATAAACTAAACAAAACCCAAATGGAGTTTTGAAGAGTCAGAAAAACTGAAACAACTAAAAAAAGTCACACAATCTCTCTGGGACTCAGTTTCCTCATCTATAAAATAGGTTGAATTCTGTGACTTCTGAAATTCCTCCCTTCCACCTCTAAGTCTTATGAGCCTATAAAAATAAAAGGTAGTTTGAGAAGGAACAGAATTATTATTAAGGAAGTTTTCATGGGAAAGGTGGCCTTTGAACTGAGCCCTGAAGGAAGATGAGGAAGAGGATAGTGAATTCCATTTATTTGCAGATGTGTGGAGGTAGGTGATAGAATTCCATGTTTTGTGAACAACAGATAGTGGTCCAGTTTGGTTGGAACACAAAGTAAAAGAAATATTTTTTAGAATTAATTAATTTATTTTCTTGTTTACATCATTCATTTCCACAGGATTTTGAGTTACAAATTTTCTCCCCATCTTTCCCCTACCCACCACCCCAAAACAGTCATCCCACTGTGTAGCCCCTCCCCCAATCTGCCCTCTCCTATGTCATCCCCCATCACCCCTCTGACTTTCCGGTAGGACAGGATGGGTCTCCCTACCCCAGTGCCTGTGTATCTCAATTCCTATTTGCATGTAGTTAATAATAATAATAATTATTATTATTATTATATATATATATACACATATATATTTTTAACATTTGATTATAGAACTTTAAATTCTAGATTATTCCCTTCCTCCCTCATCACCCACCCCCATTGGAAGGACAAACAATTCAATACAGGCTGTACATGTGTAATTACGCAGAACATCTCCACAGTGGATATATTGTGAAAGACTGATTATATGTCCCTCCTTCCTATCCTTCGCCCCCTTGTTCCCTTCTCTACCCTGTCCCTGTCCCTTTACAGGAGTGTGTACTTCCAGCAACTCTCCCCCCCACCAAGCCCTCCCCTCAGTCATCCCCATTCCCCCTACTCACCTGTGTGGCAAGATACCCAGTTTAGAGTTTATGTCATTCCTTCCCTAAAACAAATTCAATGAGAGTAGGGTTGACTCTTTCCCTTTTGCCTTCCTATTCTTCCCCTGCAGTAACAATTTTTCCTAGCCTCTTCTATATGAGATGATTAACGCCATTCTGTCTCTTCCTGTCTCCTCTAATTCTAATCCTCTCCCACCTCAGAATTTCACCTTTTAAAGTATCATCCCTTCCTATTCAATTGATCCTGTGCCCTCTATGAACACATATATACATATACTCAGATATGTGTTCATACACATATATAAACCTTGCTACATAGACATATGTGTATGTATATGTATATATACATTGCTATTCCCTTCACCTATCCTCATACTGAGAAAAGTTTCATAAGTTACAATGATCATTTTTCCATGTTAGTGTGTAAATAGTTCAACTTTGATAAGTTCCTTATGATTTCTTTTCCATGTTTACCTTCTCATGCTTCTTGTATTTGAGTGTCAAATTTTCCTTTCAGTTCTGGTTTTTTCAGCAAGAATGTTTGAAAGTCTTCCACCTCACTGAATGACCATATTTTCCCCTGGAACATTATACTCAATTTTGCTGGGTAGGTGATTCTTGATTTTAATCCTAGCTCCCTTGATCTCCGAAATATCATATTCCAGGCCCTTCAGTCCCTCAGTGTAGAAGCTGCCAGAT
>CM053580.1:96997817-97068012 GCA_028627135.1 Pseudochirops cupreus | reverse complement strand
AGGTTTTTTCACATTGCCTTTTATTTTTTTCATTTTTTTGGATCTGTTTAATAGTATCCTGATTTCTCATAAAGTCATTTGCTTCCATTTGCTCCACTCTGATTCTGAAGGAATTATTCTCCTCAGTGAGCTTTTGAGATTCTTTTTCCATCTAGCAAATTTGACTTTTTAAGGCATTCTTCTCCTCATTGGCTTTTTGGGGATCTTTTGCCATTTGAGTTAATCTATTTTTTAAGGTGTTATTTTATTTAAGGTGTTATTCAGTCAGGTTGTCGACTCTCTTTTCATGATTTTCTTGCATCATTCTCATTTCTCTTCCCAATTTTTCCTCCACTTCTCTTAATTTTTGGTTTTCAAAATCCTTCTTAAGCTGATCTATGGCTTGTAAACAGCCTTCATGTTTCTTGGAAGCTTTTGATGCAGGAATTCTGACTGTGTTGTCTTCCTCCCATTCCATACTTTGATCCTTTTTGTCCCCAAAAAAGGATTCTAGAGTTCGGTTGCTGTTCTTACTTTGCTTCTTTTTCCTGCTCATGTTGCCAGTGAATTACTTGATTTTTTAGCTCTGTGGAACTCTGCTTCCAGGGGAGAAAGCTCTGTCCCAAATCACTGGGGTTTTCACAGCTGCCAAAGCTATTGGGAGGCTGCTGCAGCCCCCACAAGCTTTGGCTCACTGAAAACGCACCCCAGGACCACCACCCAAAACCACAATCTGGATCCAGACCACTCAACACAAGAGCACTTAGCCTCTCGATAATCACTTGGCCCCCCTGCAGTCTGCAGGCCGGGAGCTCTGAAGCAGCCATGTGGAGGCAGATGCAGGGTCGCTGCTTCTGCAGCTTCCTTGCCCTGGAGGCAGTTTGGCCCAACTGCTTTTCTCTCCCAAATTTAGCTTGAGTTCCACTGACCTTTCACTTAGTTCTTGTTTCTTATGGCTTGATAATTCTGGAAACTACCACAGCTGCCACTGATCCACTCTCCTGAAGGCTCCAGCTGGGGCTCATCCTGGCCGGCCCGGCACCATGCCACAGTTTCAGTTTGGGCTGGTTTCAGCTCCCAGCATGCTGTGATGAGCCCTTTGTGCCAAGCTGCCTTCAGGGGGAGATGTGTTTTTCTGTATTTTGGGGTGAGTTTTGGAGCCCTAAAATTTGTTTAGAGTCATATTTTATGGGTATTTGAGGTGGCTGTGTGTGAACTGTGAAACCTTGCTGCTTCTAGGCCGCCATCTTTTAAGCACTTTATCAAGTAAAAGAAATATTGAGAGAGAAAAAAAAAACTAGAAAAGTAGGTTGCAGCCAGATTGTGGAAAGCATTTAATGACAAACTCAAGAGTTTGTATTTGATCCTAAAAGAAATAAAACCTTTGAAGGTCCTGGATCTGTGGGTCAGACCTGTGGCTGAGAGAGATTTTTTTGGTAGCTGTTAGAAAGACAAACCAGTTAGTGAAGAGACTATAAGCAGGGAAATCACTTGGGTTACTAATACAGAAGACAATTTGATATAAGATGGAGGTTTAAACTGGGATGGTGGCCATGTGGTTGAAGGAAAAAGGTTGGGTGCAAAAGATGCTATAGCATTAGAATTGCAAGGATTTTGCAATTGATTACATACGGGGTAGGGTGAGGGAGAAGAAAGAGTCATTGAGGATTCTGAATTGGCCACTCTTCCAACCCAAAGATCCCTTCAGAAACCCTTAGGTATGGAGAATGCACTCTCCTATGTTATGTTGTTCCAAGGTTTATATAAACATCTCAAAGAGCTTGTTGTAAAACTCTTTCACAGTACAGAGAGGAGGTATCTGTAGTTTAGAACCTTAGAAGTAAATTGAGAGGTTTGCTGACTATTTTTGACTTGATTATTTAAAAAAATAGTTTAAAGATTCAGCTAGGGTCTGAAAGAATTTCTGGTGGTAGAATGAGAGAATAAAAAGGATCTAATGGATGCATAGCCTTAACTGGTTATTGATACTTCTGGATGATAACATCTCAAAGTCATCCACCACCAAGAAAGTGATTTTCCTTCCCTGTGAAAGGTTTGTCAAATAGCTTTTCTGCCAAAGGAATTACCTACAAGCTGTGATCTATATATGTGAAAAGAGAGTTCGATTGTTGTCTTTTATGAAATTATGCACAGACCAGTTGAAAAGACCACTGTTAAATCATGCCATGCTAGAGAACCAATGGGTCCTATTAGTCTGGCCACAGAAAGTTTAAGGTGCCAGTTCTAAGCAGTAATCATGCTACATTCCCTATATATTTTTGATGGTGTGGGGATTGGCCCTAGCCAACTGACCCACCAAAGCTTTCCATCATTCCAGTTCTGCCCTCGCATAGGGATTGTATCTATCTCTCTGAGTGTTGTAGTTGCGTATGTTTTGGTCACCAGGGAATTTTGTCTAGGAATTTTGTCTAGGTGAACTTCAATTCAGACATTTATAAAATAAAAATCTTCATGTAACTCTTTAGAAACAAAGCTATATGAATGGAAAAGACTATAAGTTGTTTTGAACATAGAAAATTAGGTTTGTGAAAATGCCACTGAGATTATGTCCAGTTTTACACTTGATGCTTTTCCCCCCAAATGTGGAATTTCCAGGTATGCTTTATGGATGTATAAATCCCATTAGCTTCCTTGGTGATAATTTTCCTCTAAATCTCACTGTCTGCCACATCATACTGTTCTGCATTCTCTGTGTACTTTCCTAAAAGACCACCCACACACCAATATGCTTCAGGGACTTTTGCACTTTCACCATATGTTAGAGCAAAAATGTGTTAAATGATGAGGACAGCTTTTCTCAGAATTCTTAGAAGGTTTTTTTTTAAGATTCTCAGTTCCCCTCTACTACTACCACCCACCCAGTCGCCCCGCCAAATTATTTCCTAATAATAAAAGAACATTTGGCAGAAGGAATATAAATAATTGTATTGAAAAGCAACTTAAGAATTAAACAGGCTTTAGAAATCAAAATATCGTAGCTGGAAACTGAAAGTATGTGATGGTTATTCTTGAATAAGATTTTTAGCAGTGTTAAGAATGAGTCTACACAAACTCTCAAAACTTCTTCTCTATCTCTTCTGCTAAACACTGCCTAGTTCTATTACTTCTTCACATATACAGGACATGCATACATTTCCAAAGGTGTATCCTGTATACATGGCCCATGAAAATGCGATACATCCCATAATTGGCTTAATCTCTTGTAGCTTACCAGACCATCTACAAATAGACAGTCAACTGCCTTGCCATACATATCACTATTGGTTTTGATTTGCAGGCAAAAATGCATCTCTTAACACACCCCTGAAGGTAGATTGTTGGGAGGAATCTGCCTGTGTTAAAAAGCTCATGTCTCATTCTTGTAAATTACATTAGATAGCTTATTGTGTGAAAAAAATTAATAATCTGTGATGGGATGGTTTAATAAGTTCTCTGTTCCTTATATTACCCACATGTAAATCCTAGAAATATATAGAGTCTCTAGCAATGTTCTTTACAGATGCTCATTGAAAATAAAAGACTCTCAAATAGAGTATTCATGTAACTAATGATTTCCAATCTCCAACTGCTTTGGCCACGCAGTCTCTAACATTGTTTATTTGATTCTGCAGAGTAGGAGCTTTTAAAAAAATGGGTAGACAAAAATTGATTTTGCTTGGAAAATATTTGGAGAATTTTAGAGTATCCCTTGAAATAACTGAAGGCATCTCCAAATTACGGTTGGACAATACAGGTGACTCTTAAACATGATAATGCAAATAATTAAGAATTCTTAAAGACAGGAACATTCTACTGAAAAACTACAAAGGATGTATTCTACTTTTTTTCTCTCTCTTAACATCCTTGTCTTTTGTAATTTTTTTCCTTTGTGTACTTTCTTTTTTAAATTTTTTATATTTATTTTGAACTTAAAATAAAGGGGAAAAATTCCCTTATACACAGTATCAATATAAAAAGAGAAATTATACAAAACCATGAATTTCCATATCACATTGTTTATTTTTCATAAACTATGTAATAAATACCATACATCATTTTCAAAACTACCTGGTTTTTCTGTGCTTCCTTCTACATTTTCTTTTGTTATCTATTGTGCACTTTTAATTTTTTTCTCCTGCCCTGCCCACCCCACCCTACCATTAGACACAAATATGTACATACATTATATGTAATAAATGTAAGGTATAATATATTTCTTATAATATATTATCTATATTATAGAAATAATATTTATTATTTTAATATTTAATATATTAAATTTGTTATAATATATTATATACAATATATTATGAGATATATAATATATAGACACTTGACATATAATATATTATAGGATATATTATATAATTATTATATAATTATTATATAATATGTATTAAATGTTATATAATAATGTTATTAAATTATATATAATTTATAAAGCCCTACTCTCCATACTTCCATTTGTCAGTTCTTTCTGTGGATATGAATAGCGTCTTCCTTCATAGATTTGATTTTTGTAGATTTAGAGCTGATTTGAGTATTTATAATATTCAAAATGACTTAGTCATCCAAAACTGTTCTTAGAACAATATTGCTGTTACTGTGTCCAATGTTCTCTTGGCTCTGCTCTTCATTATTTCATGCAAGTCTTTACATGTTTTTTCTAAAATCAACAAGCTCATTGTTTCTTAAAGCATTGTAGAATTCCATCACAATTATCATACCACAACTTGTTAGCCATTCCCCAAATGACAAGCATCCCCTCGATTTCCAGTTCTTTGATACCACAAAGAGAACTGCTATAAATATTTTAGAAAAGAGAGATGCTTTTCTTTTTTTTTACTGATCGTCTTGGGAAACAGACCTAATAATGGTATTACTGGGTCAAAGGATATACACAGTTTAATTCTTTCAGCATAATTCCTGTTTTCTCTCCAAAATGGTTGGATCATTTCACAGTTCCACCAACAGTGAATTAATGTCCCATTTTTCCCACATTCTTTTCACTATTTGTTGCTTTCCCTTTCTATCATTTTAGCCAATCTGATAGGTTTAAGAGGATAGCTCAAAGTTGTTTTAATTTGCATTTATCTAATCAGTAGTGATTTAGAGCATTTCATATGACTGTAGATAGCTTTGATTTCTCTGTCTGAAAACTGCCTGTTCATATCCTTTGACCATTTGTCAACTGGGGAATGACTTGTATTTTTATAAATTTGACTCAGTTCTCGTACCAGATACTTTCGATAATTACTGATTTATAGTATAGTTTAAGGTCTGGTGCTACTAAACTTCTTTCCTTTACATTTTTTTCATTAATTCTTTTGATATTATTGACCTTTTGTTCTTCCAAATGTTCTTCTTTTTTTTGTTCTTCTTTTTTTCTAGCTCAATAAAATAATTTTTTTATAATTTAATTGGGATGGCATTGAATAAATAAATGTGTTTAGGCTAAATTATCATTTTTGTTATATTGCCTTTGCTTACACATGAAAAATTGACATTTCTCAATTATTTAAATCTGAGTGTATTTGTATAAAAAGTGTTATATAATTATGTTCATGGGTACCTGGGATTTTTCTTTTTTAGTTCCTGGGTTTGTTTCTGGTCAGTATACTCCCAGATATTTTACGCCATCTACAGTTATTTTAAATGAGATATCTTTTACTGTTTCTTCTTGCATGGGTGATATATAGAAAGGCCAGAGATTTACGTGGGTTTATTTTTTATCCTGCTACTTTCCTAAAATCATTATTTCCATTAACTTTTTAGTTGAATCTTTAGGATTTTCCAAGTATATCATCATATTGTCTACAAAAAGAGGTAGTTACAGTTTTATTATCTCATTGCCTGTTCTGATTCTTTCAGTTTCTTTTTCTTCTTTTATTGCTATCGCTAGCATTTCTTAAACAATATTGAAAAAGTACTGGTGACAATGGGTATCCATGTTTCATCTGATCATGTTGGGAAGGTTTCCAGCTTACCCCATTACAAATAACGCTTGCTAATGGTTTTAAGTAGATACTTCTTATCATTGTAAGGAAGAATCCCTTTATGCATGTACTTTCAAGTGTTTTTATTGTTTGTTTGGTTTTTATTTTGTTTTTTGGAAGGCAGTTGGAGTTAAGTGACACGGTCACACAGCTTGTAAGTATGAAACGTCAGAGGCTAGATTTGAACTTGGATCCTCCTCACTCCAGGGCTGGTGCTCTATCCAATGTGCCACCTAGCTACCCCACGTGTTTTTTAATAGGAATGAATGAGTGTTGTATTTTATCAAAAACTTTTTCTGTATCTATTGACATAATCATATGATTTTCATTACTTTTGTTATTGATATAATCACTTATATTAATAGTTTTCATATGTTAAACTATCCCTGTATTCCTGGTATCAATACCACTTGGTCACAACGTATGATCTTTGTAATATATTGTTGTAATCTCCTAACTAGTATTTTATTTAATGTTTTGGCATCCATCTTCATTAATGAAATTGGCCTATTATTTTCTTTCTCTCTTTTTGCTCTCCCTGGTTTAGGTATCAGTACCATATTTGTTTCATAAAAGCAGTTCAGTAGGACTCCTTCGCTTATTATTCCAGATAATTTATTTAATATTTGAATTTGTGAATTATCACCAGTAAATTCATCTGGTTCTGATTATTTTTTTCTTATGAAGCTCATCTTTTTCTATAATAGATTTATTTAAACATTCTATTCTCTGTTAATTTTGGCGGTTTATATCTTTGTAAATATTCTTCTATTTCATTTAAATTGTTAAATTTGTTGACACATAATTGGGCAGAATAACTCCTTATAATTGCTTTAACTTCATTTTCATTGGTGGTATATTCACCTCTTCATTTTTAATACTAGTGATTTGGTTTTCTTCTTTCAAATCATTTTAACCAATGATTTATCTATTTTATTGGATATTTTTGTAAAACTAACTCCTAGCTTTATTTATTAATTCAATGATTTCCTAACACTCAGTTTTAATAATTTTACATTCATTTTTAAAGATTTCCAATTTGGTATTTAATTGGGGGGGAGGGGTAATTTGATCTTTTTCTAGGTTTTTTTTTACTGCATGCCCAATTCATTGGTCTACTCTTTCTCTATTATGTTGATATAAACATTTAGAGATATTAATTTTCCTCTGCTGCTTTTACTGTATCCCATAAGTTTTGACATGTTGTCTCATTATTGTCATTCTCTTTCATGAAATTATTGTTTATATCATTTGTTCTTTAACCCACTCATTCTTTAAAATTAGTTTATTTAGTCTTGTAATGGGAATGGGAATTTGAAGATCTTCCCTGCCCCTTAATAGACCTAGGGGGCAGTTTGAAGACCTCCCCTGCTTTGAAAGTAAACTCTGCCCCCTAATAGGCTGAATGTAATCACATGGAGCCTGTGATGGAGGAAATTTGCTGAAGGGTGCAGCAGAGCCCACAGGAAGCTTCCCTGCTGTGAAGATAAACTATATCCCATAATAGGCTAAATATAGTCACATGGAGCCTTTTGTGGAAGGAGTTTGCTGAAGGGAAGCAGAGCCCACAGGAAGCTGGTAGTCAGAGCTAGCAAGATTGTGGGGAAGAGAAGATGCTCAGGCAAGGAGGCAGATAGGCTCCTGAGTAGATATTGATCTTGTATTGGTTTGTGGGAAGGCTGAAGGATGCTATGGCTCTCAGTTTTATTATGGCTTCTGAATATCTTTGGTACTATAATGGAATCAGCTTACTGCTTTTGGGATTTGGTTTTCTGGTGTCTAAATAAATGCTTCAGTTCTATCTACTACCTGGAGAATCTGGTGTATTTTACAGTTGAACACCATGCAGTATTTATAGTCACGGTCTTTATCATGATCATGGGCAAGGTAACTATTATATTGGCGCTACCAGTCTCCAATTAGTTTTTAATCTATCTTTTCATGGTCCCTTGTTGAATATAATTTTTATTGTATTATGATTTGAAAAGGATGCGTTTAACATTTCTGCTTTACTGCATTTAACTATAAAATTTTTATACTCTAATATGTGGTCAGTTTTTTGTAAAGATACCATGTACCCTTGAGAAAAAAGTATTCTATTTCTATTCAGTTCTCTCCAGGTATCTATCATATCTAGTTTATCTAAGATTCTGTTCACTTCCTTAACTTCTTTCTTATTTAAGTTTTGGTTAGATTTTACTACTATAACATTACTATCTATTTCCACCTCAGTTTATTTAATTTTTCCTTTAAAAATTTAGATGCTATTATAGCATTTGGTGCATGTCAGTTTAGTATTGATGTTATTCCATTTTCTATGGTACATTTTATTATAATGTAGTTTCTCTTTTTACCTCTTTTAATTAAATCTATTTTAGCTTTAACTTTGAGATTATGATTGCTACCGCAGCTTTTTTTTAACCTCAGCTGAAGCACAATAAATAATAAAATTCTACTGCAGTCCTTTATTTTAACTCTTTGTATACCTCTCATTTTAAAATGTTTCTTTGTAAACAAAATATTGTCAGATTCTGGTTTTTGATCCATTCTGCCATCCATTTCTTTTTTATGAGTGATTTCATCCCATTTACATCCAAAGTTATACTACTGTGTATTTCCCTCCATCCTATTTTTCCTAATTATTGTCCTTCTTACCCTCTCTTTTTTACCGTATCTCCCCGCACATGTCTAGTTTACTTCTAACCACCACCTCCATAATCTGTACTCTTTTGAAGAATAACCCCTTATCCTTTCCCTCCACCCTCCTGCTTCTTGATCTACACACCTTTCTAAAAGTCCCTCTCTTACCCTCTCTCCTCATCCTCATATTTCTTTATAAATTTAGAAGACTCTTTTACTCTTCTAGATGTATGTGTTATTCCCTCTTTACCCAGTTCCAATGAGAAAAAAGTTCGAACACTGCCAACTCTCCACTCCCACCTGCTTCCACTGTAATAGTTCTTCCATTGACATCTCATTTGCATGAGATAATTGCTCCATTTTACCTCTCGCTACTCAATTTTATTTTTTTTGGAATCATCACATCATAATCAACTCAATCCTAAGCTTTCTATCTATATATGTTCTTTCAAACTACCCAAGTAATGATAACATTCTTGAAAGTACAGATAACATTTTTCCATATAAGAAGTAAACACTTTTACCTTATGTATCTTATAATTTGTCTTTAATGTTTACTTTATTTTTCTCCTGGATCTTATATGTCATTTTTCCCCCATTGAATTGTGATCTTTTTGTCACAAATACCTGGCAGTCTTTCAGTTCATTAAATGTCCTTTTGTTGTTGTTGCTGAATTTAAGATTCTACTCAGCTTTGCTGGGTAAATTATTATTGGCTGCAAACCCAATGTCTTTGCTCTGTGACATATAATGTTCCAAGTCCTTCAGTCTTAATGTAAAAACTGCTAAATCCTGTGTTACCCTCACTCTAACTCCACATTATTTAAATTTGTGTTTTTGTTGTTGTTGCTGTTGCTTGTAGTATTTTCTTCTTACCCTGGATGCTTTGAAACTTGGCTATTGGTGTTCCTGTGAGTTTTCGTCTTGGGATCTCTTTCAGGTGGTAATTGATGAATTTTTTTTTTCTATTTCTATTTTACCCTCTCATTTTAGAACATCAGGAAAAGTTTTCTTAATCATTTCTTATAATATTGTATCTAGACTCTTTTTTATCATAACTTTCAGGTAGTCCAGATGCAGTTTGATATTGCTGGGAACTCTGACAATGTGGGTTGGGATTTCCTGGAACGCTGACAGTGCAGTTTGGGGTTGCTGATAACCTTCTTCTAGTCAAAGTGGCAAGTTTATTGTAATATCAATAGGAGTGGGTGAAATTCCTAGTGAATCAGTACCTTGATGGGGGTGAAAGTGATACTTATATACAAAAAAGAGATGGTAAAAGGATCTGGATGGGATTAAGGAGTGGTAAATAGGCTGGGGTGGGCCAAGAATGACAGTGAAAGGAAAGTCAAATAAACTAATTAGATGATCTAGGTGGGCTGGGCTGGGCCAGTTGCCTTGGGCAGAGGCTTCAGTGATCTGCACTGCTGAAATGTATGGGAAAATTCAGAGACTACTTTGCTTTCAAAGACATGGTCTTTTCCTTGTAGGGGTCCAGGTCTCATTATCCCATCAGTCCAACAATTCTTATATTGTCTGTCTTTGATCTGTTTTTTAGATCAGATGTTTTTCTAAGATATGTTTCATATTCTCTTCTGGTTTTTTTCTTCCCTTTGATTGTGTTTTATTATTTTTTAGTGTCTTGTAATGTCATTAGCTTTCCCTTGCTCAATTCTAGTTTTTAAGGAGTTTTCTTCCTTAAGTTTTTGGATATTTTTCTAATTGATTGATTTTCTCTTCATAATTTTCTTGCTTTTCTTGTATTGCTTCCCCCCCCCAATTTTTCCTCAACTTCTCGTATTTGACTTTTAAAGCACTTTTTAAGCTCTTCAAAGAACTCTTTTTTGAGCTCATTACCTGCTGACATTTCTTTGAAGTGACTTTTTAACTTTTTAGTATCTTCTTCTGAGTATGAACTCAGATGTTCCCCATTCCCATAGTAACTGTCTATTATCATGTTCTTTTTCCTTTGCTTACTCATTTTTCTTTTAGTGGCTTATTACTATAATCCGGTTTTAGTTCTGAGTTGTGGGGGATGCTTGTAGAGCTAAGCACAAGCAGCTTTCCAGAGGACTGATCACATAGTATAGTGAACTCTCTATTTATTCAGTAATAAACCAAGACAAAACATTCACAGAAACCAAAGTATAGCTTTCAAAATGTTATAACATAAAAACTTATCACTAACATGGCCACATAGCTTTAAACAAAAGATATCATTCAGTAAGTCCTTAACTCAATCATCCTTAAGGAGCAAGGCTCCTTAAGGGACACATCCTTAAGGGACACAAAGTACAGAGGTCAAAGTTCTCTACCCCTAGGTCATACCCCTAGGTCTTAATCTCTTAGTCAAAAAGTCTTCTTTCTTCTTGATTGGATATTAGTTTCCAATCATCCTTAACAGGTACAAAGTACAGAGTATAGAGTTCTTCCACCCTTAGGCCACAGTAAATCATGATCTTCTTGCTCAGCACTAAGTACCCAAGGAGAGATCTTTAGATCTTGACACGAGGCTGGCTCTCAGATTCCATGATTCCTCCTCCATGAGTCCAACTCCTGCCTGAATCTACCCAATCGTCATCTGGATTCACAGGTAGGCAGTTCTCAGCAACTTATCCAGCAACTCTTCCATTTCCATATTCAAGCTCACAGTATCCAGTCCACCTCAGATCCTTTGCAGTTTCTAGTTCTGGGAAGACAAAGCTTAACAGAGCCACAATAACATTCGTTCACATTGCCGGCACCATCATCAATTCACTATCTGCCTGGGAAATCAACACAGACCCACCAGCAAAGTCTGAGAATTCAACACACATCATCACTATGGTCCTGGGACCTCCAAAACCCTCCTCCAGGACTTCTGTAAACAGACAACAAGAAAATCCTCTTTCAGGGCTTCCAGCAAGGTCCCAGGGCTTCTGCACAAAGCGCTACAAACACAGATCAAACACAGACAGAATAGAAACAAACAATGCCAGAACACCAAAAGTTTTATCCCTCTTAACTCTGTCACCACAAGTGTTCTCTGTTCTCTTCCCCAGCTTGGGCTTCTCCTTATATATGGTCATTAGCTCCTCCCTGTTCTGTCCCTTTCTGTTTCATCAGCAGGTTCCTCCCACTTTGGGTTTCACAAGTTCTGTTTCTCAACAAAGACTTGATGTAATCATGGTCAAGGCTCAAAAGAAACTTGAACTGAAATAAGGTGCTAAATACTTAAGTAGCTGAAACAAGGCACTAAGTACTTCTTCGCTTGCCATTACAAGGATGCATCAGGCTATGGTTCTTCGTACTGTTGTTTTCTGAGCCCAGTGACCTCAGGGACTCATCTCTGCATATGAGCCATGGCTAGGGTCCCGAGCCATGTTGTCACCAAAAATGCTTTTTTTTCCCCAGCAGTTTCTCCAAGGGCTACAAATTTCAGCTCTCTGCTCTGCCCTGGAACTGAAACCAGGGACTTTGCTTTCCTGTAGGTGCCCCCAGTCAGCCAGGTCCCTACCCCTCTACTACCCCATCCACTGTATACCTGTTCCCTCCTCCTTACCCTCAGCCACAACCTGTGGCACAGGACCAAGTCTGGTCAGCACAACTGGGCCTGGAGTTCCCACAACAATGGGCAGGTCCTTCAGTCTTCCCCTACTCAGCTGTCCCAAAGTGTTTGTGAAGTGAAAGTTCACAGCACCCAGATGCCTCCAGGGCTTGTTGTTTGTTGATTCGGTGGAGACTGCCTGGAGGTGTTTGCATTTCAGTAGGACCAAACTTCTGCCTCTGAAAGATTAGGTCTTAGGTCTTTCCTGATGTACTTTTAAGCTGTTTTAGTAAGACTGATGAGATTACCATAAAAATATTGAGGTAAGTGTAGGGATGCTCAAGACCCCAAAATACCAACATACCGGATCCTGCTGAGTGAATTCGACCCAAGTCTTCTCTCAGCCAAAGAAAAGTAAAGTTTATTAAAAGTTCGCTTTTATTGGACACAGACCAAGTCTGTGCTAGAAAATTCTATGGCACTCTCACTCCACATGGAGGCAAGATAGGGTCTCATATACAGAAAGGTTGTTGGAGGAATATAGGGGTGATCTAGAGGAGGAGCTTGTGGAGGGTCTTCAAGAGGAGTAAATGAGGTCAGACGCCAGTAATGAGTTTGGGGAGGGTCTTCAGGAGGAGTTAATGAGGTCAGATTCCAGTAAATGAGTGAAGTTGCTGGAGGCTACCTGGAGACAACAGACAATGGTGGGCTAGGCCAGTTCAAGGGTGGAACAGTTGATTTGGGTATAGATATTTTGATAGGCTCAAGGGTGGGAAGTAGATGGACAATGGAGGACTAGTAAGAGTAAGAGATTTGAACCTAGCTATAATGAAAGGCTTATGGCCTCAGGCAAATGCCTCATCAAATGGGAAAATTCAGTCAGAGTTCAAGGGGGTTCCCAGAGCCTGTACCTCATCAAGACAACTACTTTACCCCAACTTTTAATTATTTCTGCCTCTCAAACTTCACTTTGAGATGATTTTTTTACCTTGTTTGTGGGAGAAATTTGGAGAGTTTGGTATTTTCTGCCTTATTCCTCCATCTTGCCAGAATCCTCTCCCTTCATAATTTTCCAGTTAAATAGTTTTGTTTTGGAGATATTTGTTGTTGCTGTTTTCTTCATACCTTTCTAGTACTTCCGCTGGCTAAGTAGTTTCCCTTTATTTTTTGCCAAATCAGATCTTCCAGTAATTTAAAAAACCATTTCCATATTCACCTTTTCCATGAAGCCTTCCTAAGGTGATCTTTCCCTCCTTATCCTTTTCCTCGGCAGGTCTAATTTTATGTACGTGGAAAGTAACCTAGGTAATGGGACTGGAAATGGGAGTTGAAAGACTTGACTCCTGTTTTCACTACTTAGCTGTGTCATTTGCTTCTCTGACCTTAGTTTATTCTTATGTAAAATGGCTATGATAATTATATTCACACTACCTGCCCTCATGAAGTTGCTATGATTCTCAAATGAATATATGTGTATACACGTATTTTCAACTCTAAACCTTCACATAGAAATGCTAGCACTTATCAGTGTTTTCTGTACTATGACATGTTTTCTTTTAAACATTTTTTTTAAATGAAATTTTTTATGCCATGTTTCTTTAACTGGGCTGTAAGCTCCTCAGAGAAAGGAAGTAAATCCTGTACTCTTTTGTATCTCCCCACATTACCTAATGCTATGTCAGGCACTCAGTAGGCATTTAATTAATGCATGATTAATGATTCAGCTTCTTTATGAATTTAGACTGCTTTTGCCCTAATGATTAAGATATTTTTCCTATTGTGAATATGTTATGAACTAAGACATAGTTTTCAGCTCCTTCAGAGTCACAGGAAATGATTGTCAGTTTTGTGCCTTAATGCACAAAGTAGGCATGACTGATATAATAATCTTCTGAGAAACTCTATGAGAAGCCATTAAGAAAAAGGATGCTTAATTAGTGCTCATCAAGTGACTTCTGATCAATCTGCTGTGGAAAAACAATGATTTAGGTAAAATGCCATTTTGTCATGTGTTTTGATATGTTTATTATACACATGCAACATTGGAGGAAAGAGTCAAAACCATGTAAGGGGGTACAGATAGGCATGATTTGCATTGCCCAATTAAAAGAAAAAGTAAAACTAGGTCAGAATGGTTCTCATCAACAATTCATAATAGCTGGCTTTTAGCACTTTACTTAGTGAATAGAGTACTGACCCCGGAGTCAGGAGAATCTGAGTTCGAATCCAGTCTCAGATAATTACTAGCCTCATGACCCTGGGCAGGTCACTGAACGCTGTCTGCCTTAGTTTCCTCATGTACAAAATGAGCTGGAGAAGAAAATGTTAAAGCCACTCCAGTATCTTTGCGAAGAAAACCCCAAATGGAGTTATGAAGAGTTGGACAGGACTGAACAGAAACAAGCAACAATAATCCTTGAAGATTCTCATAGAATAGTTTTAATAGGTAGAAGCTGAGTTTCCATGATGAAAAACTGTAGCGTTTTAAGTTTCAGAAAGATCTTTGGGTCATTTCTGGTTGAACTCCCTCATTTTATAGAACAAAAAGGTAGAGGGGTTCTGAATGAGCCATGATCACAAAGCTTATTAGTGACATATGTAGAATTAGAGCCCACGTCTTCTGACTCCAGGTTTATACCACACTGTAAATTGATACAGTATCAAACTCTCTAAAGGACATAGAAGAATTACAGGAATACCCTATCCTAACAAACCTCACCTTAAGCAATTTCCCTAAGTTAACATATATTCTCATGATCAAGAAAGAAGTTAATATGATGAATGCGACACAAATAGACTCTTTTAGTTTGTGACTTCTTTCATATATTCAGCAACTTTTAATAAGCACCTACTATGTGCTAAGGACTGGGCATGTGTAGGCAGAAGTTAGAGGCAGCTAGCTGAGTGGTAAGGATAAATAGCAACAGCATCTACCTCCCAATGATGTGGTTTGGGGTTTTGGGAACACCAGAATGTAAAGGTACAGGGCAAGTCTGCCTGGAAAGAATTCAAGCACTCAAGCCTTCTTTCAGTCAGATTAGCAATGTTCATTGTAATGCTAGTAGTGCAGGTGAGATTCCTAGTGAATCTGTGCCTTGATGGGGGGGAGATTGATACATATATACAAAAAATGTACAGTAAAACATATCTGGATGGGACTGAGGGAGTGGTAAATAGCCTGGGGTGGGCCAGGTGTGCTAAAAAAAAGGAATTAAGTGGTCTGGGGTGGATCAAGAAGACTGTGAAAGGAATATTAAGTAGTCTGGAGTGGGCAGAGAGCCACTGTGAGGAACTGTGTAGTATCTAGTTGGCCTGGGATGTGTCACATGCCTTGAGTGAGAAACCAGTGAGAAACTACTGAAATGTGTGGGAAAATTCAGGGACTGGGTTGTCTTCAAAGACATAGTCTTTTTCTTTTTTAGGAGTTCAGGTCTCATCACCAAGGCTGTTGTGAGTATAAGATAATATTTGTAAAGCACTGGTTCCCTTTAAAGCATTATATTTAAGGAGATTTTGTTATCTATATTTACTAGCTATCATTAATATTAGATAAAAAATATCTAATAAAAGCCTGGATCTTACAGGCCATTTGGGGATAAGAAACAAACACTGTTAACTATATTATGAACTTTTTTTTAGGACATGAGAGAGTTATAAAATATTAATCATAGGTGAGATCCAAGGAGAAAGCTTCCTTTGGGGAACTTAGGGAAGGTTTCACGAAGGAAGTAGCATTTGAATTGTGAATTAAAGAAAGGGTAGGAATTTGAAGAAGTAGAAAGGAATAGAAGATAAGTACAATTATACTTAAAAGACCAACAATATATAAAACCTAAAAAGAACAGAATGTCTACCTTGCTCATGCTAAATAAAAAAAAAAAGTGACTACTTTTCTGAGAACATCAGCCTTAGAAAGTGTTCTAAATAGTTCTTAGACTTTACCCTAAAGTTAGTGGTTCAAAGGGAAATAAGCAAAAAGAACACAAATGGGGCTTCATTGATCCAAAAAAAAATCACCAGAAAGAGAGGAAAAGCTCAGAAATCAATCATATACCATTTTCCCCCCAGTGGCCATCAATTTATTTTATCCAAATGCTTTGAAAGATCTTGCTAGTGTGGTTTTGAAAGGTTTTGCTAGTGTGAATTAGATCAGCCAAAGATAGGATCTGTTACTACAGTCTTGGAAAGTCACCTTTTCACCATATTGGTTTCCATGAAGTAGATTGTTGGTGCAAGCATTTTATTATAAGAAGTTAATATAGAATTAAAAGAAATGAATGAGTAAGATCTTTAATGTACTGGGTAAATCCTCTCTGGAAGATTTATAGAAAGATATCAATAAAAATCACACAGAATGAGGAGGTGGGGATGAGTTCCTGATCTCTGTCTGCAGAAAGAACCCATACCAATGATATAAGTGATTTATTGAAGAGAAATGATTCATTCATTTTCATTCATAGAATAAAAAGAACCTCAAATCAAACGAGTAACCAAGTCATTTCTCTCCTAGAATAAATAATCTAAGAGACTCTATAAATATTAATAATAGCATTTTTATAGTGCTTTAAATTTTACAGAGTACTTTGCATATGTTCACCTGTATGATGAAGATCATACCTTTGATCATAGATTCAGTGGTGGAAGGGACAGATCTTAGTTGTCATATAGGCCAACTTCCAAATATTACAGATGAGGGAAATGAGGGCCAGGGAAGTCAAGTGACTTGACCAGGGTCCCACAGATATTAAATAGCAGTGCTAGGATTCAGGCCTACGTCTTCAGTTGCCAAATCCACTGTTCTTTCTACTATATCCTTTTATATTTTGTATACATACAGAGGTTTTCCCATACAGGCCATCATTCACTGTATTCCTCTGTGTTTCTCGTTCTGCATGCCCTGTACTTCCATTTTTTGCCTGACATCCTCCTCTTGTGCCCGATTTTTGTAACATTTTTTATCACTTAGGGGAAATGGCATGAATCAGGGAACTGGAAGACCTGTCTCTACAACTAACTAGTGGTGTGACCTTGGCCATCTCTGTGGGTATAGGCATCTCCATCTATAAAAAGAGGTGTCTGGACCAGATAATGCCCAAGGTCTCTTCCAGAGATTACATTTCAGAAATCTATAGCACTGCACACTCAGTGTGCCTACAGGGATCCAAGATACAGTATAGTTTCCGTGAGATATATTACCTAGTAAAAGTGGAATTTCTCTGTCTCTGTGTGTCTCTGTGTGTGTGTCTCTCTCTTTCTCTCTCTCTCTATTTCCCTTTCTGTCTCCATATATATAAAACAAGAGATCTTTCATTTTATATGTAATAGGAGAATTTGAATATTAAATAAAACAACCCACTGAGTATTTATAGTTCTTGTACATGACTCCTACCCAATATACAAATTACCTACGTGAGAACTGGAGGTGTTTTTGTTTTTTTAAACATGTACATATAGATACCTCTTCTCAATGTGGAGACCTGTAATAACTCTGAGATGTCCTATGGGTAATCTCATATGTATTTTAGAGAAAAATACATACACATATTTGAACTACCATAAAATGTTGAATCTTCTAGCATAAAAACCTATAAATGACTCCAAGAGTGGGACAGATGGTCATTATTTTATATCATCAGCTAGGGCAATCAAATATTTAATGTATTGATTATAACTTCTCTGAGAAGGGAGAAGCTAATTACACAAACTCTGGGCTTTGTAAAGATAATATTCTTGATTAATGTTGCTGGCAAAATAAACTATTTCCAAAATATTTTTATCATTTTCCATAAAAATGCCTTAAGTTATGATTGATCTTCAGGGGGCAAGAAAGGAGGATTAGGAAAGTCTAACCTTGCCAGATGTTGAAAGACAACCATGTGTATACTGGGAAAGCAGTCCAATAGAAACATAGATGAAAACATTGTAGAATGTTTTCTACATTCTAAAACATGTAAAACAATGTTTTAGCATCGTCGAGCCTTACGGTAGGAAAGGGCTTGATAAATGCCTTTCGACTTAACTTGGTATGATCTAAAGCCCGTGACCGTTCTAATGATTCTCCTTTGGACCCAATATAATTTGTCTAGAATTTTCCTAAAAATTTAGTGTCTAAGAGTGATTATGATGCTCTCGATGTGGTCTGTCTTTGGTTGAGTAGTACAGTGGGACAGTCACCTCGTTCTCTATCTGTGTGAAGTACAGACTTCGGTACATAGAAGGTAAAGTCCCAACTTACTGTTACATTCAAGACCCTCCCCATTCTTATCACAACACTCTATTGCTTCCACTTATTCCCTATCAGGAATCTTCTGAACAATTTGCTCCTTTCATTTTTCCCTGAATCACTCTCACTAATTCCCGAGTCTTTGCCTTTGTTCAGTCTGTTTACAATTCTTGGGATGCTGATGCCCTACCTATCCTTTTGTTGTCAAGTAGACGCCTTATCTCATTTTACAGATGAGGGAACTGACACAAACAGGATTAAGTGACTTGCGCAGGGTCACACAGCTAGCAAATGTCAGAGGCTGGATTTGATCTCGTGTCTTCCTGACTCCAGGCAGGCCCAGCACCCTATTTGCTGCACCCCCGAGCTGTCCCATTCTTGGCAAGGAATTAATTCCTACCTGACCTTCAAGGCCCAATTTAAGTCCCACCTTTGAGAAGCTTTCCCAGAACACCCTCTCCCAGAGTAATTTCTCTCCCTTTTGAACTCCTATCTATATTTATAAAATATTCTACAATTGTAACTGATGAAACATTTATGAGTTTGTGAAATTTTCACCTACAATTTGATCATTCTATCACAGTGGCACAGAGTGGATAGGTTGTGTTTTAATAGACTTACTGTATCAAAGTTAGATTAGCAATGTATTTCTAACATTTTTTACATTTTTATTTTGTTATTAAAACAAATATTATAAACCCCTTCCCCCCCCAAAAAGCCAGAAACCAAGGAAAACATTTAAGTATAAAAAAAACCCCAGCAGTATTTGTCAGTGTTTAAAATATGCCCCCTTTTATTGTTTACTTGTTTTTTTGAGTAATAATAATAATAGTTAGACTTTATATGTAGAAAGTTAAGGTTTGCAAAATGCTTTACAAGTAATGTTCTCTCATTTTATCCTCACAACAATCCTGTGATATGAATGTTATTATAATCCCCATTTTACAGATCAGGAAACTGAGGCACAGAAACCTGTCACATAGTTAGGAAGTGTGTTGAAGCTAGTTTTAAGCACAGATCTTCCTAACTTGAGGTTCAGCTCCCTAATTATTTGTATGAATGTCATGTCTCCTAAACTGTGTTATAAGCTCCTTCAGGTTAGAGACTATTCCAACAAAGTTCTTTCTAGAAGACTTTTTTTTTTTTACTGAATTATTGTAGAGTCCACCTACTGAAGTAAAAGGGGATTTCCAAAAAAAAATTATGTTACTTACATTGCTGAAAGGTTATGGGCCATCTCAAGTATTAAGGAAAATAATGACCAGAAATGAGTTAAGATTCTGTACCTTAAAAAAAAAGTTAAGCCTTTGTAAATAAATAAACCTGCAGCTGTATGGGATGTGAGAGGTTTGAAACAATTACAGAATACCATCCTAATTAAGAATTCAGTTGGTCTCTTTTATTCCCTGAAAAGTAAAGTCCTGGACATATAACTAATCAGGAATGCAATAAGCTGGGTCATCAGGAGTGTAAGTTGCTAACTCAGTAAGCCTTGTAGAGTGACCTGAAAGAACTCAATAAATGTTAATTGACTGCATAAGCAAAAGTTATGTTTTTTGGGTTTCATTTTCTCTATGAGGTACCTGGCCTTTAGAATTATGGCTTGGACTATTTAATGAAATTCAATTTCCATTAAAGTCTGTTGATTTTATGAGCTTTCTTTTCCAAACTGCTTACTCCTTATCTGTGAAAATAGGTTGCTGGGTTGTTATTTTCTTTCCCTAAAAACATCTCTGCTTTTACTCCTAGTTCAAAGTTTCACTTGTCTAGCTAAGGAAGGTAGGCATCACTCCATGCCCTTTAGAATGGAAATGTTTTATATGATAGACTTCACTAAAATCCAATGTACATTTATTGAGCTCCTACTCTACATTCAGAAACTCTTACATATTTGGCTCTATGAGCACTATAATATTAGAAACTTGGGGAAATTCTCAGAGGAAAAAAAGCTGAGGTATCATAATGGTGCCAAATGAAGTTTTCTGGTTGATGAACTGAGCAGATGAATTGATACTGTCCCTTGGAGTTCTCCTTAAAAAGAGCACTCATCTAGAAATCAGAAGATCCCAATCAATCCCCTGCTTTACCACTAAACATCTTTTAGGAATTAGCCTCACAGAAACGGTTTCCTCATCTACAAAATGGGAAAAATAACAACTTTCCAACCTCTTTCAAACATCTCACATCTACTTGCCCATCTCCAAGGACTGTTCTAAGGATCAAGTAAGGTAATATATATCAAGATGCAATGTAAATTGCATATTGTGGGTTGTTGTTTTCATTCAATTGTTTTGTTGTATCTGACTCTTTGCGACTCCATTGACGTTTTCTTGGCAAAAATACTGGAGCGGTTTGCTATTTCCTTCTTCAGCTCATTTCACACAGGAGGAAATTGAGGTAAACAGGGTTAAGTGACTTGCCCAGGGTGACCCAATCAGTAAGTGTCTGAGGCTGGATTTGAACTCATGAAGATGAGTCTTTCTGATTCCACACCCAGTGCTCTATCTGCTGTACCACCTAACTGCCCAGGATATTATGATTTGATCATTATTAATAATGAGCAGTGACTGGCCAATGGTTCCAGTAATGAACCAATCAATGTAAGATGCTGTTATAATAATGATGGCTTACACTAGTGCCTCAACCCACTGTCTACGAATCTATGTTTCAAATAAAGTACTCGTTTGCATTAATAAAAGAAGTTTCTCATCAGGAGCTTCCTACTCCAATAAAAGTATAGGACCTGTCCCCTAACCCCAAATAATTCTGTAAGGGTTACAGAGTCCTTTTCTCACAACAGTCCAGTGAGGTAAGGGGGGCAAATAATTGTATCCCCATTTTCGAGATGAGAAAACTGAAATTCAGAGAGTTTTAGTTACTTGCTCAGGATCACAGAGCTAATGAATGCCAGAACCAGAAATCAAGCCCAGGTATCCTGACTCTGAATCCACTCAAATATGATATTAGAAAGAATCAAGTTTATTGCCTGTCTTCTCCAGGATGGCTGGACGACAGTGGCTAAACCATGATATAGACCATCATCTCATGAGGTAGTTTCAATATTTTAATTCAAGTGGTATTATTATTTTTGTTGCTCAGTTGTGTCTAACCCTTCGTGACCCCATTTGGGGTTTTCTTGGCAAAACAGTGAATTGGTTTGGCATTCCTTCTCCAGTAGATTCATTTCATCAGGCAATCAGAGGTCCAGTGACGTGCCCAGGGTCACACAGCTAGATAGTATGAAGAAATCTGAGGCTGGATTTGAACTCAGGTCTTCCTTACTCCAAGCCCAGTGTTCTGTTCACTGAGCCACCAGCATTCAGGTATATAGGAGCTAACATCCCACTTTCAGATGACAGGTAGATTGGAGTTTGTTGAGAGGCAGCATATTTTTTAGTAATTTTTTTTAAATTTGACTTTGGGAGACAGCTGATCAAAGGGCCAGATTTAGAACTCACACAAAGAGATATTAGAGATCATATAATCCAGTGCTTCACAACATATTTTGTTCTTTGAACCCTTCAACCAAAAACAGTGTGTTGTGAAGCCCCAGGGTAATTTAATATATTATTCACAGTATTATTTACAATCATTTATAATTAAAACTCCATTAAATAATTTTTAATGCAAATTCCTTGGACAATGATTGGAAACCTCAGAGGAGTTCACAAAATACGAAGAAGGAACCTCCATTCTAATCCAATCCTCTCATTTTATAGAGGAAGAAACTAAGACCCAGGCACATTAAATGCTATGCACAGCATCACACTGGTGTAAATGGTAAAGTCCGGATTTGAACTCAGTTCAGCTTTCTTTTCTCCATGTTACAGTATCTTACAAAAGATAAAACCCACTTCTCACCCCTCAGTTTAGAAGAAGTCATAGACTATACATAAGAATATTGCAGACATTGTCAAACACAATTTCTGGGTCATAAGGTTTTTCTTAATTGTTTATCTTTGTTATAAGGAAGTATTCTAAGGAGGAGGCAGAGTATTTGGAAACCGCTCTAGTGTTGAAAAGTACCAATACGATATTTAACAAAGAGTATTAGGTCAGGAGTTAAGATGCTTAAGTTCTAGGCTTAGCTTCTGCCCTAAGAAACCGGGTTTTGGGCAAATTACTCAGCCTCTTTGGTTCTCATTTTTCTGATCTATGACAGTTTGAGGCTAGCCAATGATTTCCTTATAACTACTTTCCACCATGTTCCCCAAAGGCAAAGTAAGCAAATTTTGAAGATAGGTACCTGTGTAAAAGAGGAGAGGCAGGCAGATGTTTCATCTTCAGCTACATCATTTTTCTAAATTTAAATACAAGGTCCCCCAAGGTGACCTATGATCTGCTTCTTCAAGGAAAAGAAAACACAAATCTTTTGGTGATTGAAAATAGACGTTTCATTTCACTCCTACCAAAAAAAAAAAAAGAAAAGAAAAATCAAGGAGAAACTTGCCAATAGGTTCCACTTGGTCTTATTATTTATATTTCCCTGTGCCAGTCATAAAAATGTTTCAATAATTTATGTAAGTCTTAAGTACGACATAGCTAACTGATACCATTCAGTGCTCTTTAATAAAATAAACCTCTGTTGTAAAATTGTCCTTGCTAATGATCAGCATAAAATAGATGGAGGCATGTTTTTTACTTTATTTCTAAGTTGATTATATAATTGAGTTTAGAGGAAGCATTTCATTAGACTTGTGCATTCAGATCATTTTGTATGGTTCTTGTATTTCAAACAATAAATAAGCTTCATGCTCATTGTACCCTTGACTCTCTTTGTGCATCATGACGGGCCATACCTCATAACTGTATTTGCCTTATTCTTTTGGTATTCTGGAATTTCATGATTTGGATTCTTTTGATATTTCAGAAACAAGATACTTTGGACCATTTCCAGTAAAGATCTACCTTAAACCAAAGGCTGCTTTATAATAAATGGCATTCTAGCAGGGTTTGGTTGTGGGTATATTTGATGTCCTTCCCACTGTGATAACAGAGATAACTTTGTTTCACACCCTTGAATTACTAATATCAAGTGACACATACAACGGAGAGATGGATACTTATCAAAGATCACTTTGCTACTGTCATGGACAATCTCCTATGCTGACTTCAACTGCTAAAAAGATTCCTCCTAGAAAGTAAGATCTTCACCATGATTCTTTGTGCAGATGATTTTACTTGCCTTTCCCTGAAAAATACCTTATTCATTGCTACTTTCTTTAATGCCATTCTCCCTACATAGGAGTGCCAATATCCCAAAATCTCAAATCTACTGTGGATGTACTTTCTGTCTTTCAAGTCCCAGTATTAAATAGCTACTCTTCCACACACTTCCCTGATCTCCCCAGTCCAAAATGATCGCCTAACACTTCATTTGTTCTCTCACATGTTCCTCCATTCTACTTTTTATTATGCACATCTGTGTATCACGTATTCCCTTCGTGACTTCCAACTCCTTTGAGGTTCAGTTGTTCAGTCGTTTGTTAGTCATGTCTGACTCTGTGACCCCATTTGGGGTTTTCTTGGCAAAGATACTGGAGTGTTTTGCCATTTCCTTCTCTAGCTCATTTTTTTTACAGATGAGGAAACTGAGGCAAACAGGATTAAGTGTCTGAGGCTGGATTTGAACTTATGAAGATGAGTCTTCCTAACTCAAGACACAGCCCTCCATCCACTATGTCACATAGCTGCCCTTCTTCAAGGTTGGGACCATCCTTATAATACCCACAGTGTCTGGCACTGTGCCAGACACTCAGTCAATCCTTAGTCAAATGAATGAATATAGGCTTGTCCTGGCAGTGAATCATTTTAAAATATAATCTGTCAGAAAATTCAAGTACATATTTTCTGTGTAATATGCATATGAGAAAGTCAGTCAAAAGCCACCATTAATCCACCAGTTCCTTTGTTTCACTATTATGAGTATCTTCAATGGTGACAAGATTCTTTACAAAGAATGCAATATCTCATATGGGAGCACATTTTAATAGATGTATCATTTTTATCCATGAAGACATAGGTAGCTTCTTATCAGTTAGCAAACAATACTTTCAGTCAACTCCTAGTCTAAATTCAATATAAAAGTTTGCTAATAAACCGAATCATAGCTCATGGCATGAATAATGTACATTTTCGTCCTATGATTATCTTTAAACTCCATTGCTTAATTCAGATTGTGATCTTATATGAAGAATGTCTCTTAAATCAAACAGGCAACCAACCTAATGCTTAGCACTTGAAAAAAAGGGTTTTGTTTTTATTTTTTAAAAAGAAAGAAAAGAAAATATAATATTGTGACATGCTTAATAGCAGTTACTCAGTTTAAATAAAGGCCTTGTATCTCACAAGTTTGTTCAGATTCCAGAACATGATAAACATATGTGTGTGTATGTATTTTTGCCATACACATGGCTCAATAATCAAGGTAAAGGGGCATTCAGGTTTTTTTAAAAAAGTTCTTGGAAGAAACAAAATGTATTATCTAAACTGCATATATTGTTTTATTTGGGGAGTGTTTGATTTGTATGCAAAGAAATCATAGGAAAATTAGAGTTGGAATATAATCTAGAATTGTGCCATTGGCATTATACTAAGTATATTCTTTTTTATTATGATTAGAAGCAAAGTAGATAGTGCATATAGTTCTCAACTTAAAAAAAGTCAGGGCAATCTAGATTCCTGCTCTGGCTGCTACCAATTAGCTGTGTTACCCAGAACAAGTCAATTAACTCTCCTGTCCATCCAAGGCAATTCTCTGCTTCTGATCTAACTAAATGTCTACAGTAAATGTCAGAGGTAGGATTTGATACCATGTCCTCTAAAAACAGAACCTGTTCCAGCTGTGGCATTCTGTGCACTCTGAAAATAGTTCCATATATACATGTGAATGCAAAGTCGCTTACATGTTAATAAATCAGACCTTTAATTTATAATGAAATAAAAAGTATATTAGTAAGAAAAAAATGAGCCTCGTTTAGAGGTCAGTGGAGCATTATCTACTAGTGGGGAGAATTTCAACACTAAAACTGACAACTACAGACCGATTTTGTATCCTTTATGATTAAACCCCTTTTAGAAACCATTTTCAATGAATCTGAATGCAAATATGAAAATTAAACAACATAAGGTTTTGGTCACACCTTCTGTGAAGGTAGGTAATTAGTGCTTCTTGTAATTTTAATCAATTAATTCTTTAGTTTTCTTTACGGGTTCTGAAAAAGAAACTTAGAATGGTCAACTTGATCATTATTACTCCATTCTCTTTCAAGGGATGTAGACAGTTGGGGATTACACCATTGGTACATTTAAACAGTCCCTCTACAGCCTTCTAGAGAAATTCCCTAGGGAAGAAAAAAGTGCGTTTGATAGAATTGGATGCATGGTTAGGCTGGCCTGCTTTTGACAGTGGGCTAATACAGATACTACTTTTTATCTAAGAAAACATGAGAGCCACCTGGTGGCGGAATGAAATCACGTAAATTCCAAAATCGTGTAAATGCCAAGGTCTGTACGAGTGACTTTGCATGTAAAAAAGTACGTGTAGCAACACTAACATTCATTTAAAATAACTAGGCTTACTTTGTTTTTTACTAATATACTTCTTATTTCATTATAAATTAAAGGTTTGATTTATTATCAGGTGAGTGACTTCACATTCACGTGTTTTTCTGGGGCTATTTTCAGAGTGTATGGAATGCCACAACTGGAACAGGTTGTGTATTTAGAGGGCAGGGTATCACATCTCACCTCTGACATTTACTGCCAATCTGACCTTGATCAAAGTCACTTGATCTCCCCGGGCCTCAGCATCTCATTCAGCAAGTGAGGGGGATGGGGAGTTGACCCATTGGCTTTTGAATAACCTTCCAGCTCTACATCTATGAACCTGTAATCCTGGGGTCACCTAGGATCACCTAGTAACCTTGTTTTTTTATAAGTATGCTTATGCCCAAAGCTGTCACTTGAACTATAAGGAAATCCTGTCCACTTCTAACTCAGTGTGTTTTCTATGTTATATGCCCTCCCATGGAATCCCCAAAATGTTACTAAAAGGTTGAGGCATTTTACAGGTTTTGTTGAATACAGTAAGCAAATTGGGTCCTTCCGGCTTTGAAAGTTATATTTTGTCACCTGATAAAATCTTTTTATAAATAAAGTTGGGTACATGTGCCTTAAGCTTTGAAAATTCCATTCTCTATCTTTCGTTAGCCCAAATAAAGCCCTTACCAAGGGTGGGGAAACTGCAGCCTCGAGGTTACGTGTGGCCCCCTAGGTCCTCAAGTGCAGCCCTTTGACTGAATCCAAACTTCATAGAACAAATCCCCTTAATAAAAGGATTTGTTCTGTAAAACTGGGACTCAAGTCAAGAGGCTGCACCCGAGGACCTAGAAGGCCACATGTGACCTCAAGGCTGCAGGTTCCCCACCCCTGTGCCCTTAGCCAGTTTTGGGGTTTGTTTTATTTTGTTTGCCATCAATGAGCTACTGGATTATAGGATACCATAGCTTAACTCACCCTTCCAAATATTCTCTTCAGCTCTAGAAGGAACTTTTCTTGTTCTGTTTTGTTTTGCTTTTTGGAGGGGGGAAGGCAGGGAAATTGGGGTTAAGTGACTTGCCCAAGGTCACTTGCCCTGCTAGTAAGTGTTAAGTGTCTGAGGCTGGATTTGAACTCGGGTGCTCCTGACTCCAGGGCACTGAAACACCTAGCTGCCCCAAGAAGGAACTTTTCAGTAAGAGATCAATATTTAGTTCTTACTGCCCTGAGAAGCTCTCTGATCAATCAGTTAATCAGTAAGCATTTATTGTATGCCTACTATAGGCCATGCACTGTGTTAGGTGGAATAACATAAAATAATCCCCACTCTCGATGAGCTCCTATTTTCTTGGGAAAGACAAGTGCGTAAATACATTTATGCAGAATAAATACAAAGTGGTTAACTAGGAGGTAGTTTTAAACTCTTATTATATGCCAGGAAAATTTATTTTATCTTTCTCTAGGAAAGAGAAGAATTGTATTACTCCTATATGTCATGTCTAAAAAATTTTAATGTGCAGCTAATTGTTTTATACAAAGAGAGTTATGACAGAAGCGGTTGTTTTTCTTCAGTTCTATCATTTGTGTGAAATGAAAAATACCCACGTTAAATAGCTTTGTCTTCAGTCCCAGTTGTCGTGACCTGAAGCACAGCCCTACTATCACTGAAAGTGCGGGCTTCTTAAGATATAGGTATATGTGATTTACTAATAATGGAGAAAATGTCAGACCCTGCGATTCCCTTGCTCTCCAGCTCCTGCTCTTAGTTTGGGGGATGTCTCTGTCTGCTCTCCAGTCTCCAGATGATGCCTTGACTTTTTCTCCTCCTATAAAAATTCCAATTTCAGTGAAGGGCATCCTATCACATTGAGGTCACTCTCCTCCACATGACAAATGATCTTTTGTTAACAGCTGATTACTGTTAACCCTAATTTCTTTCATGGGAGCATCGTTCATACATTTCTCCTTAAACAGCTCAGCTCCTGGATGTGACTTTCCGAGCCTCTCTGGGTTTAATTCTAATATAACTCTTCTGTCCAATTGGGACTTTTGTGCAACTGAAGTCCTGATTCACTCATTTGTTCTCTCTAAATCTGATTATTACAACTCAGTGCTTATGAGCCTCCCTCAGGCATTTATTCATAAATGGAGCAACCTCCTTCATGAGGGAGTGGACCCGCAGTTATTGTACTTTTAGAATTTACAAACGCCTGTGGTTCCAGGAAGAGAGCTCTTCTTTTGTGTTGCTCAACTTATTTCTAGGAATGTAGTTGATTGAATAAATGAGTGAATGAATGAATGAATGAATGAATGAATGAATGAAAAAACATTCGTTAAATGCTTACTCTTGTACCAAATGTAGTGCTGAGCCCTGGAGATGTATAGAGAAACAGCAAGACAATCCTTGTTCTTAAGGGAAACTAATGAATATCAGAACTCAGTGACCTCTCGGTGATTTTTTCCCACCAAATTTAATATACGTTATTTTTTCCCCAATTAAGTTTTGAGTTCCAAATTCTATCTCTCCCTCCCTGAGATGGTAAATAGTCAGGTATAGATTATACACATGCAGTCATGTAAAGCAGTTCCATATTAGTCATTTTCACCATGTAAAAAAAACTTTGAGATTACAAATCTTACTCCCAGATGAACATCAAATTCTTCTGAATTCTGAAGGGATAATTCATATATTTTAATTCCATTCAATTCAACAAGCATGTACCTACTATGTACCTACCAGGTACTGATCAAGATGCTGAGAATACAAAAGTCAAAATGAAAAGGTCCCTGTTCTCAAGTACCCTTACATTCTCCTGGAAGGAAAGAGGCTGAAGGGAAAGAGGCCAATTAGGAAGCGAGATGAGTGAAAAGCTTAAGACACAGTTTCTGGGTAATTAATAATCAGTTTATTAATTAAGCCAGGTCAGACCTGCAGGGGGCACACCAAAGGATTTCAGGCATATAATGTATCCAGAGGGTCTCCTCTACAATTTTGGGGGCTGTCCAGACTTCTTTGACAGGCCACGGGTTGTGCAGGTCTGAGCTAACTGATAATAAATTGATAGCCAGTGCTTTTTCTGGATAACCAAAGACAGCTAATGGAGATACTGAATGCCTTAATATACTTTTAGAAAAGTGGGTGCCCCTGACAGGTGAAAAATCAACCTTGATTGGTGAATAATTAATAAGGGGATAGACTTTCAAATAAGGAGATGGGCTGAAAGCCCTCAGACCCTCCTGCTGAGAACACAGCTTGATCATGAAACTAAGCCACTTTTAGCAATCTGGATAAAGAAATCATCTCTACTCAAACCACGTACCTTAGTTTTCTTGTTCATGAGCTGGGTTACCCTAAACTCCAGTGGAGGGGTATAAAGACATGGGTTTAGTGCTTTAGGGCTAGAATTCACCAAGATTAGATTCTGTTTACATTCTGAAGAGAAGTAAGGGTACTGTAAACACCACATAAAAGAAAAAATAAAAAATTAAGACTTCTAATATGGTGTAAATAGAGGGTCAAAAAATTTTATGCAGCTTTTTCAGATGTGGGAGTGGTAGGCACATGCCCCTAACGCCCTAAACTTACTGTAGAGTTACAACCTAGGGTTCTAGGTTGTGAACTTGGGAGACTGGAAAGAATAGTAGTGTCATTAACAGAATTAAGGAAGGATTTACTTATTTATGTCAGGCCCTCATTATCTTTCTTCAATAATAGCCTCCTAAATGGTCTCCTGGTTTTTAGTGTCTTTTCTTTTTCACATGGCTAAGAAATTGATATTCCTGAGCAGTTCTGACCATATCATTCCTTAGCTCAAAAAGCCCCTCTTTCTTCTAGGACGAAATACAAACACAAACTCTTCTGTTTGGAACTGATAGAGTACAAATAGCGCAGAAAAAGTTTTGAGTTCAAATCCTGCTTCTCTCCCCTGTGTGATCTTGATCAAATGATAAAAAGAAGCAGAAACACTTCGGTGGTGTACATGCTGTGCACAGAGAATCACTAGCAAAACCATGACTGAAACCGTGGCTCTGGCACTTGGGGTTTCCCCTGTATGTTCCTGACATATGCTGGAATACAGAACTGAGCCAAGGAAACCAAGGCTGAGTACAGATAGCTACATTATTTACAACAGGGATCGCCTCTTTGCATCCTTTCCATTCTAACCTAGTCTAAGGTCCTCTTACCATCACTGCCTGTCTCTTCCTGCAGAGATGAGAAATGTATCTGTGAGAGGGAGGAAAAACAAACCCTGAGTATTTCTCAATAGGATTTTTCTCACATTTTACATTGGGATTTGGAAAGCATATAGTAAGGCACAGAGTACATGCTGGATTTGTTCAACTGAAGGTGGAGTGTATAAGTTTAATGAAAATCTATTTCATATGTTAAGGGAGTCATTTATATAAGAGTCATATGGGTTGTAGATAATTTTAGGGCTGTGATCTCATTACTGGAAGGAGTATATATGCTAGTGAGATCACAGACCCATTGCATGGATTTTCATGAGTCAGTCTTCCATATTACAATAAAAGAACAATTTAAATAAATTGAAGCTCATCTGTTCCTTTTGTCTTCCTCTAACATTGTGTAGATACCAAACTATTAATGAAATAATCTTCAAGCCATCCTCTTACTAAAGGGAATTGTCTCTATTCCTGCCATATAGTTTAGTGGTTGAACTGCGTGGATTTTAGACCATTCTGTTAGTCTCATGAAGACTATATTCTTGTTACCTGGTTTTGGTTTATCCTTTTATTTTATTTTTTCAATTTTTCTCAGTTTACACAAATACAGTGGAAGATAACTATCAGAAATGGACTGCAGGAAGATATATCCTGATTTCTAGTAATATGTATTCATACATGCGCATGTGTGTGTGTGTATGTGTAAATGTGATATGAGGGATGTAGTAATATATAGAATTGCTTTGTAGATCAGTTTAGAGCTCAACATTAACTAAACAGCCAGAGTTTGGGGAAATTTTTGAGATAGCTATAGAGTTTAGTGATTTTTTTGTGGGGGATTTCTCTTTTCTTTTGGACAGTAACTAAAATTGTATGACTGAAATACATATTTGAAAAAAAGCAAGTTATTTCCATTTTAATTATAATTTAATCACCTGAGGGCCTCAACACATCATATAAAATAACTCAGTAGTCCCATAATCAGCATTGAAGAAACAAGCAAGATAATATAATTTACTCTGTTTTTAAGGTGGCAAAACTGAGACAAAATAATAACTTTCGTTTCCTTTTAGCACCAGAGCATATGGGCCATACTTTTTTTATGATTGAAGACAAAAATAATGAATTCATTTCTGATATGTTAGATGCATAATAAGTGATAGTTAAAGTAGTAAATGAATGACATTATACTGTAGTATAGAAATGCCAAGGAAAACTTAAAATTTCAGTTTGTACATGTCTGGAATGCATTCCTTCTTTACCTCCACCTCCTAAACTCTCTGTCTTCCTCCAATGCACACCTCAGGTGTCTCTTCCTACTTGAGACTGTCTTGTCCCACCAGTCAGCACTCTCTCCTTCCTGGAATGACTGTATAGTCACTTGTGTTAACCTGTATCCAAGTTGTATGTCACCCTAGGTGAGTTCCCTAAAGATGAAGTGTTCTGTTTTTGTGTCTCCATCGCATAGCACATTTGTGGTACAGTGGAAAGACAGCTGGATTCACACTCAGAAGACTTAAGTTTAAAACTGGGCCCTTCCATTATTACCCATATGTCCTTCCACAAATTCATGTTTTAGGGGTTTTTTGGCATTCATTTTTTTATCTGTAAAATGAGAGGATTGGACAAGATGTCCATTCCAACTCAACTCTAAATTTCTGGCTCTTTGGTTTGAATTAATTTATGTTTTACCTGTATAATCACTCATTAATTCTAGTGACTTCCCTCTGTTCTTTCGTTCCTGTGTGTGTGTGTGTGTGTGTGTGTGTGTGTGTGTATTACATACACAAAGATGGATAAACAGATAGATAATTTGTTTGTGCCTAGTTATTTACATGTTGTCTCCTCTGTTAGACTGTAAGCTCCTTGAAAGTAGGAATTGTCTTTTGCCTTCTTTTGTATAGTGCCTGATACACAGGATGTACTTAATCAATGTTTATTGACTGACTGATCCACATCCCAGTGCTGAAATGTGTCATCATGAAAGCCTGAAGCAAGACTAGATAGAGCAGGCAAATTGCATGGTCTATTCAGATCTTATCATAGATGCCCATTATCAGTAGATAAATCAGTTGTGTAGCAGTCTGTGTTGTTTGACTCCCAAGTTAAAATTAATGGGTTGACCATGCCACAGCCCCTTCATTTTTACAGGGAAAGTCTTAACATGAACTGATTGTGACAAGTTAAATAAGCGATTTTTTTCCCCACTTTACTTCCTTTTAATACAACAAATTGGATTCTGCTGTTTTTTCATTTCCTAAACAAAAACAGAAGCATTAAAATCTTAGTTGGTGGTATCTATATTGAGTGTGACATTGTATATAATACGATAGTACTGAGAGAGCTCTTAAGAACAAAGTTTGACTAACCACAGTTTGAACAGAGGATAAAATACCACTCCCAAATCCTCAAGGTAAATGCTGAGTTTTCATCACCCTTCTTTTTAAAACAACTACATAGCTGCTCCTAAATCATAGGTCAAATATTTCTTCCCTACTCCAACTATTCTGTCAGTTTTCCCAACAGTCTAGTAGGCTGAATTTATTGAATGTCAGTTCTGTTTCTGTTTTCAACCCTTTAAAGATACAGAGAGAGAGAGAGAGAGAGAGAGAGAGAGAGAGAGAGAGAGAGAGAGAGAGGGGAAGGAGGAGGCGTCTTCCACATTTACATCTCTATCAGATCAGCCTAGGATTTGGAAGAGGACATGTTAATCAATTATCTGGCATTACAACCTAATCCTGTTTTTCTACTGATGCATTAAAATTAAACAGTCTTCAATTCAGGCTTGTATTTCATAGTTTTAGCTGTCCCAGTCCCCCCGACCCCCCGCCCTGCAGAAGATAGTATGGCTAATCTTTAAGCAAAATGTGCTGTACTCCTGACCACCAACTTACTTGAAAAGTTGAATGTCTAGCAGTTTGGTTTGTTTGGTTTTTCTTATATATATAATAGAAATAGCTTGTCACGAGTCACAGGATTAATGGACCAAGGGAGTTTCCTATAGACCGACCTAACTTGCTTTGAAGTCTATATTTATGTTTTAACTTTTTCATGCATTTTCTTTACCTCCGTCTCCATGAACCTCCAGTTTGCCCTGCATAGACCTCGTATGTACAAAATTGTTTGATACTGCCTTGCGGTTAAAATGTGAATTCGTTGGGGGCAGGAATTGGCCTTGCCTTTCTTTGTATCATGCACTTAGCACATAGTGAACTCTTAATAAAAGCTTGTTGACTTGACTTATCGCATGTATTTAGCATCTCTGTGCTTTCTACATATGTCTATGCAGCCCTGTTTTTATCTTCTCCCACATGTCTAAAGCTAGAAAGTTTTCTGGAAACATGTTAAAATGATCAAAAGCACAAATGCGTGAATCAAATAGCCACAGAGCTTTTTTTTTTTAATCATCATAATTAATATTTATCCAGTTTACTCTGCTACCTACTAGACTGTATTAAGATACTATAGAGCAGTGGTATCAGTCCCAAATGGAAACAGGGGTCACTCATTCATACGTGAGGATCCCTGCCAAACATCTGTTGACTTAATTGTAAAATGCAGTATTATCTGTGTTTCATTGTATTATTATTTTTTTTTATTTCATTAAGCATTTCCCAGTTACATCCTAATTTGGTTCAGGCTCTCCTTGGTTTGTTGTAGGCTGCATCTTTGACGTCTTTGAATAGATATTAGGACATACTGGGTCATAGTTCTAGAATTGGAAGGGAGTAAGGCCATCAAATCCAGCTTTTTCAGATAGGAAAGCCGAGGGCTGGGGGGGTTGCATAACTTGACCAAGATCACATAGGTAAAGAAACATCAGAGTTGAACTCCCGAGTCAGTGTGCTTTCCCCTACACTGTACTACCTTTCTAATGATGATAATCAATATGTTTAGTGTGTGACTTTTTTCCTTTGGAGAGTTCCTATTTTAAAAGTAGGTCTTATGACCTATCTTTTAAGAAGAAGAATGGAAGACTGTGCCGTCAACCTGATCTTGGAAATTAAAAGAACTTAGACTTCTAGTCTATATTGCCACCCACACAGATGATGAGCTTAACCTCTCACAGTATAGAATGTTGTGATGATTTTTCACAATTTTTTACTACCTCATTTCTGTCTTCCAGTTCAATTTCACCCTTCAGTATTGAGAGCACAAGACGCCAGAGACGGTCTGAGTCTCCAGACTCCAGGAAACGGCGTATCCACAGATGTGATTTTGAGGGATGCAACAAAG
The DNA here is from genome assembly GCA_028627135.1 of Pseudochirops cupreus. Taxonomy (NCBI): domain Eukaryota; kingdom Metazoa; phylum Chordata; class Mammalia; order Diprotodontia; family Pseudocheiridae; genus Pseudochirops; species Pseudochirops cupreus. The sequence continues at coordinate 97,033,688 of CM053580.1, read as the reverse complement.
TGTATACGAAGAGTTCTCACTTGAAGGCCCATCGGAGGACGCACACAGGTCAGAACCTAATGGGAGTCACAGAAAAGAATTTGGTTTTGGATTTAGCACAAATGAGGACAGGCATGGCAGAATCTGGCATTTGAAAGTTTATATGCAGTAATGATACAGTATACTCACACTAATGATGCAAATAAATCTGTTTTAGTCATTCCTTCTCTGTGTTGAGAAAATGCTTCCATTTTTAGGCAGAATTGGAGAACTAATGAAGCATTTCTTAAAAGCATTTAGAGCTAACGCAAGAAATGACCTGAATTTCTTTTTTTGCCAATTAATTATTATGAAGTTTATCAGGATTATATCAGCACTAATGAACATATATTGAAGATAAATTATCCTTAAGCATCTTCCCCATTGAGCCAACCTTTTCTCTCCTCCCACCTTAAAAAAAATGACCACCTCATATTATTACTGGCTTAAATGTACCTTCATGTGAGACCCTCACAACAGCTCTGCCAAACAGATAGACAGGGATAAGTAACCTAATTTCATAGCCTAAGAAAATCATGTATTACGAGTACAGTGAACGGGTAGCAATCACAAAGGCTTCTATAATTTTTCTTCATATTTTTCCAGAATTCAGTTTTGCTGACACTGTTTTCCTTTTCCTCACTTTTTTTCCCTTGCTCTTTTATGTTTTAGGTCCTTTGGCCCTTCCTTTTGTGTTTACTTAGTCCCTCTTAGGTTGACTGCTAATGTGTCTCCTTCACTTTATACTTCCCCGCCATACCTGTGTGTGCATTTTCATTTTGCATTTATGTGGTGTAATAGAAAGTGTTGGATTTGAGTTAGTGGACCTGAATTTGAATCTTAGCCCTGCCTATACAATCTCTGCCACTTTGCCCAAGTCACTTAACCTTTGGGGGCCCCAGTTCCTTCCTTTTTAAAATGCAGAAATTGCACTAAATGATTTTTAATATTACTTCTCATTCTAAGTCTGTGCTCCACGAACAGTATAACTTTGTGAATCTAGGCATATAGTAATAAAGAGATTATGTTCTAAAAGTTGTTGTTGCTTAGTTAAATCCCAGTCATTGGCTTTGGAGCTAAGAGATAACAGATTCCTCTTTGTTTATTATCCTAGACTCTGAATAGATCAAACTTCAAATGCTATTTATTGTACCATATGTACAAGGTATATAACATTGAGGGAAAACAAACAGGTTGTATTCCTTACCCATCTCCCAGAATCTGTTTTATAAGCTAAAAGTGATCATGTCAACTTGCGTAAATGTCACTGGGCAGACAGACTGAGAAACGTATGGCAAAGGGAGCACTCTGTGTAGCAAGGACAAGTTTCACAAGTGAATTCATACTTTCTGCAGGGAAAAAGTTTCTGTATTTTATTTTTCCCCCCATATGTGCACTTTATACAGAGCTTAATACCAAATCGACTCGTGCATGAGAAAATAAAATACCGAATTCACTTCCACTCATTTTGAAAAGGTTTTGTGGAGGTCTGTAGTGGTTTGGGTCTATGAATCTGAGTTACAGATATTGTTTTAAATAGCATTTTTTCATCAGGATATTACTTATCCATACCAGCAGATCTGACAATCATACCTTCTCTATATCTTCATCTGGACTGTTAATAAAAATGTTATTTAGGAAAATGTCAAGGGCCATCCTCAGCAGCAAGCAACTAGTAGGTACCTGCTGTCGGATTGGCTTCAGTAACAATATTAATGTCTCGGATATGTTTGATGCTGTAATAGAAAATGTTTCATACACAGTGTCTAATTTGATCCTTGCCACCCTTATTAGATAATGTTCAATATAATTCAACAAGCACTTATTAATAGTTACTGTGTGCCAGGTATTAACCGAGGTTCTGGAGATAGAAAAACAAAGATGAGAGCCTCCTGTCCCCAGTGAGCCTAACTACTTGAGGGGAAATAAAATCTGTACAGATAATTAAATATAAGATATTTGCAAAGTAATTTTGGAACCATCAGGAAAACCCTCGTGTAGAAGTTGGCAAGGGAGCTGAGCTTTGAAGGAAGCTAGGTATTCTGTGAGAAATAAATGAAGGGGGTGAATGTCCTGAGAATAAGGGACAATTTATGCAGAAAGTTGGAAGCTGAAATGGTATATAGAAGAAAAAGTAAATAGGCCAGTTTGACAAGAACATAAGAGGGCAAAAGAAGGAACCGTTAGAAATCAGTCTGAAAACATAGTATAAATATTATCTCTAATCAGTTTACAAACATTTATTAAGCACCTACTGAATGTCTGGCACTGTGTTAGGCCTGAAGGATACAAGGACAAAAATGAAACAGTGCATTCTTATAAAGAAGCTTACATGCCTATGTGTTACATTCTTTCCTCTATTTTGTTTTGTACTTAGTCTCTACAGAGTTAGGCTTTGCAGCTTGTTAGGTTAAATGTGAAAAAGAAAGGGAAGACTACTCATTCCTTCCTTAGGTCCCATTCTTGGAATTGGATATTACTACCATGATCCAGACACTTTTTTTCTCTTCTCACTAGGCATGTCTCTGGTTACCACCCACTACTCCACTCCTATATAGTAATTTGTAGGATGCCTTTTCTTTACATTGTAGGAGATAATAGAATCCACCCTCCTCCCAGGCAGCAGTGGCAGTGACTCCAATGACTTACTTTCAGCTAGGACAAAAAGCTCTGAACTTTATTTTACTTACTTCAGGAATCATACACTCAACATCTTCCCCATATCTTGGTGTCCCTGGACCTGACAGCTGCAAGTTAAGAGGCTCCATTCCAGCCATAAAACTTCAACTCCAATTTCTGCTGCTTAATTTTCAGTTGAGAAAACTGAGAGTTAAAGAAATGTGATGGAAAGATTTAGAGGCATTATAGGGGTAGCACTTCAGGTCCTGGTCCTCAGAAAAAGGAAGCCTCAATTCACATACTGGCTGTATGACCCTGGGGAATTCACTTATTCTCTCAAGGGCCTCATTTTAAGACCCTGAGTTGTGAAACAATTACTAATCTACATTGGTGGAGAGAGTTTCGTCATCTAGAGTTCCGTATGCCAATAAATCACAGTCCAACCAAAATAAAAATACAGAGCTCACATAATTGATCTAGTCAGAGATAGAACTTAAACACAGGTCTCTAATTTAATATACACCCCACTATCCCCCCAAATATACTTTTGGTAGAGTATTTCAGTCAGTTACAGATTTACCTAACTATATCATTATGCACCAATATATCTCTTTTGTGAAAAGATACGAGACTTTGTAAAATGCCTTGCCAAAATCAAGGTATGCTACATTATTTCTTCCTTCTTTCCTTCATTAAAATTAAATGAATATATATTGAATACATAATCAGTAATGTACACTCTTCTGATCTCCAGTGATTATAAAGAATCCAATGATTATAATGACTATAAAGAATGATTATAAAGATTGGATGATTATATTCCTATGATTATAAAGAATGTAAGTGAAATTAGTTTAATATGACTTGCCCATAGGCAACCCATGAGAGCTCTCTAGGATTAAGTACAAAGTTTTAGGGCATAGCAGTCATTCAGTTTCAGTTCTTATAAGACTAAAACTAACTTTGTAAAGTCCCTGAGTTCAAATGTTCTAGGTGTTATGACATCATTGGCTATTTATTGGTATAAGTGCTAGTTTATATTAAATTTATTAAATCTTTTCTTAGCTCAATGGCCTAATTTCAGATTATGTTGAAATGAATTATGAAAGTCATGCATGCTCCATGAGGTGAGCCTCTTTTAATAGGATCCTTTCTTTTTTTAAAGTCACATTTTTCAGACAGTTCAACATTTCAGCATTTGATCTCATTGTATATTATCAGTACTTCATCAGTCTCCTGTTTATTTGGGCAGGCTTTCAGATTTATGGTGAATCAAACATGTTGGTAGGAATGTGAAAAGGAAGCTTTTTTAAAATAGATTTTGGCTGAGTTTTGAATTAACAAAAAAAGTTAGAGCCCGCAGTTCTTTTATATTTAAAAACAATAAATCATGTTTCATAGACATAGGATATAGCAGTTAATGTTATGATTTGGTCATGTTGTTTTTAACTCCTTTAACTGTCCCTGATGTCTGTAAATAGTAGGGAATACCAGGTATATTTTCTGTCATTGGTATGTTAACATTATTTTCTAGTCTGATGTGTGCATACTTCACCTTTTGAAAAGGAAAAAAAAATAGAATGTTTAAACCCTATCCTGTTCTCAGTGCATGCTACCAGTTTTCCAGCTTTTAACCTGTAGAAAATCTAAGTGATTGAACTAAGGATTGCTTGAGATTTTAGTTCTCTGAATGCTTTGGGGTCAGTAATGTGTTTTATTGGTAAGAAAGTGTGCCACCATAATTATTTGTTTTAATACCTTTCCAAAGAAATCATATTCAGCCTTCAATAGCTACTAATCCCACTAGATGGTGTACAAGAACAAGAGATTCAAAAAACTCAAGGATGAGGTTAGAAAAACAGTGAAGCAGGGACCTCTAGTGGTCAAAATAATATTGCATGAAAACACATTTTGAGTTGTAGATCATTGCAGCTTCAGGATAAGTAAATAAAAAGCAAGAAATAAAATAGAAAAATATTGATTGGGAAATATGAAAATATCACGTCTTTGAAGCTACTAAATCATAGCAGAGTACATACTGTCATCGCAGTCTTATTAAGAATCTATGATGAATTAACATTTGTACTTCTCTGGCTCGTTTAACCAGTACAGTCTGATTTTTGTGAGAGTGCCTTAACTGAAAACTGCAGCCTGGAGATTTTTGAAATGATTATCCTTTCAGAACTGTAGACTACTAGTGCCGCATTTGGCTGATATTGTCAACAGCGCGCTGACCCTGAAAGCACGATGCCAGTGGAGGATTCAGAAGCTCTGGTTTTGAGTGCTGACTCAGAAGCTAGCTTTATAACATACACCCATCACGTATCTCTGAGTCTCAGTTCTTTTATCTGTAAAGTGGGGATAATAATACTTGTGCTACATATATCAAAATGGTGAGTGTAAGGAAAAGCTTTGCAGTCATAGAGTGCTTTAGGTGACATGAGCTGAGCTGCTTCCACATGAATTTATCAGAGAACTCGTGAGCCAGTTGTATTTTTTTTAATAATTTTTTTTCTTTCTCTTTGACTCTCAAAACCAAATATAAACTTCCTAGTTTGGCGTTTAAAAGCCCTTCACAATTTGACCTCATCTTACTTTTCTAATCTTAATACACATTATATTTCCCATCATGCATTCTATGTTCTAGCCAATCTGGCTTTCTGGTAGTTCCTCAAAAATGACACTTTACTTCCTACCTTCAAGTCTTTATACCAACTGTCCTCCAGACCTGGAAAGCACTGCTTCCTCAAATGTATTTCTCAGAATCATTGTTCTCTTTCTTTTTTTGTTTTGTTTTGGTTTATTGTGGGGGGAAGGCAAGGCAATTGGGGTTAAGTGACTTACCCAAAGTAAATAAGCTAATAAGTGTGTCAAATGTCTGATTCCAGATCCAGTGCTCTATTCACTGCACCATCTAGCTGCCTTCTCTGCTCTCTTTCATGACGTGAGTTCACCTCCCACATGAGAACTTTTCTAATCCCCCCAGCTGCTACTTTCTTACCCCAAAATTTTCTCCCCTTCTGTCTCTATAGTTAGATATATTGATAATCTACTTTTTAATATACCTATTTTTTATTTTATATATATAATTTATATAAATTATAATATATATTTATATAATTATATATTATAAATATATTTATATAAATTATAAAAAAATAAAGATAAAATAATCTCTGTGACATCAGCTGAGGTTTTTGCCCTTTTCTTTGTATCCCCAGAACCTAGCACAGTGCCTAGCATATTAATAAAATGTTGATGGATTGATTTAAATGTACTGTGTACCACCCTGCTTTCTTAAAAAGAGAGCACTGAACATAATTTTAACTGTTCTTGATGAATCAAGATCACCATATGACTGTAAAATATTCTAATACAAAATGATTTTAAGGTCTATGATAATTTATCCCAATACACTATTAGTTTTGTAAGAGTTTTTTATTTTAAGAATATCATGCTTATCAAACATTTAGCCACCTGTAGGCTTTTCTGTCTGCTTTTCATAGTTCTTCTGTTTCAATCCTCTTTTGTCACTCTTCATTATTCTAGATAGTTCTCCAAGTGAGTTTTTTTTTTCTTTTTTGCTTTTTGGGGGACAGATGGGGTTAAGTGACTTGCCCAAGGTCACACAGCTAGTTTTTGTGTTAGGTGTCTGACGACATATTTGAACTCAGATCCACCTGACTCCAGGGCCAGTGCTGTGATCACTGAGCCACCTAGCCGCCCTTCCAAGTGAGATCTTAAGGTACCTCCTTCTCTCTCCCATGTAGTCAAATGCATGCAGTTTGTGAAAGTGGAGTCACTCAGAAGCAATTTTAGATCGTTTCTGTGTTCCTAGCTATGTTGCAGATGCATGAAGTTTGACCAAAAACTTGACTTCCACCTAAGAGAGGTCACATCATTTCACATGTGTCCATAGTTAGATGGACTCAGGTTGTGTGAATAGATAGAGCTTGGTACCAGGGTCATGCATTTGATTTCTGTGAGGGCTAATTTACATTGTGCAGGGAAAAAGTGTGTCTCACAGTCACTGACTACACCCTTAAACCCTGGCCAACAATCTCACAACTGTGAGCCATTAATAGCAAGGTGCTCTGGGCAAGAGTTTGCATGATTTGGAATAAACCTGTCATGACTATATTCAACCAGCATTGATTTTTAAAGTCCCACTAAGTCAGAATATGTCAATTTAGTATTGTTGCTCATTCAGACAAATGAAATTTGCCTTTCTTTAGTAAACCAAACTGTAAACCGATAGCATTAGAAAAATTCCAGAGAGAAGATTCAAATGCTTAAGACAACAAACTATTTTTAAGCAATTAAGGATCATTTATATTTAAATAAATCAAGTGTTATTACTCATCATGTTGATCTGTTTATTAAGAGAAAGGTTTTCTTAGAATTTCTGCCATTTAACACTTGATGAGCATCGTGTGATTATGACAGGTGGTGTAAGATGTAGGGCTGTATATACCTATAAGGATTCTGTCATACAGACTACAAGAATTCAGCCTATCCTTTTGCCCCAGGCACTTCAAAGTATTTGATTAATTATACTATATTAGAAACTAACAATCCACAGAACAGGATTACTTCATTGCCAAAGCAGTATCATCATCTTGGTATGGAAGGAAGCACTTTTTATGGCAATTCCTAGCATCTCTTATTATTAACTTATTACTTTAGAAAAAGATTTCATATAAAATTATCTTAGTAGAGGTGACAGGATAGTCAGTTTTATACAAATACTTATCAGAGAACTTAAGTGTAGTTGTCTTTTTTTAAAAATAAATGATGTTTGTTTGATTTTGGTTTTTTTTTCCTTCACCTATTTTGCCACCATATGGAAGAAGACAATCTTGTAAAAGAACAGAGTAATTATTACCTGAGTCAAATAAATGAATAACTAAATTTAGTTTGGAGAGCTTTTGTGTCAGCCCATAAATCTTCCATGACAGTGAAAAGGTTTTTAAAAAGCGCTTTCATGTGATATCATGAACAGTCTTTCCTCTTTACCTTCATTTGCTTGTGGCTTTATTTTTGCTATAAAACTCAAAAATCCATGGTCTTAAGGGGGACAGAAACAAGGTAGCAGTATCTTTAACCTTTGTGCCCTTTTATTCTCTGAGCATTAGTATTACTTAAGCCTAAGATTGTTAGAAAAGCAACTCCAAGTTATTGATGTAAATATATCACTATATTTTATGAATCGTGAAATGTGGTGAAGGGTCTTTCTGTGTTTGAACAAAGATATTGTAATCTTTCTTGTGCATACGGATAAAATGAAGATGCTTTTACAATTTAGAGCACTGTAGATCATATAAAAAATGTCAGCCACAAATCTTTATTACTGAACTAAAGGTGAGTTGTCATGTGTTTTCTTTAAATCACTTGATAATTCATATTCATTTAAGTAACAAAAAAATTGAATCATTTTTAAAATTCACTTGGAAAAAAGCAAATAAGTTCAAAATGAAATATTTGTTTTCAGATGAGAAATTTAAATAGCACTAACTTTAAATAAAATCTCCCATGGTAACATTTAAAAGAAAACAATCTATTACAATTATAGAGTTATAGAAAGGTTAGAACAGAAGTGCACGTCTTTTTTTCCACCTTATAAAATGGAAATGTTACTTTTTTGGTTGATTTTCAACAGAAACATTGCTAATGTCACAGTACTTTCAAATAGAAAACTGGAAAAAATGAGAGTTTGAATACTGTGCCTTGAACATCATACTTTTTTTCCTTTAAACCTAATTTCCATGTGAAATCAGTTATCTTCTTTAGGCAGGTCGCTTAGCGTCTCTGAGCCTCAGTTCATTTATCTGTCAAGTGATGGAGTTGTTTTAGAGGATGAGCTCTAAGGCCTCTTTCTAATCTCGCATTCTCTGATTCAATAACTCTGGTTCTTTGGTTAGCCTGTCTTCAAAATGGCATACATCTCAATGGTACAAGTACTCTCCATTCTTACTGATTGTATTGTTGTAGATGTGAAGATATGTCTGAAAAAGAAATATTAATACAAATATTGAGGTGAAGCTAAAAGTAATTTAATAAGATGTCTGGGTTTATTAAGGTATTGATGCTAGCTACTAAAGTGTATGGAGAAAATAAGGAAGGAAGGAAAGAAGGAAGAAAGAAAGAAAGAAGGAAAGAAAGAAGTAGAGAGAAAGAGAAAACAAAAGAAAGAAAGAAAGAAAGCGAAAGGAAGGAAGGAACCTGGAAGGGAGAAGAAAAGAAAAGAGAAAATTATAATGGATATTTGGAACATGTCTATATTTGCTATTAAAAAAATACTGTCAAATTGTTTATTTGACCAAATTACCTCATCATTTGAAGGAACATACTATTAAGTTGAACCAGAAAGGTCAATTTAGTAACACTCTGTTGACATGGTCTTAAGTCAGAATTGGCTTTTGGTCTCCTGAAAATTATAATAGGGGATCCATTATTAACTTTCTACCTTTTTATGTTTTTGTGGCACAAACAGAAAAAAAAATTTGTTATTATAACAGAAAATAGGAGACCAGATAAAAATCTCCATATGGGTTTTTCCTCATATGCAGATGCCATTACTCAGGTGAAATAGGTTGTCACAGTAAATACCTCAGACCTCCAATGTAATGAAACTCATTTGTCAGTGTCCAGGGCTCTGTAACTTTATGAAAGTTAAACAGGGACAACCGTGCATTTCAGAAATGTCCTTCTGAACCCAAGAAAATGCCTCTATTTCCTGTTGCCAAAGGCACTCCTTTTCATTTGCTTGAGAGCACAATAAAAAGAGGTCTGGTGAGAACGCAAGTGTTTTGTTTAGCACAAGCTTTTCTCCAACTTCACATTCCTCTTCTGTGTGTTGTTCCATACATTATTTTAATATGAAAGGGCACCTGTCATTAGGCTCTGTACAAATTTGCCTTTCAGCATTTCAGATGCTGAAATAGGAGGCACCTGAAAGTTATTTTTGCTTGCTGGATTTTGGAAACCCATTCAATACCTGGTGTTTTCTTTAGACTTTATTATACCTTCTGCTCGGTAAATGTCATAGAAGTACATTTACTGGCTCTTAATCCTTTTCTTTAACCAAGATTGAAAGACAGTCACTCTGGTGATAAATCTGTTTGTTTATTAACTATTTTAAAGTAAAAACCTGACTTCAGTTATCGTTTTCCCAGGGCATGGTTTGTTGGAATTGCATTTAAATGATACATATGTATATATACACACTCAGATACAGAAGTAACATGAACCCTAACTGTAGAATACCAAAAAAAAAAGTCTAGATCTTCTGAAAAATAATTCGCTTCTTTTAGTGCTTTTTCCTATAAGTCCTTAAAGGAATTTTAAATTCATAAATGTTAAGATTCTTGTTGTTGCATTTTGGAAACACATTCTCCTGTTAAGATGTTGTAGGCTTACTAAAGAATAAAATTAAGTCTTGACTGGTTTTATTAAATTGTGCAGCATTTTAAAAAATTACTTATGGATTAAACTCAGGATAGGAAGGCTCTCATTTCAAAAACGGCTAACCTTGACCTAGGAGATAGAAGATTGGCCTTTACATCAAGACCTGTATTCAAGGCAAACTAGCCATTCAACCATTGACAAGTGAGTCATTTAATATCTCAGAGCTCTTGGGCCTCTCTCCAACACTGTGTTATACTTTGAGCATACTTCCTGGTAGTGTCTAGTAAAAACTTACTGTATTGAATTGAACTATATTGGTGGAGGGAGTTTCCCCATCAAGAGTTTTGATACTTCAGTGAAATTACAGTATAAAACAACCTCCCCCTGCCAAAAGAAAAAAACCCAAGACCCCAAATATACTTATAATTGGAAATAATATTTATATTTCAATCTCATCCTCAGACCCTAAATTGCTTTTTTTAAAAAATCACACAGTGCTTTGGGGGCTATTCTTAAAAGATTCAGTAGTAGCTTAATTTATTTCTTGCCTTTAAAACTGGAAATCCCTAGAGATATTGATAGGGAAGCTTACATTATCATTCACCATATATTAAAGTATTCTCATAAACAATGTAAGAAAGAAAATGATAGATAATCTTCTGATAGTGGCATAATTTTAAGTTATTTTTTAAAATATCACATGTTATCTGGGATTTGACACATAAATGTACGCATCTGTAGCTGTGTGTATGTGTGTGTGTGTGTGTATGTGTGTCTGTATAGAGGGGGTGGATGAGGTAGCAGAAAGGAAGAGATATTCTGGTTTTTGTTTGTAGTGTGCAGATTTCCTAAAAAGAAGCTGTACTTTTTTTTTTTAATGCTGCATTTAAAAGCTATTTTAAATGTACTGGGGAGGGTGGTAGTCTACAACTCCCCCTTCAAAACTGACTGGAAATGGTGTTTAATATCTCCATTGTTCAGCCCAACACATAACAGCTGCAGACATTAGAAACAGTCCCTGATGAGGCATCTGACGACTTTTACTGTCCAGCCAGCTCTTTCCATAGAAAAAAAATTCATGGAAAATCCACCTACCACTGACTTGGTTAAATTAAATTTGGGCTACAATTTTCTGACGTGCTTTCTTTTTTTGGTTGAAATAATGTCTCTTCTTCATTATATCTCTTTGCTGGTCATCTTTAGACACGGCTCTTTATCTCATAGAAGCTGCATTATTACCTTTTGTTGACATTAACCTCATGAGTTAAATTAAAGTTATTGCCTTCATTTTATTTATTTATAATATTGTACCCCTTGTGATTAAATTGCTTCAGGTCACAAGCACAAATTTTAACCTGAAAGCATAAAATAAATTGCATCAGCTAGCACATTTTTTTTAAAAAGCCTACCTTGTCCAAGGATTGACTGCTTTAAAAGCTATGTTGCCTACTAGTGGTTGAGAACTGTAGGCAGGATTTTATTAGGTCAGAAGAAAATATAAATTTCATCAAGGAAAATATGTCACCTCCTATTCTAGGTAGAACTGAGAATCATGGTCTCACCTTATTTTACCTTAATTCAGTAGATCCATGGGTCTCATTCATGAAAATACATACCTCCACTGGTATAGATTGTAACTGGTTTACATGCTATAATCAACTGTAATTCTTAGCCATATTTTCCCATAAAACTTCCATAGAAGATTCACCCTACACAGTAGAAGCCTTCCTCTGATTCTTTTCATGTTTAATGGATATTTTTTTTAAATTAGGTCTACCCTTCCATTTTCTCTCACTTTTGTTATTTTGGCTAACCTATTACAGTTTCATATCCTCGATTTTATAATTTCCACAATACAAGTCATTTATTGGTAACATGTACCTATGAAGAGTCTCTTCATTTCCCTTTGAGTCACTTACAGTTGGGAATGTCTTGAGATGATGAACTTTTCTAGTACCAAGAAACTTAATTTCACTGAAAGCACTATGGAATATAATTTCCCTACTGCCATACAGCTTGGTGTCTTCCTCCTAATCAGTTCTAAGCCCAATTTACTGTCCATCTACAGTGCTTGTCCAAGGTACATTAACTCCTGGACAAAATTAATGGTCCTATAGTTGTATGTCATAATGTAGATAATAAGCATCATCCATTTTTAGTTAACTATATGGAATCACAGAGCCAAAGAATTTGAGAGTTGGAAAGAACCTCAGTGGCCATATAGTTCAACTGCAGAAAGAATCCCTACTCTAACATGCCCAACAAATGATCTTCTAACTTCTGCATGAAGAGCTCCAAGGATCCTGAGGTCATAGACTTAGAACTGAAAGGAAGCTTTGAAGCTATCAAGTTCAACTTTTTCATTTTTATAGATCAAAAAATAAGCACAGAAAGGTTAAATAACTTGCCCAGGATCATGCAGCTTGCAATGGTCTGAAGTAGTGTTTCAGTCCAGGTCTTTTTGACTCCAAGTTCAGCATTCTATCCACTCTTTCCCACCATCTCTCATGGAAGGTTTTCCCACTTTTGTACTGCTCTAAGGATTAAGAAGTTTCTCCTAACATCAAGCTTCTTTTCAACCTCCATTTTTTTGGTCTGGTTTAGCTTTCTGGGTATGAACAGAATAAGTCTGATCCCTGTACGAATGCCTTTAAAATACTTGGCCACAAGGATCACATTCCCACTCAGTCTTCTTTCCTCGAGGCTAAACATGCCGCCTTCTGACAGGCAATTCTCATTATGTCATGGACTCAAATCTCTTCACCATCCTTTTAGGCCAGTGCTGGACACCCTTCAGTTTATCAACATCCTTCTTAACATGTGCCCGGAACTGACCACAGTACCGCAAATGAGGTCTGATGAGGGCAGAGTACAGTGGGGACTATCACCTCCAGATTCCTGGAAATTCTACTCCTCCTAATGCAGCCCCAAATGGCATTTGGCTTTTTGGCTGTGACATCACACTACTGCTTTTCCTTTAGGACTTACGCTGACACTGCCCGGCCCTCCCAATCCTTTCAAGTACCCACTTTTTTATTCTTCCTCCTGGAAGCATCTCCTGCCTCTGAAGAACCAAGCCATAACCAAATCCTAGGTATATCATACTGGCCCTATTTGTTATTATCTCTACTGATAATAAGTTTTATTGATATCCTTTGTTTTTACATCACCTTCATTTCTGAATATATCACTTTCACCTCCCTTACCTAGTGAATCACTCCTAACAACCAAGAAAGAAAAAAGAAAAAAAAATCCATTTAAGCACAACTATTTATTTCCCGAGTCAGACAGTATATGCAGTGTCCCTAACCCACAGCATCCACCTCAGTAAAGACAGGAGTGAAGAGTGAATTTTAATCACTTAAAGCATCTTTGGGGTTTTGCTTTGTTTTGTTTTGTTTTGGGGGTATTTTTTGACTACTACTCTTATAGATGAATTACTGAGTAATTCAATGAGACCTGCATTGGTGGAACAAGTAGGCACTCCAATGACATCATACATCCTTGAAGTATTAGAATTAGTACCACAAATTGTAACACAGAAATCACTGTTGGTTCACTCCTGAATCCAATGTGGTAATGAGAATCTGACCTTAGCAAGGTTGCACCTTCAGCAGTGGACATAAATGGTCTATCACAAAGCCAATACTTGAATTCTTCATCACTGTATTTGATAGGCCTGCTGGGGGTTGCACTGGACTGAAATTACTGGAGTGCCGCATAAGGTCTCTGGACTCTTGGGGGTAAAAGAGAGAGATGCAGAAAAGGAACTAGGAGAATTCCATAAACAAACCTCATGGGGAGTAACCAAATGAGAAGGAAATGAGAAAACTGTGTCACTTGGACAGTGCTAGCACCTGAGGTTTCATTGCCCTATGGCAGTGATTCTTAAATTCTGTCACAGTGGTAGAAGCCTTTTGTATAAATAGAATTTTGGCAGAATCCACGTTCCTTTCCAGATTGAGCTCCAGGCTGTTCCAGACTTGCCTCAGATAGCTCATTCTACCCCTGTACGTCACACATTGGAAGTACCCTTGTCCTCCCCTCTGACTGTCTGATTCATCCCAGTACTTGATATTTTAAGGAGGACCTCCCTTCCTATGAGTTGTCTGACCTGTACCAGGAGAGAAAGTTTCTTTGATAAAATCATAGTTTCACTAAAACAATATAGAATTCACCTTTTTGCCTGCTACTGATATCAGAGTGGTCATTCATATTTTGTTTTTCAGTCCAGTAGATTAGCCAAATCTCTTCATCACCTGTCACTTCTTCTCTGTCCCACCCCCAGCTCATCCTGAACCAGCCATGCTCACTCCTTCCCTCCTCTCCTGGCTCAACTCCTGATTCTCTGGATTTCTTCACCATACTTTACTCCACCCCTCCCCTTTAGCTCCCTTTTATATGTTATCTATCTCTATGAAGGCGGGGGTTGTCTTTCTACTTGCCTATGTATTCCTAGCACAGTGTCTAGGAAAACTAGAAGTGCTTAATAAATGCTTCTTGACTTGTAGGAAAATCCTCTAAAAGTATTTTAGTTCCTGTTATCAAACAACATAAGATTCATTTAATATATATATAAAATACGGGGTGTTTTCCTCACAATACGTTTTGAGAAACACTACCCTATAGGAAGCCTAATTAGGAAACCTACTCTATTTCAGTCTGCCGACCTCTGTGAGCTAGCTCTGTATTAGCAATTATAGAGAACTGTAGGATGTTTCTTCAGGATGGACATAGAACTTTTGTACCAGAAAATCAGCTGTGTAAGTTCAGGATGAGCTGGGGGTAGGAGGAAGAAGAAGTGAAAGGTGAAGAAGAGACTTGGTTAATCTACTGGACTGAAAAAACAAAATATGAATGACCACTCTGTTATCAGTAGCAGGCGAAAAGGTGATTCTATATTGTTTTAGTGAAACTATGATTTTATCAAAGAAACTTTCTCTCCTGGTACAGGTCAGACAACTCATAGGAAGGGGGGGAATAAATATTTATTAAATACCTACTCTGTGCCAGGCAGTGCGCTCAGTAGGAGCTTTACAAATATGACCTCATTTGCTCCTTACAACAACCCTCGGAGGTAGGTGCTATTACTATCCCCATTTCATAGTTGAAGAAACTGAGGCAAATGTCCAGGGCCTACATCTAGTAAGCATCTGAGGTCAAATTTGAATTCACGTCTTTCTGACTCTAGGACCAGCGCTCTGTCCATTGGCTCTTTTTTATTGTATTCCAGAGTTTTGTGGGACCACCAAAAGGTTAAATGATTTGTCCCTAGAAGCAGGATTTGAACCCAGATCTCTTCCCACAGTCTTATGCTGCATGTATTAGAAGGGATATTGACAAGCTGGAGTATTTTCAAAGGAGCAGAACTAAAATGAAGAAGTAACTCACAGCCATGTGAAGATCAATTGAAGGAAATGGGGATTTGTTGCCTGAAGAAGAAGAAGTATACTGTCTTCAATGACATGAAGGTCTGTGTCATGGAAGACAGTTTAGACTTGTTCTCTTTAGTCTCATATGGCAGAACTAAAGTCAGTAGTTCAAAGTTACAGAGCAGCAGATTTTGGTTCAGGATAAGGAAAAAGTTTGTAACAATTAAAACCTAGCTAATAATAGCATGAGCCACCTTAGGGGAATCAAGTTTCCTATCATTAAAGGTATTTCTATGGAGGCTGGGTGAAGACTTGGGAGGCATGTTAAGAGATGGTATTCATGATGTGGATAGAAGTTAGATTAGATGAAACTCTAAGATCCTTTTCGACCCAACTCCTTGAAACAAGTGGGGAAGTCAGTAGATGATGGGCAGTAGCAATAAGGATCAAAAGGGGCTTATAGAGGGACAGAAGGAAAAGAAAAGTTAACAGAAGTTTACAACCTCATTATTATATTATATTCCCCTTCCTATATTCCAGGACTTGCCAGGTTGGACCTCTTTCTGTCCCATATGGACAACAGTTCCATCTCCTGTCTCTGTGCTTTTGTGTTAGCCGTCCGTCATTCCTGGAGTGCGCTCCCTCCCCACTTCTATCTCTGATAATTCCCTTATTTTCTTCTGAACTTTGCTTAAGGAGCCATTTTACAACCCTCTAGTCTACTTTAAAATGCCCTTCCTCCCAGTACCATGTACATACTGACATACAGAATCATTGTTTATCCTGCTAGAATGTAAATCCCTTGAGGCCAGGAACTGTTTAATTTTTGTCTTTGTATCTTCAGTGCCTGGCCCATAGTAAGGGCTTAATAATTGCTTGTTGTTTGATTGTGATCACTAAAAGAAAGTAAAGAGAGAAAAGAAAAAGGAACTCAAGGCAAGGCAGTCTTGGGGAACATCCACACTTACTGGATGGATAATTTTTATCCAGCAAAGCTGATAAGGAACAGTCAGGCAGGGTGGGAGCACCGAGAGAAAACAGTGTTTTGGAAGCCAAGGGAAGAAAGAATAATCAAGGGATGGGAACTGCTTGTTAACAGCCACTGAGGGATGTGATGAAAGAAAAAGCCAGTCATTGGGTTAAATAGTGAAGAGATCTTTGGTAACCTTGGAGAGAGCAGTTTTTCAGTAGTGTGATGGAGTAAAAGCTAGATTCCAAGAGGTTGAGAAGTGAGTGGGTGGTGAAGAAGCCTAGCCAACAAGTTTAAACAACTCTGACTAGGAGTTTGGCATTGAGAAGCCGAGTAAATATAAGACAGTAGCTTGAGGGGATAGGGATAATCTAGTGAAGGTGATGTAGGAGAGAATTGAGCATGTTAGACAGAAAGTTGGGAGACTAGAGATAAGAGCTAAGGAATAAATAACCCATAGGGGCAAATGCTAGAGGAGCTGGGAGGGGGTGCTATCTGGGACAAGATAACCCACGAACGGGTGTGACCTCCCACTAAGAGAGGTGTAGAGCTTTGTACTGACAGCTGTAGTCACGTTGAAGGTCAGAGTGGGGTAGCAGATAGAGTGTTAAACTTGGAGTCAGAAACATCGGGGTTTGGATGCTACCACATCTGACATTGAGTGTATGACCTTGGACAAGTCACTCAGTTGCCTCTTCTGTAAAAGTGGCATAATG
The DNA here is from genome assembly GCA_028627135.1 of Pseudochirops cupreus. NCBI lineage: Eukaryota > Metazoa > Chordata > Mammalia > Diprotodontia > Pseudocheiridae > Pseudochirops > Pseudochirops cupreus. The sequence goes on along the minus strand of CM053580.1, from coordinate 97,016,586 downwards.
ACATTTACAGTACCTACTTCATGATGTTGCTGTAAGGACCAAATAAGATAATATATAGATCATGCTTTGAAAACATTGAACTGTTATAGAAATTTCTGTTATTATGTGGTTGGTCCACTAATCACTCAGTTGCTGAACAGTCATTAGGTTGGCCACGTCTGGTCTGTGGCATTCCGTTTTGGCATCAGCACTGACGACAAAGGGTGACGCTTAGAACCTGATGATATTTTCTTCCAATTAAGCTGTACCCTCTGTGTGGGGTCATCACACAATTATAGCCGAATTTGACTTTGTGTATGAAATGCTTTTGTCAGCAGTCTGTGGATGCTCTTCATTCATCCATTCCATAACTTATGGTCTAATACCTCCAGGGTCAACAAATCTGCACCCTTCGTTGGTAGCAAAATGGCTTTTTCTAGATGAGGTGGTTACTGTTGTTGTTGTTACGGATGATGGTGATGGTGTTGTTGTTCAGTTGTTTCAGTCATGTCTAACTCTTTGTGACCCCATTTAGGGTTTTCTTGGCAAAGATACTGAAGTGGCTTGCCGTTTCCTTCTCCAGTTCCTTTTACAGATGAGGAAACTGAGACAAACAGGGTTAAGTGACTTGACCAGGGTCACACAGCTAGTGAGTGTCTGAGGCCAGATTTGAATTCACAAAGAGTTCAAAGAAGTCTTCCTGATTCCAAGGCCACTGCACCACCTAGCTGCTCACTAAGTGATATCAGCAAGTTTGGTTTTCTGTATAATCCGGTGGTCTCATTAAGGCATAGTATGTGTGTCTGATACATGATGTTTAGACGTTTCCCAGTTCAGTAGAATACTATTCAGCCAAAAGAGTGTGGAAAAGGAAGAACCCCTTCATTCCCGTATTTGTACAGCATAATGCCAAGACAGCATGTCTGCTGTCAGACATTTTGTTATTAATGTTTAAAGATCTCGATACTAGAAGTCAAAAGGAGGAGAACAAAACAAGCCTGGGGTTGGATGGGGACAGTGCTTCCACTCTGAATGACAAGCAGGCAAACAACTCACCTGGGTCAGCTTTTGTCCCATTCCCCTGGGAGCTCACTTGGACTCTGGAAAGCAGATCTGTTTCCTGACAAAGCTTTTGCATATTTTACTGTCCTTGCAAGTTCTCTGAAGCAGGAGGTCAGATTACTTCTTCCAAATCATACAATCGCTTGTGGGACTTGACCCTAATTAAGAAAGTTTCTCAAGGCTTGCCCTAATTCATGGATTGCATCTTAATATCACTGTTGTATCAAGGGTTTTTTTCCCCCCTCCACCACGGGCATTCCAGGAGAGGAAAAAAACAACTACCCAAACACTGTACCCAAAAGGTACTTGTTAATCTAATGCCTGAACAAGGGGGACTCCTCTTTTCCTGAATCTCATTGCTTTTTTCAGACGTGGACTTACCTTGTAGATCAGGTTGAACTTTTGTTGTTCTGAAATATTCTTGAGCTATCCAAACATTGTATATCTTGGGAAACAGAGCACCAAAATCTGACTTACCACTTGCCTTATGGACTTGTATGGAAAATGATTTGTCGGTTATGAAGTGATATAGAAATGTGACCTATTCTTGTCGTTATCAACTCTGGGAATTCCCAACTGATGACTCAGGTCCTCTGGCCAGCTCTCTTGAGGGTGTGTGTGTGTGTGTGTGTGTGTGTACACGTGTGCACGTGCATGCATACATGTGCATATGTTGCAACTCTAATTTTCCTTCTGGCTTTCCATTTTTCAATGAGAAATGAGAAATCCAAATGGCAGTAACTCTGTACTCTTGGACATTTTGACTAGAAAATGTATCACGTGCCCGTGACTTTCAAAATGTCGATAAATACCTCCGCAATTCTTTAATGTGCTAATATGTTTCCACATATTTTTAAGAAGGGGTACAGGGTAGTGAGAGAGTGAAAAGATGCCCAACAACCTTGCCTAAATTTAATTTCCAGTTACTGTACGTGTCCTCATTGTTTCCTATGTGTAGATTGCTCTTGATGCCACTGTCTATGCATAGCACATATTCCACACCAGTGGGAGAAAGAATGTGGCCTGGACCAAGTGGCTAATGAAACCACTGAATGGAACAGGGCATCAGCCCTGACCAACACTGGGGGCAGGGTGCCCCTTTCAGCAGCTCTCAGAGCCATCTTTGCCCCTGCTGTCTGTGGCTTAGAATCTATTTGTCATCATCTCTAGCTCCGCTCCCATTCATTCTTTCATTAATTAATTCAGTAAAAATGTATTAAATGTCTGCTGTGTTGAAAGCCCTGTGCTTTGGGGGGAACTGGAAGGTAAGATCTGGTCTCCACCCCCCTTTAACCCACAGTCTAATTTGGAAGATAAATCTCAAACATAGTTTAATTAGAATACCCAAGATTAAAGATTTGCATCAGAGGTGCAAAACAAAGCGTAAGGCACTGGGTGAGGGGAGAAGGCATTACTAATTTGGGAGCATCACAGAAACTTTGTGGAAAAGGTGGTATTAATAAAGAAGATTTTATTTTTAATGACAGCAATGTGGTATTATAATAATAATAATAACAATAGCTAAGTTGTTTATAGTACTTATGTGCCAGACATTGTGAAAATGACCTCTTTTCCTTCTTAAAACAGCCCTGAGAGGTAGGTGTTATTATTACCCTAATTTTACAAAGGAGGAAACTGAGGCAAACAGGTTCAGTGACTTGCCCAGGATCACATAGCCAGTAAGTGTCAGAGGCCAAACTTGAGTTCAAGTCTCTTTGATTCCAGGTTCAACAGCCTAGCCATAGCACCACATTGTAATGGCTCTATCCACAGCTACCCCTCCGTAGTGGACTTTAAAAGACTCAAGTTTGTATTCTAGGTATGTTGCTCAGCTCTTTGAACTAAGTCAGATCACTTAAACTCTTTGGGTAACAGTTTCATCATCTGAACAAGTTAGGATATCAACCTTTCTAGGTTTGCTTTGAAAAGAAGGTGTTTTTTGAATTGTAAATGAATGCATATAAGCTATTATTATTTAGGATGGTAGGTATTTTAAGTCTACGTAATTTTTCATACTTCGGAAAATTTATTTTTATGTCATTTTCTATACTTTAAAGTCTATTGGGGGCCTAAGCATGGTTTGGTTTTTTGGTTGGTTGGTTTTTTTTGGGGGGGGGGTCACTCCCTACACAAATGGTTTAAGCTAATTTTGGATATAAATGTGTTTCTGATCAGGGCAAGTTACATCACTTGAACCAAGTAGTATGTTTCATTTTTCCAGAACTTTTTAAAAGATAGTTGTGAGCCACCGGGATAGATGTTGGTGTTGCCTCCATCCTAGGAGGCGGGAAATAAGCAATCCAATAGCAATAGTGGTCCTCTCATGAATTGCTCGTTGAATGATTCTTTAACTTTTATCGAGTACCAGAGATAGATCTTTTGTTGTGTTATTTTTTTCCCCAGGAGAAAAACCATACAAATGTACCTGGGAAGGCTGTACCTGGAAGTTTGCTCGTTCGGATGAACTGACAAGGCATTACCGCAAACACACGGGAGTGAAGCCATTCAAGTGCGCAGACTGTGATCGAAGTTTTTCCCGGTCAGATCACTTGGCACTGCACCGTCGGAGGCACATGCTGGTTTGAGGCATGCGACCTGTCCAGCGGAGCAGAGCGTAAGAGCTGGGTCTCTTAGCTACACCCCATTCAGCAGGGCTGAATCCCCATCACAGTGTTAACACAAAAAGGGCATCATCATCCCACGATGTCTGAAACCAGAGCAGGAAAACGAAATGGTACCTTTCTCCTCTCTATCTGAAGGTAACCCCACCATGGCTACACAAGCAGTGTTCTCATGCTGGCCCGGGAGATGAGTGACTCAGATGCTTGAAGAGACAAGCATTGTTTTTCCATGCTGTGTCCTCTACTGTTCAAAGATGTTTGTAGCTTAAACATTTTCTCAGCTGTCAGACATTTTCTTATTGATATTTTAAAAATCAGTTACCACAAATTGATGGCAAAGAGCAAGACCTTTTTAACTTGGATTATTATCCCCAATTCTCCCCACCCCCTTTTTTTGGATTATCATCTAAGTAACATAGAAAACATGCCCACTTTATGTTACCAGCAAGCTGCATGAAAATAGATGCGAAGAATCTTTTGGAGAGGTTCCATTACCTGAAAATCAAGGGGCACTCCAGCAGACTTTTGCAGTAGCGATGGTGGCACTTAGAGATCACACGCAACTTGTCATTATGCCATGCCCTTAAGGAAACCGACATTTAATCTCGTTTGTTTGTTGTTGTTCGTTCTTTGTTTCATTTTGATTTTGTTTTGTCCGTCTGCTAAAACAAAAAGGGGACAAACCATGTTTGATATGAGGTCCAGTCCAAGTGTCTGCTCTGACATGGACTAGTGTAGAAGTGGTTTGGGGTTGTATAGGAAGAGCCTTTCTTTAAAAACAAAACAAAACAAAACTACTGCCCCGTTTCAAAGTGAAGTTTTCTGTCACCTAGGCATCATCTCTTCCAGCCCCTAGTATTTGATTACAAGGAATCAGGAAAAGAAACTTTCTTAGACACACTGGCACCAAGGTAAGAGGTGTGGCTGTCCAAGCAAAGTCAGTGAATATGAAAAATCAGACAAAGCAGAGAAGGAAATAATGCGCCTCTTGAGGAGAAAAGCAATAATGAATAAAAGGTCTTTCCTACAATAACTTCACTGAGGACTCACATTACCAATTTTCATACTTACTGAAGGAATTGTTTTTAAACACACACACACACACACACACACACACACGCACACAGAGCTTTTTCGATGTCTTGGTTACTTTTACAGTGTTAAGGTAATCTTTCTGTCGTTGGCTGTCCTCCTCCATGAGGTAACACAGTTAAAGATTTTGCTCCCCTTTTCATGTTTCAGAATTCATTTGGTGGCTAGAAAGCCAAGGCAGGTAGAGAAGGGAAGGAACCCCTACCTTACCAGGTCAGCTCTCCTTGGAATAAATGAATGGAAGAAGGATGCTCCCAGAGGAAAGACTGAAATGGTGCTAGTTTCTACTCTTGGAAAGCAGAGAAGAGGAGATTAGCCCATGGGCTCTTCTCTACAGGTTTTTGTTTTTTAAACTATATTTAGGTGCCTCCCTGGCTTTTGCAGGTATGTTCAATCCAGACTTCCTGCATCAAGGATAAGAAAAAATTATTACTTCTCCTCGTACTCTCCCCCAGTCCCCAAAAAAGAATGAGCTTATCTGTAATGAATCAAGTCTATGATAAATAAAGCAATATGTTACCAACAAACATCCTTTTTAAAAGAATAATTTCCTCTCTTTCACTAAGAACTGGGATTTTCCTCCCCCATCTCAATATGGTAAAAGGAGTTGGGTGAGTTATTTTTATTTGTTCAAGTTTTTTATAGCTTAGCTATAAAGGGTCTCCAGAAAGACCTTTTGCAATATATTTTAATTATGAAAACTTGGATTCGGGAAAGGCACAAATTAACCTCACAATGCTCCTAGCTCATTTTTAAGTGTTTGAACAGTCTGAAATAACTTTGGTTACTGAAGTAGCCTTGTTTGGGATTATCTTTAAATCTCTATAATCTTGTTCTGAGAAGTGACTGTTGAAGCAGGAACTAGGGACATTGAATGAAACAAGTGAGATTTGTCTCTGATAGTATTAAAAGTATTTGAAATAACATTGAAATAATAGTGTAACAGTTTTCAGGTTAAAAGCTTAGTATAAATCTGTGCTCAACATTGTCTGCCAATTTTTCAGTAGAAAAATTGAGCAATTCCAAACCACCTCAGACTAGGGCCGCAGCCTTGCACTGGGTGTTACCTCCTAGAAAGTTTTTCTATCCATTATTGGTGTGTGACTCCCCAACTCCCAACCCCCACTGCCCAGCTTCTCCAAGTCTGTCTATTCTTATGAGGAAATAATTGGCAATTTGAATGAATAGCTACTAACCAAGAGAAAAGAGGATCATGAAACATGCATTCATGCTTCCCTTGTAGCCACTCCCCCTAGCCCTCACCTTCCAGAATTTCGATTGACTTCATGATGGCAGGTTCTTCTCAGAAAGACCCATCTATCTTTCCCAAACATCTTTCTTCAGTGGTTATAGGTAGTCTGGCATTTAAGATATATAAAAGCAATAAGCCCAGTATTTAGAAGTCCCTTGAGATACATAGCTAGATTTAGAATCAGCACAGATCTAAGTGACTTTTTTTTTCCTCTTATAAATTTGGAAAGCGGGTTTGAGGGGAAACTCCAACCCCAGCAAGTGAAAGCCCAGACCTGAACAGTAAGCTAAAAGATAAGGCCTGTCGCTGTTCCCCCTTCTCTCCTTTAACATATCATTATATCCACTAGTTTAAAAAAATGGAATCAAGCACAAATTTTAAAATGAGTCACTTTAATAATAAAAAAATGTTTAGATCAAAACTTAGGAATTGGAATTTATTTTGGGCAAGCTAGGTGCATAGTAACTTACTTAAACTTAGTGAGCTTTCTGAATTCATTATGGGTGTTTTGTTGCCCCAAAAATGGATGGCAGAGTGATTTAGAATGCAAGATTTTTCCCCACACGCATGGGTAGCTTTGCAGGAATGGCAAGGTCTCCATTTTCTCTCAGCACCCATTTCCTACTTCAGTTATAAGCACAGTACATAGTGAATAACAGAGAAAAATGTGGAGCCCTAGGAAATTCTATGGTCTTCCTCCCTGAAGCATTTTTTACTTTTAAAAGTTGAAGCTGTGTGTGCATATACATGGATGTAGGGTGACCTTTCCCACTATTTCTTTAATTGCTTTGAAATCTAATATTGATGCAGAATATCTGAGCCCCTGTCCCTTTCCATGTCTGTAGATCTCCCGAACTTCAGTGGGAATTAGAATAGTGTCGGGGTTAAGGAGTTCAATGTCTTACATTTTAATAGACTCTCCTCTCATATACAGTTCTTATTTGAGAAAAGGTTTGCTTTTTTGTCTTGTTTTGCTTTCATCTCCCTTCAGTCACACATAAACCTTGGAACCTCCTTGTAACTTGCTATAAGTTCTTTGAAAGCTGTTAAAATGGAAATCTCGAAAGGCATACACCCTAAAGCTTAGGCAGCCATGTCTGGCATCTGTTTTAGGAAACACTATAGAATAGTTGTTTTCAAAAGCAGTTGAATACAATAAGGTAAACCACACCATTTTTTTTTAACAAGGGCATTTTTTTTAATTCACTTTAAAGTTTAAGAGGTAGATAGGAAGATGATTGTCTGCAAAAGAACTTAGAAAATGCCACAGTGTTCGCAAGTGCCAGCTTCCAGATGATTAGAAAGATCAATTCACGTGGTAGAAAAAGTCTAAGAGTCAATAGCTTTTGGGGAGAAAAACATACTCACACAATAACTTAGTGTTCTGTTTTTGAATAGAAGAATTAAAAAAAACTTTGAATTGCCATTTCTTTTATAAATCAAAGCTATTCTGCACTTTGAAATCAACTCATTACAATGACAATTTCAACAGGGATAAAGATGCAGTACTCCTTATTCTGTGCTTTTTAATGCTTACCAAAGGTGCAATTGAATAAATCTGGTAAGTAGAGGCCTTTGATTGTATTGTGTAGTCTTATTAATCATGGTTTCAGCTGCTTAGAAATGTGGCTGCCATATTGGTGTTGAAGGTAGCTTACCATTTAAAGTAAGAAGGTGGCAGAGTTAACTAGTGTTAAGAATACCAGCATTCATATTGTTGGGTGGGTTAAATTCTGATGGCAAGGGACTAAAAATGTGGTGATTTATGAACACGAATGGACATCAAACACCTTATACCTGTTTCTCACGGTCCAATCTCAGAATTTACCCCCCTAATAATTCTTGTAAGTTTAGCATGTAAAGTGTACTTTCTTACTAAGTCTTTAGTGGAAAGGGAAAAAAAAAATTTACCCTTTCCATAGATTCATGGAGATTAGGGGGTACAATTTGAAAACATCACTTTCCAACATGATTTGTTTAGTTTTGTGTATGAAGAGGCCAATGAGCTACATTTCCTCATTCTATTATCAGTGTTACCATGCCTGCCTCTCTATAGAAGTACCTGTAACAAATGCACATGAATATACTTTTCTATACATGTAGCCAGCAGCATATTCATATATTCATGAATACATATTCTTACATGATAGCCAACCAAGAAAAAAGTTTTTAAAGGAAGATTTTGTAATACTCCGTGCTGTCTGGAAAAATAAATTATTTACCTTACTAAGAAATCAGCTACTATTGCTATATATGACTTTGCTTGCATTTTATAGCTTAAAAATGTACATACCAAATTAAAACCGCTATATTTTCACAGTTTCATTATAGAATAATGTGTATGTTTAGCAGCTCATGCCCATTGGTACTTTAAATATGTTAAATATTGAACAATTTCAATAGAAATTCAATTTTTAGTAAGAAAATTAAATATAAGGATACTGCATCTTTTAAAAATAGAATGAAAGTATTTTACTGTACTTGTAACAGTCTGAATATTCTATAATATATGTGATAGTGGAAAAGTATTTTCAAACTCAGTTTTACACAGGTTGTAAATAGTTTAGTGAAGTATGTTGGAGGGGAAGCTTCTAGTTTTCATCACACACACGCACACACACACACACACACACACACACACACACACACACACAGAGTTCAGATATGCCTTGTAAATCTTCCACACAACTAGCCATATTACTATAGGGTCTCAATTGTTCTACTTCGTCAGAACATGTTGAGCGTGTATAGCCAAGAGTGGCCACTTGTTTTGGTTTTCTAGGACAGCTTGGGATACAATGAAGTCATTTGAAGTCTCTGGAAACTGATTCCAAACTCAAAATGCCTTTGTCTGAATATGGGAAAACAGCTGCATGGAAGTATTCTAGTGCTCCAGAGAGAAGTAGACAATTGTTTTATTTTCTCAGCTATCTCACTCCCTCTGCCAAAATGTTCCTTGGACAAAAGATTCCACAGTTCCAACAGGTGGTCACTCTTGGGTAATTCCAAAGGGAGTTTTTGTTCTGTTAGGTATGGCTGCATGTTAACAGAAGCTATGTGATGGTAGTAGCAGTGAGAATCCCCATCTGCTGGTGACAGAGATAAGCCAATACCCGTTTTTCAGAAATGAATTAAAACCTGAAAGTGCCTGTCCACATACATACATTATAACTGATGGAATGTTCTATGCTTTTCACACAGCAATAATAATGCTGCTTCATTAGACTAGCACTTATCCCCCCCCCAAATAATTGAAAAAGATAAATTTCGGTAAATCTATTCACTTCTGTGACTCCTCCCCCCAAAAACAATGATTTTATCCTTACAATTTTACCATCTCTTATGTGTCATTTACCTTAAGTAAAATGTTGTTATTCACGCAAAGCGAGAATGCAGATTTAATCAAGAAATCCCACAATATGCAGTGGCAATTCCAGATTACAGCTTCTTGTGGTTTTTTTGACTGTGAGCTCATAAAGGATTTCCAGTGAATCATACCCAGTATTCTCTGAGAGGAAGACCTGTGATAGCCAATAAAAATAAACAAACATTACTAGACACTAAAGCTAGTAGGACACATTATTAATGTAAAGTTTTTTGTTTCTTACTAATTTTTCCAATTTCACCTGTTGTTTTCCCATTTTGGTAGTATCTTTGAGTGAACAAAATCTTTATTATTTCTATAGGAAGACTAGTGGAGTAATGAGAACATTTAAGGATATCAGCCCATCACTCAGCCAAGGTTTGTGGAGCAGTCTGAGTATTAACCATATTTACTTGCGTCATTTCCCCATTTCCCCATTCCCAGATATTTCACTGCTAAACCAGGGAGTCGTGTTTGGGATTAGAGAATGATGTGGTTTGGACAATGTGAGCCCTGTTAACACCTCTGCTCCACATTGTAAGTGCTGGCGAAGTACTATTCTTGTAAGTTAAAATTATGTTCTACAGAGCTGAAGAAGCTCTGAGCCTTGATGAGAGGTAGATGAAGTGTGAAAAGGGGGTAAGCACTCTTCCATTTACTTTCTGCAAATCAAGATTTAGGTGACCCCCGGTCATGTTTTTAGCTTAGGAGATATGGAACTGGAGCAGTAAACACCAAAAGAAAGTCCCAGTGAAGAAAGGATATTGCATTTCCTTCACAAAATTCTTAATCTTTTTTGAAGAAAGATCTTCTGGATGTGGTTATTTCTATACCATGCTAAGCCATATTGAGTGAAGAGTGAAAAATGCAGTCAGTTGTCTGGATATCTAGTCAATGTGCTGCCAGTCATGCATATATATCTCTAAATATGTGGCATTTACCCTAAAATTTAGGCATCTAACTAAAGTTTACCTCTTTCACCAGAATGTTTAGTATTGTTTCAATAAGCTTGTGTCTCCATAGACACAAAATTGATGACATGAGTTCAGTCATTTAGGCGAAAATAAGATAATTACTTGACTTTGTATTGGCAATGGGTCCTGCACAATCTAGCAGCTTGCTTGAATTCTCTTCTTCACTTTTCATTCAAATAGCTTTTTATATCAATTCAGATCAGTCTTTTTTTTTCAATGATAGAGTTTATTCTTCTAAATGTTCACCTCATTATATATATAACCTCCCAAGAATTACTTATCCAATGGTGAATGGAGAGGTAGAAATCACCATGAATATAATGAATATGGATTCATAAGTGATCATTCTTTTTTCAGCATTCCCATTTTACAGCAGAGTCTCTTAAGATGTTAAATAGTTTTGATTATGAATTGTTTATGCTAACAATCATGATGCAGTTGAATTTTGAATATGGAATTAAGACAAACAAATTCTATTTTTTCTTCCCCTGATCCCCTAACTTGTGAAATTCTGACTGTGTTGGTCCACTGATGTACTAATAGACTATAAAACATTCAGACCAGTCATTTCTCTTTCTGTTTTGGTAATAGAGTTTCCTAAATTATGATCTTTCTCCCTGTCACATTTGGGGTGGGAGAGGGACAGAGAGAGAGAGAAATACCTGCATAAACAAACTCTCTTCTATGTTGAAAGGCAACATTCTGAGTACAGACTCTAATGTAGGTGGTCATCGCTCACCATTAGTTAGGTTTCACAAGCAATAATTTTTCAAAACACAAAAACCACAAACCTAAATGAGCTGAAAAATGATGAGTTGTAGAAAGAATCACATCAGGACTTTCTCATTCTGGTGTTCATCACCAGATGTTTAAATGTTTATGAAACAACAGACTGCACTAAGTGTAAGGATGTAGAACAAGTGATTTCCTATGTGAATTGATTAGTTGCTTTTACCAATGACCAGTCTAAGACTCTTCAAGAATTGTGTTTGTGGGGAGAGGCACCTTTTACGCCTAGGTAAAAGGAGTGCCCAGTAATTGTATGAAGAAGGATTTTATGGATGTGAGAATATAAAATCTTTCATTCCTTCTTATTCCATGCTCCAAAAGAGATAGCCTGAAACAGAGGAAAATTGTGCATCCTGATCCTGAATTATTTGGTTTCCACAGCAGAATTTGTATACTCTTCCTTTTGTAATGATGTTCATACAACTTTCTTAAACTGTAATGCATTGCATAGGTATTGTTGAACTGGGGCGCATTGGTGCCTGTATTCAAGGCTCTTTCCTGTGACTTGTTTGTTCAGTTTGTCGCATTTAAAACAAAGAAAATAATCACCATCCGATGGGAAGGTGACTGTGAAGAATATCCTTTGTATTTCTTTTCTCACATCTATGTGGAACATATTACATCATATCACAAAAGCAACTCACTGAAGGAAGTGAGAGAAGTATTTATAAAACCAGCTTGAAAAACATTGTGTTATCTGTTATATCACCTTGGATCATAATGCAGTTATCTGTATTATAACATGTTCATCTGGGGGACGGGGAAGAAAACAACCAGCAAATTCATGTTTGTCCTTAGCCAAAAGCCTACTCTGAACTTTCTGTATTGTGAAGAAATCAGACAAGACCACCTTTAAGATACCCACCTGCCACTTAAAGACAACTTAGTTATAATTAGTAGTAGTCTAGACGCTGCTCTTTGTGTATGGGGGGTGGGGGATCAATTCAGAAGTCATATTCTTTTGAACAATTCTCTCAGCTGTATTTGAAGAAACAAGAGAATAAAGAAAAACATGATCATTGGTCAATAATCAAGCAGGCATTTTCTCCCTATCCCTTAACAATTAGCTCATTACTTTAGTACATATGGTAATTGGATCCTAAGATCTTTCTGTGTAAAAAAAAAATTTTTTTTAATCCACCCCATAGTTTGAAAATTTTCCATCTAGGATTGGAGCCTGTGAACAGGGATAGATGCACAGCACCTGATTCACTTTGCTGGGAAAGAAGACTTTTTCTCAAAGCCCATAGAAAGATGACCCATATTTCAAAAGATAAAACTCCCCTGTGAGACCAGAAAACAAATGTGTTAATTCTTCAAATCTTCTTTTGTTTTCTGTTCAGAGGGTTTTTAATTGCAAAGAAGTTTATTTCTTCAAATCTCATCTAAAGATCTAATTTCCCAATAGTTTCCTCTGCATTTATATACTATGTAGTGTTTAGACAACACCTGTTATAAGTTTATTAATATTATGTAAGTGTTGTTCTTGTATTTATGTATAGTGTATGTATTGTAAATATACTCAGAGCTTTTTTTTTTCCTTTTACTGTAAAATGGTGATTTTGCCCTATGATGATGTAAAGGGAGACCCTCCTAATGAAATTCTGTCAGAGGATGATTATTCCAGTCTATTCTCAGAGATTTAAATGAACAAGTGTTATCGTTTTTAATGGTGTCTCAGACATATTCTGTTGGTGCATTGCTTTTCTGTATTCAACTTTCCTATGAATTGAGCTGTGAACTGAAATAGAATTTAACCCTTTAAATGTATGCATTTGTATAATTATCTGAATGAAGGCATGAAGGTTAAATAAAGCATTTTGTATGGAACAAAACTCTTTAATTATTACTGGGGATGACTCAGACACTCTGGAAAGCATAGTTATTAAATATTCCAATTAAACCTTTATTATAAAATCCTTGACCATTTGTGTATATAGTAATTGAAATGGGTTTAAGGTTTGAGAAAAGAGAAAAAAGGAAAGAAAAAGGAAGGAAGAAAAAGAAAGAAGGAAGGAAGGAATCTAGCTGGTAAAATGCAAGTTAACTGGGCAACTTCCAGCCCTCAAAATTTACCTTCCTTTGGAGAGGAGAAGGAGAGGATGAGGGAGAGAGTGAGCTGAGTTACCAACTAGCCGGTCCCCATTCAGGTAGTTTGGACTACTCGTAGATTGTGTTTGTCTTTCATTGTACCTACTTTGTAAGGAGCCAGGTTAAGCTCTGCGGGAAAATACACAGAAAGAAATCACAATCCCTGCCCTCAAAGAATTTGCTTACATCTAAGAGGGGGAGATAGATAGTCCATGCATAAATAATTATAACATTCAGAGTATTTAAGAGTAGCATAAACAATGAGGACAGTGCCAGGAAAGAGTAACAAGTATTACTATTACTACTACTACTACTACTACTACTACTACCACTACTACTACTACTACTACTACTACTACTACTACTACTACTACTACCACTACTACTACTACTACTACTACATTTAATGTGCATCTAAACTTATGTATAGAATAATGAATGAAATAGCATTACATGCTTACTATGAGTGAATTACTATAATAAGCACCTGTAACATTAATAAGATCTTTCCCTCTCATTAATAGGCCTCATATGGAGCCCATTAAGGGAAGCTTGCTTAGGGAAGACTTGCTTGTAGGAAGGCTTTCACACTTTTTGTTTTGGCTATGGTGGCCAGACTGGAAACAGGATTATTGATCAATGGGGCATGCTCTTCTCAGGACTCAGTATCTCAATGTTCTGGGCTGTCTCCTCTGGGGCATGATGGGGAGTGGTGGCAGGGGCAGTGGGTTGCCTCAACTAACATAGTCATTTATGTGTCAGAAAACTTTTGTCTTTCTCAAAGTACGTTACTGCTTCCTATGTAAGAGAAATGTGATCATTTAGCACCATGGAGAAGACACTTTTAAGTAATAACTAGTAGAATGCCAAACATGGAGTCAGCATGAACTAAATTCAGCCTTGCCTCAGACACTGTTGTATGAAAGTGGGCAAGTCACTTAATCTCACTCAATGTCGTTAGGGATAATAATAGCACCTCTCTCACATGATTGTTGTGAGGACTGAGAGATCCCATATTTAAAGCTTTTGCAAACCTTAACATTCTGCATATATTTATAGCTATTTGTATGGTTAGTTATTTTCAACAGATACAGAGCCTCTTACCTACATTTCACACATTGAAAACCAGATACACACAGGTATGCATACACATAAGTGTAGACCAGCACATGGCTTCTTCAATTGCCGATTTTTGCTGTCCAGTTCTAATCACTTCCCAGTGAATCCAGAAGCTTGTAAAAATGGTTCAGATGTATTGAAAATGGATTTCTTTGAACTGTGCTTTAGTGGTTCTTTACTTAAGAGAGAGAAGGCTCTCTTCCTGACAAAACAGTCAGCATATCAGGCAAGACTGCCCAATGGACTGCTTTTTGGGTTGCCAGAAATCCAAATCCCTATTTGAATTCTGCAAGTAAACCTCAAAATGTCAGTCACCCACTGGTTAACGATTCTCTTACAATGACAACAAATATAATGAGACCAATGTGTTGCATCATTGTTGCTGTTACTAATTTGAAGTTTGTGAGGTTTATGTAAATGTCAACTATTATTATTGTAAAGTACTATAAAAAATGCAGAAAAAAGCAGTAGTCCCTTCTTCCTTTGGATTTTTCTTTCTAATTGTGTTACTCTAAAAAGTGATAGAAAAATTCCCATCAAAGCAGCGTCCAAGAGATGATGTTTAGCTGGAAACCAATATATATTGTTTGAATTGAGTGGACTCTAATTCTGATCCCTCATTCTTGCGGTGACATTAACTATACCACATTGGTGATTGGCACTGAGCTAAAAAAAAAATGGTGGGCTCAACCTACTGGGAGTTCACTTAATATCATCCTAAGGAGTTCTTTAAATCAAGGAACATTCATTAAATGTCTGCTATATGCCAGGCACTGGGAATACAAAATCCCTGCTTTCACCAGTTCACTAGGAGGGTCTTAGACAGGCCATCTTAGGCAAATAAATCTTAAGAGCAAATAAGGTAAGAGTAATCTCTTACATCTCTATTACACTTTATAGTTTACAAAATGTTTTCCTTATCAGAAACCTGAAGTCAGTACTCAGTAGGTGAGAGAATTGTAGCCCTAAGAGATTAGGTAACCTTTTGAGGTCACAGAACAGGTGAAACGTACTAATTCAACGTGTAATGGTCTCCATCACTGGAGATCTTCAAGTAGGAGCTCTCTAGGATTACTTGTTAAGAATATTTTAGATAGAATTTCTGTTACTGCTGGTACAGATGACCACTAGAGACATTTCCAGCTTTCAAGTTTTGTGCCTCAGTAAGTGAGGAATCCAGACCAGGTGGAGAACTCAATACTTGAGATTTGAAATGACTATGCTTTCTACTAGAACCTTCTGCCTGCCTTCAGAGGTCCCAGCTCAGGTTGTGTTCAATATTTAAACAGTCCCCCCAAAATTGAGAAGTTAATTAGCCAGAGTATGCACATACCAAATCCATCTTTGGATCAAAAAGGTACTTAAGTAGAAAGACAACAATTATAACTAGAGAGATTAGAGAAGGCTTTATGGTACAGTTGACATGTGAGCCAACTTAGAAAATTCAAATATTTGCTTATTATATACATATAATCTTAGACAGATATGCAAATGGACCTTGGGTTGGGCCCAGAATTAAACAGGAGGAGGGGAGCAAACTAAAATATCCTTGGAAAATTATAAAGTTTCTTCAATAACCCTAAAAATCTTCCTGAAACAAAGGCCTACCTTTTTCCATACAAATGCTTTATAGCACTTAATAAATGCTTGTTGATTGATTGAGCAATCTATAGCATACAACAAATAAGGAACTATGAATGAGGATAGGGGATAGTTTGTTGACTGACTGTCAAATAAAGAATTATGAAAAAAGATAGGAGATTGAGAGTGGCTCTGTGATTTCACTGGAATGAGGAACTGCTGTGCATGGAAACTCCCCTTGAGTAAAGGACATGATCAGAAAAATAAGCAAAAAAATTAAGTTAGTCATAAGTCAAGAGCAAGGAATAACCAATGAACAAGCTTTGAAAAAAAGCAAGAAAGGGCCTTAACATGTTATATGGACCCCCTTCTAATGAATATATAGGGAGAGATGGAAAAGAATCATACATCATGGGCAGATGGATATCTGCCTGTACCTTAGGAGGGAATCTCCACATCACTGAGGTCATAAATCTACTCAATTATTTGAATATGATGGAAAAAATTCCCAGTAATTAGTGCTGTTCAAAAATAGAATGGGCTACTTTAGGGGGCAACAAGTTCCTGACCACTGTAGAGGGCGGGATAGGAGTAGGTGGTGGTTTAGTAGATTTCCTCTCCAGATCTCCAAGGCCCTTTCTAAGTCTGAGGTTGTGTGGTATTTTGACCTGGATATTTCAGCAATAGAAGGAATTATTATTTCCCTAAATTCTTTGGGTTATCCTTTTTCACTCTTTCACTTTTTGCTCTAAAGGTTTCAGCTCTTCACTTCGAGGCAGTGTGACATAATTGAGTTCTCGTACTTGGAGTCAAGAAACTGAGGTCTGAATTATGACTTGGACACTTACTAGCTGTGTGGTCCTGGGCAAGTCATTTAAACCCTCATATCCTCAGTTTCTTCAGAGTATGTATATGTGGGTAGAGGGTGGAGGGGAAGGTATTTATCACCGTATCTGTACTACATACCTCACGATGTGAAGAAAATGCTTTATAAATGTAAAA
This sequence comes from Pseudochirops cupreus, assembly GCA_028627135.1. Lineage (NCBI taxonomy): Eukaryota > Metazoa > Chordata > Mammalia > Diprotodontia > Pseudocheiridae > Pseudochirops > Pseudochirops cupreus. The sequence continues at coordinate 96,999,660 of CM053580.1, read as the reverse complement.
GCATTATATAAATCTGAGTTATTGTCACTTTAAACATTGACCACTTCATGGCTATCCTTTCCTATGAATAAGATCTATGAAATGACAACCTACAATGGTTTACTACAGAAATAACAATGTGCTTTTGATTTGAATACCCTGGGGTTTTATCATGCAAACAAATTATATACAATATAGGGCTAGAAAAAAGTCGTGCTCCTTAAAAAAAAATTATTTGTGTCCCAAATGACCATTGGTGGTTCTCTTACCATATAGTGTATTGTCCTCCCACCAAAGATGCTACCATTCCCTTCCACACAATAAACCACTTGTTCTTTCTCAGTGTTCTATCTGGATTTAATATTTTCTCTCCCAATGGTGCAATAAACATATCTTTCATCACTTCCTGTTTAAACTAAGTTCTCCAATGAACACCTACACAACACATACTTTTGACCTAATGTCTATTTCTCAAAACTTACATTTTTTCTGGGTATCAGCAACTTTTTAATGTTCTTTTTTCATTTAGTAGGGCTCAAAATATCAAATATCAGTTAATGTAATTTTAGAATAACTAACAAAATCCATTTATAATGAGTTTTCCATAAACCAATGGGAAACCAATAATATTATTAACTAAATGAAAGGAAATCTGGAGCTTTAAGGGTTACTGCATAGAAGGAAAGTTCCAAAGATGCTCAAGAAATGGCTTAGTAGATAGTGCCCCATTTCTATTTTTAGTTGTTCACGCTTAATTTGCCCAAGTTGTTTCTTCATACTGCCCAATCAATAAGGCAAAGATGTCTAATGTGATACATACTTGGTCTGAATTCCTGAGAGCAACTTCAGGACTAGTGGCATGTCCAAGGGTCTCAGTGGAAGACCTAGAAAAAAATGTTTTTGTTCACTTTGAAGCACCCATGGGATTCCCACTTTCTCGTGGTTCTATAATACTCTGAGCTCATTCACAAACCAGACCCCTTGCATTAGTTGTAGATCTCATGAGCTACATTTTATTGGTCATTGATGGGATCTCTAAAACTGTTAAGTTTTGTGTCTTGTTGTATGAGGCTTGGTTGGAAAAACCGGGGTTGTTAATCTTGAATAAAAAAAAGACACAATGAAGGCATGATAGCTGTCTTCCACCTTGAAGGACTACCATACTGAAGAGAGATTAGGCATACTCTTGTTTTACACCAAAGAGTAAAACTAGGAACATTAAGTTGAAGCCAAAATAAGGCAGATTTTGGATTCTTGCAAGGAAAATTTTAATAAGCTGTTGTTGTTCAGTCGTTTCAGTCTCTTTGTGACCCCATTTGGGGTTTTCTTGGCAGAGATATTGGAGCAATTTGCCATTTCCTTCTCCAGCTCATTTTACAGATGAAGAAATGGAAGCACACAGGGGTAAGCAACTTGCCCAGGGTCACACAGCTAGGATGTATCTGAGGCCTGATTTGAACTCTAGTCTGCCTGAGTCCTGGCCCAGCACTCTCTTTACTGTACCACCTTGCTGCGCTAAATTAATAAGACTTATCTGTAAATGTAAAGGACCACCTCAGGAAGCAGTGGATTTCCCCTCAGTAAGCCAATCAGTCAGTCAATAAGCATTTATTAAATACCTGCTATTTACCAGACATTGTTCTAGTCACTGAGGATACAAAGGAAAAAAACAAAACAGTCCTTACCCTCAAGGATCTGGGAGACAGCATACTCATAAGTATATACTTATACACACACACACTCACACAGATGTGTATATGTATATATGTGCATGCGTGATTTAGATAGATACATACACATATATATGCATACATCTATGCATGTACATAAATACAAACATATATATGTACATGCATGTGCATAC
>CM053580.1:96964883-96997317 GCA_028627135.1 Pseudochirops cupreus | reverse complement strand
GAGCTGACTTTAGTGGCAGCAATCAACATTTTAAATCAGCATTTATTAAATGCCAACTGTGGCCAAGATTTTTTTTATCGTTATTATCATTCGTTTAGTTAATTTGCAACCCACAGTAGTTAGTCTAATAATTTGATATTTAAAACAATTAAATCTGCAAGCCATAAGCTCATGGAAGGCAAGAAGTGTTCCTATTTTTGTTTTTGTTTCCACAAGGTCTAATTCACATATAGCAGGTACATAATGAGTGTTTATTGAATTGATTTGAAGTTTTTAATCTGTCTTACGAATAAGGTTGGTTCACTTCTTCAACACAAGGATGCATCCTTTCACAAAGAAATCTGTTTGTGAATTTCAGTGTAGTTAAGAATTCAAAACCCTTTGCAGACAGCGAAATCATTTTCACCATACTTTCATACCTATTTGCCTACATCCCCTCCAACATTTGTCACAATCTTCGTCAACTTTACCAATCAGAGGAATCTAAATCATATTATTACCTATATTTTGTATCTCCTTGTACATACCTCTGCCTCTTAAGATTCCCTAGTTTCTTTCTCTTATTTATTGAACTTTTTTCCTTTTTAAAAACTATTTATTTTTAGTTTTCAACATTCACTTCCATAAGTTTTACATTTTCCCCCCTCCTTTCCCAAGAAGGCTTGCAATCTGATATGGGTTCTACACATACATTCTTATTAAACACATTTTCTCATTAATCATGTTGCATGGAAGAATTATAATGAATGGGGAAAACTATGAGAAAGAAAAAAAATAAAAAAGAAAATAGTCTTCTTTATTCTGCATTCCGACTCCGTAGTTCTTTCTCTGGATGTGGCTTGCATTTTTCATCATGTGTCCTTGGAATTGTTTTAGTTTCTTGCCTTGCTGAGAGGGGCTAAGTCTATCAAAATCAGTCCTCCTGCACTGTGACTTACTGTGTACAATGTTCTCCTAGCTTCTTTCTTTTTTTGGGAGGGAGGGGATGGGAAGCAGGGCAGTTGAGGTTAAGTGATTTGCCCAAGGTCACACAGCTAGTGTCTGAGGTCGCATTTGAACTCAGGTCCTCCTGACTCCAGGGACGGTGCTCTATTCACTGTGCCGCCCCCTGCCTAGTTTCTTTTAAAGATCAGCTCAAACGTAAGACTTTTCATGATCCCTCCAGATGACATTTCTCCTTCTTTCCCCTAAAAAAAGCAAAAATAAGCTCTCATCTTCATTTTTTGCATTTTCATATACGTTGTATATGTACATTGGTTTCCCCAAATTAAATGTAATCCCCGTGAGGGTAGGCAGTGTTTCATGTTAGTCTCTGTATCCTCTGTTCCTAGCATAGTGCTTGGCATATAACACTAAACAAATCCTTGTTGATCTGAGAAACTGAGGTGCTCACTTGTCATTGAGAAACTGAGGCATCGCTTGCCTTTAGACAGATCCACTGAAAGTCGTGGGGAGGATGCAGAGGAAGAGGGGCCAGGGCAGGTCGCATCTGATTCTTGGCTCTCCAGGCCGAGCTGCTGTTCTCCCGGTAATGCTACTCCTCTCCTGAGCGGCCACAGAGTTTGAACTCGAAGAACTAGCCAGCCCTCTGGTGCATTGATGGTATGTGTTAAGTGAAAGCACCCGGGACGTGTCAGCAGTTTCTGAAAGCCCAAACAAAGCAATTGAGTTCATTTTTGGCAGCGGCGTCTTCACTAGAAAGAAACCATGAGAAAAGAGAGTTTCAAAAATATTCTTTCACTAGAGACCTATTATCAGTTGCATGGATGGTTATAGAGGTTGCTCATACACTCTACACCTGCAGCATTGTGGGTGAGGGAATTATTTTACTCACTGATCATCAGAACAAACAGACCTCCCTAGTAGTAATGTGCATTCTTATGCAAAGCTGCATTTATGAACTCAAAAGCTCAAGATCTAAATTTTCGGTGGTAACTCACAGAAACTGAACCTCATCTAGGGATTAAGAGCCTAATTATCCTGAGTCCAGTCTCCTAATGTCCAAGAAAACGGATTTAATTTAATTCAGGTAACTGACTGCCCATCAAATGAATTGGCTTCTTAATTGGTGTTGCTTTGACCTCTACTTGTGAAGTCTATTTCAGAGTCTCTATTTCTTGCAACAGAGTAGCCACATTTTCTCTTAGGGCTTTCCATAATTTTTAATTATGGCAATAAATCCACAAAGAAGAGTTCTATCAGTCATGCAAAAAAAAAATTCAATCAATGGCATGTAAAAGTTATGTCCCTAGCTTCCTTTAAAGCTTAGCTCAAGCTCCATTGACATTAAGTGAATCCAAATTTTTATGTACTGTACAAAATTGTTCTCCCACTTTTAGAATGTAACCTTCTTGAGGGTTGAAATTGTTTCATTTTTGTGCTTTTATCACAGGAAGATAGCAGTCTTTTTTTGTATAATAAGTACTTAATAAATGTGTAGTAGAGAGTACTAGGCTTAGAGTCAGAGGATCAGTGAGCTTTCAAATCCTGCCTCTATGACTTACTAATGTGTGATGCTGGCCAATTCATCTTTCCAGGCCTTATGTGTAAATGAGAAGGTTGGAATGGTTAAACTAAGGTTCCTTCCAGCTCTAAATCTGAGATATTATAAATTAAACTGACATAAGAAACCTCTAACAGGACATCAGTTTTATGTGGGTATCTTCATCAGTTTTATGTGGATATCTTCCTTGTCCCAAATGAGGATTCTCAAACTCTAGCACTTAAATCACAAATAATAGGTAGGTCATTTGCACTATTAAAGTAAGATATCATTTTACTTCTTAAATTCAGAAAATTATTTCATAAGGCTGTTTATTTCAGAGATTTAATCTTTTCTGAAAATAAATCTATTCAAGATAACTTGGGTTAGTTTATCACATAGACAGTGCTGAGCTATCCTTTCCCATTTCTGGTGGTGAACCAAAGACAGAATAACCCTAAAGAAAGTTCTAAGGTTTGGAAGCTCTATGGCAATTTTTTTTTTGGGCAAAATCATAGCTTTTGCTTGGTGTCTTTAAACATGAATGTTTGAAAGAAAAAGAAATCAATTCAATAATTTAATCCTTGCCTTCTATGTACCACATACTCTACTAGGCACTAAGAATATAAAGACAAAAATGAAGCAATTCCTGACCTCAAGGAAATTTTACTTTAATTTAACTTTACTGTTAAAAAGACCAAAACCAAGATAATCAAGATGAAGAATTCTTGGCTACTGGTAAATTGGGGTGAGGTAGTAATAGTACGTGTGCTCATCCACCTGATAGGGAAGCATCTCTTTTGGGAATTTGCTCCTGATAATTATGACACTGACTTTGGTGACTATTTTAATTGGACCCGTGCAACCAACTGGTTAATCTTTTATTGCTGTCCCCCTTGGCATATAGGACTAGCAATAGAATATTTGGTTCAAAGGGTATGTACAAATTTATCACTTTATTTGCATTATTCCAAATTCCTTATTTTTAATAACATTAAACATTTAATTAATTAAACAAAACATTAAACACTGAGAAACAGAATAGGTCCTCATCAGCAGGTACAGAAATCCCATTGGTGGGAGACTGGCATAATTACTAGCCTGTAACAAAGCTGGCACTGCAAGCTGTATAAGTAGATTTGTTGTTGCTCGGTCATTTTCAACTGTGTCCAACTCTTCATGACCCCATTGGGATTTTCTTTGACAAAGATACTGCTGTGGTTTGCCATTTCCTTCTCCAGCTCATTTTATAGATGAGAAAACTGAGGCAAACAGGGTTAAGTGACTTGTCCAGGGTCACACAACTAGTTAATGTCTGACACCGGATTTGAACCCAGATCATCCTGATTCCAGGCCCAGCACTCTGTCTGCTGTGCCACCTACTCTGTATGGCAATGATAACTTTTAAATTCCCTAAACTTGTTTTCTGCTTCTTTTCTTTTCATTTTTTTTTCACTTTGTCTCCAAAGTGTACATCAAGAATCATCCCTGGGCTGTTCCCCCCTGTTCCCTTCCCCTCCTATTTTTTATGGCTTTCTTTTGTTGACTCTTTCTCCAGGTTCTCTGGCAAACTCTTTATGTATTTTAAACACCCATGCCCTTTCTTCTGTTATTGCCCATGATGTCATCTGAATAAGCTATAACTAGCTGGGCTTAGCCTGCACAGCACCATCCACATTTTATCTTTACACTTCATTTCTCTCAAACGTACTGTGTGTTTTCCTGGGAAAAAGGCCTAAAAACCACACATGGAGAGAGGGGCTTGCCCACATGGCCAAACTCACTTCAGTCCTTGTTGCTTTTTATTTCTTCTTCCACCACCCACTCCTTGAGTATTGGAATACTGGTCTTGGGATTCAGTGTCCCCACAGATGTCAGCAGTTTATCTGGCATGCTCTATCTTTGCATGGTCCTAAAGAGAAAAATCACAGCTTGACTGATCAAAAGCTTTTTCTCTCACTCCAAACATAATACATATTCTTCTCACCTCCCTCCTTTGGCATGCTCTGTGACTTCTCAAGTTCTAATAGAGTCAATAAAACTGAACAGAATCTGTATACATAATAATCTATTCCCAGAGTGCCATAAGAGAAAAGAACCCTTAATCACCATTAGGATTTATCACCTTTTCTATATGCATATGTTCTTTTAACGCTGTGTGTATATGTGCATAAATAGGCAACAGCTGATGAAAAACTAGAAAGAAAAAAAATGACAGATTTAAAAATTATTGTTGATATGGCAAAAATCAACTGTTTCTGCCCATATGTCTATTCTCAGGGGTGGGGAATCTGTGGCCTCACGGCCACTTGTGGCCCTCTAGACCCTCAAGTGCAACCCTTTGACTGATTCCAAACTTCACAGAACAGACTCCTTTAATAAAAGGATTTTTTCTATAAAACTTGGACTCAGTCAAAAAGTCACTATCAAGGACCTAGAAGGCCACGTGTGACCTTGAGATCGCAGATTTCCCAACCCTGGATTCCATTTAATATGTTTTAGCAATGTCCTAGAAGGCATACTTGCTATAGATGGAACTCTAATGAAATTTCTGTGTGATAAAAATGAAAAGGGATAGCTAATAGATGTCAGAATAAGTATTTTAAAAAAAGATCTTACTAAAGGAACTATGGGATTGATAGAATAGGATTATATTTTTATAAGGATAAAAATAATGCCTTTTACTTGGATTTTTTTAAAGCTCACATTCAGAATTATAATATAGTAGAAATATGTTTAGCATGAAATTATATGGAAAAGACTTCATGGCCCTAGAAGACCCCTTGATGGATGAATCAGTAATGTGATATAGCAGTCAAAAGAGCTAATATGGTCTTAGACTGCATTATAGTGTCCAGTACAAAGGAAATGCTAGCCTTGGGCCTCTCTTCAGACCACACATGGAATCCTGTGTCCAGTTCCTGGGACGAATTGGAGCTGCCTAATATTGGATAGTTTCCTGCCTCCAGAAGTCTTCCCCCAGATGACCACTTGTCATGGAGGTTATAAATTGGATTTATGATATAGGTAAGGGTGACCCTTGAAGTCCCTTCCAATTCTAAAACTCTATGGTTCTACAGATGGAATTTGAAACTTTCAAGTACAAGATTTTACTTGGCATGATGTAAGCCCTCTTTTCCCATAGCACAACTACCACACACGTATACACAAGGATAAAATGTTTCACTGAATTCAACTTTTTACAAAACTGAATTTTAAAAAGCCCAACTTGGTTGTATATACATTGTCTTCAAATAACACTTCAAATAGATGTAACCCTTTCCTGGTTAATGAGAAACAGTTTCATATTGTAATTTATCTGATTGAATTTAAACAGAATAATGAAAAACTTGTGTTGGTATTAAATTTTGGATATGAAGAATAAGTCAGCCCCCATACATTCCCTTCTCATATCCTGTATTAAAAATATGCCAGAAAATTCTGTAGTTAATGTCCCAAGAGAAGCTTTCATGGCTTCCTCTGGGACATTCCTTCATAGTTGAAATAGGCTTTGCTGTCAAGAAGCTAGATTTTCATTCTCTTAATTTCATCCCACTATTCCTTCCGGCTTCTCGTGCTCATTATTTGCACTGTCTGGATGTTAAGAGTCTTAACAACTGAGCTTTCATCCTTGTAAATAAGTGATACACGTAGAAATCACAGAATCTAATAAAAAGACCTAGAGACTGGAACTGACGTCACAGGGTATCTATCTAGCCCAATGCATACCTGACCAAGAAATTATTCATTAATATAATTATAACAGCTGACATTTTAAAAGTGCTTTGATGTTTATGAAGCTCTTTATGAATATAATTTCATTTGACTTTCATAACAATCCTGTGAGTTAAGTGTGTAGCCATTATTTATTTCCATTTTTACAGGTGGTCCTGGATATATGAATGTATTATTAACTCCATGATGAAATTATGCCTTCATGATGCTTTCTTTTAATAGGATTAAGAAAGGAAGATATATGATTAGAGTAGAGCTTATAGTATCTTAATTTGGATGCAGTGTTTAATATGTAGTCCAGAGTAGTTTCAGCCAGTTTATTTGATTGATTGATTTCATGTGAGAAAACTGAAGCCTACAGAGGTTGAGTGACTTGGCCACAGGCACACTGCTTCTAAATATGAGAGATGGCTTTTAAATGTATCTTTCTGACAGTCAGTCAAGTGCAATCACATGAGGCTGCCTTCATAAGAGGCAGGACTCTGCTTGAAGCTTTCCAGTACTAATAACTCACTACCTCCTAAGATAACTCAGTCTACTTTGCATAATAACTGTTGCGAAGTTTTTCTTTGTGTTATGTCTCTGTGCATCTTTGCTTTTCAGTCTGATTTTTGGGTCCAAATAGAACAAATTAAATGCCCTTTCCACAGGGTGGTCTTTCAAATACTTGAAGACAGCAGATATCATGTGTCCACTGGGTATTTACATGGTAGTGTCGCCAATCTTCTCATCATCCTGTTTGCCATCTTCTTTACCAATTACTTCAAATTAAGTCTTTCCTAAAATGCACTGTACAAAACAAAAAACAGAACTCTAGATGTTACCCAACTATGTAATAGCATACTTGCTGAACCCTTTTGAATATTGTTCCTCTCTTAATGCAACCAAGAATAGCTTTAGTTTTTTCTTTGCTTCCTTCCCTCCTTCACTTCCTCCCTTCCTTTCCTTCCTTCCTTCCTTTCTCCCTCCTTTTCTTCTTGCCCTCCTTCTTTCCTTCTCCCTCCCTTCTCCTGTCCCTCCTTCCCTTCCTTTTTCATTCTTTTCCTCTCTCCTTCCTTCCCTTCTTTCTTTCCTTCGCTCCTTTTTTCTTTCTTTCCCTCTCCTTCCCTCCCTCTTTCTTTCCTATCTTCCCTTCCTCCTTTTCTTCTTCCCTCATTCCTCTACCTTTTCTTTCCTTCCTTTTCCCTTTTCTTCCTTCTTCACTTCCTTCATTTTTATTGTCCTTCCTTCTTCCTCTTCTTCCTTACTTCTTTTCTCTTTTTCTTCCCTCATTCCTGTCAATAAATTTCCTTCCTTCCTTCTTGCCGCCATGTCTCACAGTTTATCTTTTTTATCTTGGACCTTCCAAACCATTAAAGCTTTCTTATCTTTTTCAACAGAAATATTTTCTATCTATATTTCTGCCATATTATATATATATATCCTCATTTTTTAATAGTATTTGAGGGACCCATGGATATTATTATGTGACGCTTCTTTACTTCCTAAAACAGAATGCACCAGCAGACTGAAATTAAGACACAATAAATTCTTTTTTCTTTTCAAGAGTGTGGAACTTCATCTCCTAGAATACACTTAAAAGCCATTCTATGCTATCTTATGACACCTCAACGTTGAGCTCAGAAACCTTCAGGAGAAAAAGAAGTCATATAGACGACTTACTATCTTTCTCTGTTACTGAAAGAAACTTGCTATGCACTTATCCCTCTGGAAAATCCTCTTGATCCAGATTGTTTATTTAGAGACTTATTCGCAGTCCGTAGGATAACTTTCACACTAAATCAGTTGCAATTGACTAGTTGAAATTACCATACACTATGTATTAAAGGCTGCATTCAAATTAGGACATTATAAGCTCTGCTATAGGCATTTATCTTCCTTTATTGATCCTATTAAAAGAAATCAGCATCATTAAGTCATAATTTCACCATGGAGTTAATAATATATATATGCAACCACTACCATCTGGATATTTGCATATGTTTATGTTTTTCCCATTGCTTTGTTACTGATTTTTATCCCTAATTCATATGCTCACAGAGTTAGAAATTACTCAAGGTATCTACTCTCTGACTTAAGGGATAACTGCACTCAAATAATTCTGAGAGAAGAGAACTAGTATATCCTTTTGGACACTCCAGTACTATAAGGTAGTAGTGTTAATTCCAAAGGATTTATGACATCAGTCATAGGGGTATTTCCTTCCATAATGCAGATTACAACCTATCTATGCCTTCCTATCCCTTTAGTCTCCTGTCCTTGATCTTAAATAAAACTGCCACAAGAGGTTTTCCTATCACATTAGGGTTCTTTTCTCATTCTTTTAACATTGTACAAATACCAACAGAACATAAAGTCTTTTTGTTGGTCATCCTGTCTCTCATTACATGATCAGACCCCTTATTTTTCTGATTATTCCACCAATGACATTGCTTATCCTGTAGTTTTCATCATTTATAATGTGTTGTACCCGGCTCATATTCACCAAGCACTTTGCTCTTTGAGGTATCTTCTACTTCAGCTCTTTAAACTGTAGGAGTCCATGATTTGTAACTACATGGCATCACTGGAAGACTATCAGTGCCAAAAAGATATCCCATAGTTTCAGGGCAATTTCTAGAAGTAAATCTTTGCTCCTCCTTTTCAATTCTGGGACCAGCTCCTTGTTGATTTGTGATGTCTAGCTAACATATATGTATATATAAGATTGTGGTGGTCTAGGGGTGTTAAGAACCCTGAAATGACAGGACAAAGAGAATGAGTCTGCCTCAAAAGAATTCAACTACTCAAGCCTTCTTTCAGTCCGAGTAATAAGATTTATTGTATCACCAATAGAAGTGGGAGGGATTTTAAGAATCTGTGCCTTTGGTAGGGACAAGACCGACCTTTTTTTTGTAGGGAAAAAGATTATGGGAAGACTTGAATGGGATCAAGAAGTGGTCAATAGCCTGGGATGACCCAGAGGTAACAAGAAGGGGTCTAGATGTGGCATTAAGGGTGAGAACTAGTCTGAGATGGTCTGGAGGTAAGAGGCAATGAAGGATTGGGCTTGGTCAGAGCTAATAGAGAATTGAAGGTTGGGCTAAGTCAGCCACTGCGAAAGGACAGTTGAAAGGATTATTGAGTATCTAGGTGGGAATGTGTGGGAAGGTTCAGGAGCTGGGTTGTGTTTTGGGGGTCCAGTATACCCAGTCAAGATGATTTTATGCATTGTTCATCCATTTGAATAACGTGAGATGAATTGCAGGTATTAGTCTTCCAGTTGATTTTTCCTCTGTGAATGAGTAAGTCAAACTCTTTTGAATGATTATGTCTGTCTTTGAGGAGGTCCTTCAGTGTTCTAGGATTGAAGCAATCAAAGAAATGCCATACACAAACAAGGCATCTGGAGGAACATTCACTCTTCCATTTGGACTCTGGACAGTATCTCTCCCGTGACAGCAGCAAATACCTTTGACAATCATACATCTCCCCACTTCATGCCTCCCTTGAGTATAAATGCTTGGTGAATTGAAGTGAATATTGATGATCAATGGGGTATTAAGAATCATAGCTTTTTAGGCCTTCTATAAACATTAGATATTTAGATTTAGATATTCTAAATACGAGACTCTTGTCCAATAACCAATGATTTGTACATACTACTAGGGCAGAAGCTTTTAACCTGGGCTCTGTGGACTTGGTTAGATAGATTGACAGACAGATAGACAGGTAGATAGGTGGATGGATGGATGAATAAATAGATAGATTTCAACATAATTGGCTTCATTTTCAGTCCTCTGCATTTTATTTTATGGAGTTAAAAACATTATTTTGAGCAAAAATTCTTAATTTCACCAGACTGCCAAAGGGGACCATGACACACAAAAATGCGAAGAATCCTGTACTACAGAAACTGTATCAACAATTTTAACATTCTCCAAAAATTAAACTTCTATGAATGTGGCCTAAGAGGCAGCCAGGTGGCTCAGTGGATAGAGAATTTGGTCTAGAGTCAGGAAGACCTGAATTCAAATCCGGCCTCAGATACTAACTGTGTGACTGACCTTGGGCAAGTTAGTTCACTTCTGTTCTGCTTTAATTCACTGGAGAAGGAAATGGCAAACCACTCCCTTATCTTTCCCAGAAAACCCATGGACCTCATGGTGACCACAAAGAGTAGGGCATGACTGAACAACTGAACAACAGAACTCCTGATATCTATAAAATGAGTAGTCATTGAATAGCCACAATACCTCTCATTCACATAATGCTTTAAGGCTTTTAAAAGACTTTATTTACTTTATATACATTATTTCATACCTTGTAAGGATGATTTTTTTTTAATAAATGAATTAGCTGAGTCACAGAGAGCTTAAGTGACTTGCTCTGGGACAAATGACTAATAAATATGTGAGGTAAGATTCAAACCCAGTACTTCCTTCCCAAGTCCAACCATCTATCTGCTGTAAATCAAGCCATCTTTAATAACCACAGTATTTGCTGTTAGCTAGTATGATTAGATAGATTTGCTGACAAAAATATTATATGGATTGATGTTACTGTCCTGTGAACACAAAGAAGATGTGAAGTAGGTGGAGAAGTAGGAGAGAAAAGAGAGACAAAGATGGGGCCAAGCCAATAGTCTGCCAAAGAGAGAGAAGAAGCTCCCAATGAGATTGACAATAAAGCTTTAGACTTGGCAATGAGTCAGACCCAGAGTCAGAGAGCCATCCCACAAGATAGGTGCTGCTATAGTTTTGGCAAAGAATCAAACCAGAGAAATGCCCAGAAATCTGTAGATGCAGGACCACAGACGAAGATAAAGCCAACAATTCTGGGCAGGAGACAGACAGAGAGACTGAGATGGGAGATCCCCTATGTAGCTTCCCTGTACTCTTCAAACCCTCCCAGCCCTATTCTGTAGTTTTCCCTGTGAGATGAGGACACATTTTCTGCTTTTCAGGCTCTACACCATACCTGATGGTCCGAAGATTTCACTACAGCTACTTCACTTCACTGCTGCCCTATTTTAAAGGACTCCAAAAATCCCTGCTTATACACAGCAGAAAACTGCCTCCTCAATCATCCACACGATCAATCAGCAAACAATTATTAAAACAGCTTGGTCTTCAACCCAGTTCCATGGCCTATTGCTACACCTCTCTCTAAGACCTTTAATTTTGATTGTATCAGAAAGGAGGAAGGGAAGGTACCATTCCAATACTGCGAAAGATGTCAACTGATGACCATATCAGAGCTTCCTACTCAGAGGTTTACTGGTATGTGTTTAACAACCGGTTCTCGAGGAAAATAAAATATATCTACAGTACACATTTAAATTTAAGCTGCACTATTAGTGTTTTCCCTTTATTTCTGAAGTCTAGAAAAAAAAACAATAAATAGAGCCCTAATTTGTAACATCTGCTCATTTCCAATGCTCACAATGAAAATTTAACAATCAACTCTCACGAACATGAATATGCCAACTCCATCATACCACTGCTCCTACTATTGTCAGTCAGTCCTGTGCTTTGGATGGATTACTTCAGTTCTGACATGCTACCCACTTATTTCTATATCCCACAATCTTATTTACCTTTTTAGTTACAAGCACTTCATGGCTGATTCACATTCACCTTGCGGTTGGTCCCCTGTGGCTTATAAAAAGTTGATATTATCTAAAGTGGGCTTTGTGAGAATCTTTTATTTTTTTTATTAAGCACTTGAATGGGTCCTCAAAGATCAGAATTGTTAACTCTTTAAACATCTTGTATACTTTACCAATTTTGTGGTGTATCCTTAGCCAATTTCTAATTTCAGTTTTAGAATCCCAGGGTGACTACTTTTACCCTTCAAAATGGTTCTCAGACATTTTCCTCTCTAGATGATTGTGTAAAAGCAGGAAATTCAAACTAATTTCCAACTTAGTTAAAGCAATGGAAGTTTAGCGACGCAAATCTTAAAATATCATATAAAGTATTCTAAACTATAAGCAATGTTGCCTTGTCCAAAAATACCACTGACTTTTGATGCCATGATTTAATGACAGCCTTTTAAACTATCATTTTCATTTCCTAGTATGCCACCCACTCCCCACAAAGCTTACCTTTAGGGTTCTTCTCTCTATGACAAAGCTGTTCTCATTCTGTCATTTCTAACTCTTTATGACCCCATTTGGTGTTTTCTTGGTGAAGATACTGGAGTAGTTTGCCATTTCCTTCTCCAGTTCATTTTTCAGATGAGGAAACTGAAGTAAAGAAGCTTAAGTGACTCGCCCCAGTGTCACATAGCCTCATGAAGGTGAGTCTTCCCGACTCCAGACTTGGCACTCTATCCACCTTGCCACCTAGCCACTCCCTATAACAAAGGACAACCAAGCAAAACAAACTGACACATCAATCGTGTCAAAAGCGCGTGCCTTAATGAAGGTAGGAGAGAGAGAAAATAAATGCTTGTTAATTTAAAAAAGAATAATTTTAAAAGTTAAAGTACGCTCCTCATTCTATACTTGTAGTCTTCCATCTCTCTAGTTGTCATCAGACTTCTTGGAGTTAATATTGTACAGTTCTTTGATCTCCGTCTTATTGTGCGTTAATGTTGTTTTCCTTTCCATTATTGTTGTCAATGTGCCAGTTTTTCTCATCATATTGTTTGCTTGCCTCTGCATCAGTTTATGCAAGTCTTCCCCAGATTCTCCAGATTCCTATAGAGTCAGATAAGCGGATAGAGGCCTGGAATCAGGAAAACATGAATTTAAATCCAGCCTGCGACGCTTAATACATCTACGATCATGGGCAAGTCACTTAACCTGCTTGGCGCAATTTCCTCAACGATAAAAATGCAGATAATAACAGCCCCTACTTCCCAAGATTCTTGTGAGGGTCAAATGAGATAACATTTGTAAAGTACTTAGCACAACGCCTAGCATACAGTAGACGCTTTTTAAAAATCCTTATTTCCTTATTTCTTCATGTTCATAATTTTTTTTGATGCAATACCGAAGTTATAATTTTTCCAAACAGTGTTTTTTTCCCCAGAAAACTGGTGAAATTTCTGGAGGTATTTTGCAAGTAGAGCATCTTTGAGTGCCTTAATCAAAGTACTGGATCCTTTGTAACATGTCCGGTTACGTAAGGTCGTTCTGGATCCAGTCGTTTTATCTTTCGTCTCTAAATAACACTCTCGTATTCACCTTGTAGTGGCTGCTCTTTTCACAAGAGTAGTCATTTCCTTGTGCATTTCCTTGATCTCAGTTTTATTATATGTTAATGTTGTTTTCCTTTCCATTATTGTTGTCATTGTGCTAGTTTTTCTCTTCATATTGCTTGACAGTATGTTCTGTACTCTTATAAGTTATTGTATTGCACCTTCACCCCTACTCCAACCTCCAGCACCTAGCATGCTGCATTGTATAGTGGAACCTCAATAGTTACTTGTTTTATGAATGATGTTGAGCTAGATAACCTCTGAGTTGCTTTCCAACTTTGAGATGCTATTATTCTGTGAATTATTATTACTGTTTTTATGTTATTGTTGTAAAAAGATGACTCTAGGGGAAGTCTTGTTAGCTATCTCTGGACTCTCGCCCCGCTACCTCCAAGGAAACACAATGATTCCTGCCTTGGAGGGAGCAGGAAAAAGGGGCATGAGGCGGATTGGTTGTTCTCCTCTGAGAGAAGGTGTAATAGGCTATAGATTTCTGTCTCCATAAATATTACGGCTCTAGGGAGCATCAATTTTAGGTTTAAAAGCAAAAAGCCGTTAGCCACCTCAGTGACTCTCCTTAAAATGTGAGGAGAGTAATCCAAGGCATGGACCTTCAGTGAATGAGTTGCAAGTTTAACACTGGGAACGTGGTTTAACTCAAAAGTATGCATGGATCAAGATGGAGGCATATAACTGTGTAAATCAGTAGTTCTCAAGGTGGGTCGCAACCATCGAACGACCCTTTCACAGGGGTCACAGGGGTCACCCAAGACCATCGGAAATATGAGTTTTCACATATTTCAGATGGTCTTAGGAACCGAGCCAGGAGGGTCCGCCCACATGCAAATAAGCCCACATACCACCATTCAAGGGTCGGGGCATTAGGACGGTTGAGAACCACTGGTATAAATGGATTTGGAATTATAGCCTTTTAGACCTGCCACCCTTCAAAGCACAGTCCAAACCAGATTAAAATGTAATTGAGAAATATTTAATAAAATAAATAAAAACATAAAAATGTAAATAATACTATATTTTAAAACTAAGTCAATATGGGGGCCACAGGATCCTCATGCAAGGTTTGATGGTTCCATTTCTGTTTGAATTTGACAGCATGATTTGAGATACTCTATGCTCCCTTGACCAGTTCCTGGTCAAGACGCTGTACCAATCTTTATATATTTTCTACAGATGCTTCATTCCAATATTTCTTTGTATTTGCTCTCCTTGAAAATGTTGATTCTTTCCGTCGATTCTGAATAAGCTCTGCTTGGGATTTTTATTGTTGTACAGTTTCTATTGCTTATTTCAGTTCATGCCAAAACTGACATATTTATTTAAACATCTTCAATCCTGGTAGTCCTAATCTGGAACAGTTCTTCCTATTAAAAAGTACCCAACAGGGAAATCTAATTTCATTTTAAACAAAATCATCTCTTTTCAAAATCATGTTCTTGTCCATTGGGTGCATAACATTTGTGAGCACTCTTTCTGCCCCCACTGTGTGGGCGGTGTCTTTATAAACATATGCAAAAGTATGGTCCTCAGCTTTCCTGAACCTTCCATGTTAAAGAGACAAGATAGATGAATCTGTTATAGAAGGAGATACACAATGAAAGTCCTCTGGGCAGCATTTCAGCATATCCTTGGTCTCATGCCAGAGCATTACTAGTTGCTATTCCTTTTCTTTGTGGTTTCACTTAGCAGAAGGCTCTCAAATGAAGGGGCAGCCATTTAAATAGGCTAGAAGAAGCAATAGTAAAATAGGAAAATTGAGTAAGGTGAAGGAGAATCTTGCCCTGAGTGACTTTCATAAGCCAATCACAGTCTTTCTTACTGAATATCAATAGATTTTTTTTAAAGTTGGACATTTTAGGAATCAGTTCTTGTCCCAAATAAGAGCCTACTTACTTGGGCCTACCTCTGATTCTCATTTAAATCTAACGTTTATTTATGCAATTATTAATATTTATTAAATACCTACCTATGCTAAGTGTTATATTCTTTATGCCTACTGTGGAGTCTTTCTTCATAGGAAGAGACCATAATCTTTTCACACCTTCTTATCCTTTGTGCTTCTGACCCATGGGTTTCTATAAATGCCCCACCGGACCATATAGAGATCTTCCTCTAGGACAGTGGTTCTCAACCTTCCTAATGCTGCCACCCTTTAATAGTCCTATGTGGGTGGACCCTCCTGGAGACAGATAGAGGAGCATGGTGTCTCAGTGCCTAAGACCATCAGAAATATGTGTTTTCTGATGGTCTTAGGTGACCCTTGTAACTCCTGTGAAAGGGTTGTTCGACCCCCAAAGGGGTCGCGACCCACAGGTTGAGAACCACTGCTCTGGATAACATTTTAGGGCTTGGGTCATGCACTCTACCTACATTTTTCTAGCCTTTCAGATCCCTAATGTTTTTAATGCCACTCTGCACACCAAGAAATATTGGCAATGTACTATATTATGCCCATCCCCTTTTGGGTGAGCTGCAATTTTGATTCCTCTGAGATCATGATGTTCCATGATGAACAGTTAGAGCATTACAGAAGAGCAGTGCATTTATGTTGTTCTTATTTGTCCTTCATTTTTGAAGAGGATCGATGACATCACAGGTGATATCTTGACTTGTGCATGAATTGTATTTAAGTGTGTAACATCATCAGGGTGCTCTCCTTGATTCACTGAAGTCCAGTTGTAGGGCAAAGGTCAAAGAGCAATGGTCCAGATTGCAGTGGATGACCTTAGTGTCTCTGATGTCTGACCAAGCTCTAAATGTTCCCACAGCCCTTGCTTCAGCCACCTTTGTGGGAACAAATTGTTCTCAGATTTGGGAACAAATTGTTCTCATCTACCTAGCCATCCAGAGGAAACCTTTACATGCTTGGGGCAGACACCCCCCCAAATTCACCTGCAGGTTTGAGGCCTGTTGATTGCCTTCAACCTGGTTGAGCCCCTCTGCCAAGACAGTTTTGCCAGGGGTGTGACGGCTGCCATTGCTACAGCTTCTTGGAGCCACAGATGAGAGTTTGGTGATAGGGAGACACCAAAGGTGGATGAGCAGCCCTGAAAAGGGCTTGGCAAGCCCTTATACCAGAGGTACTAGTCCTTCCTGAACACCCCATATACCCTAGTGCATTTATGGTGTGATGGTGAAGGTAACAGTTGATAGCTGGTATGTCTTTGGACAAAAGACTAAAAGGTATTTCCTTCTGACCTGAGTGTATGTCCTAGAGAAGCCAACACCATACCTAACACAAATTCTCCAATAGCACTTCATGAGGAAGATTCTCTTTAAAGGGAATATAACAATGCCTGAAGGGACACTATTGTCCAGAATATGTCTCATGCTATGAATTCATCAACTCAATGCAACAATAGAAATAACCTTGATATGTTATCATTGATGCAGTAGAAGACCTATCCTCAATCAGGAAAGCCTGGGTTCAAATCCAGCCTCTGACAAGTACTTTACTGTATGACCCAGGGCAAATCACTTAACTTCTCAAAGGCCCCAGGCAAATCTCTAAATCTGAGGTTCCTAATCTTTTTTGTGTGTATCACAGATCCCTCTGGAAGTCTAGTGAAGTCTATGGATCCCTTCTCAGAATAATGTTTTTAAATGAACAAAATAAAATCCATAGCATTACAAAGGTGTTGAGAGTGGGCTCAAAGACAGCATTACATTAATTCAAGTTCAATGTTGGGATGAAACGAGAAAGTCAACGAACAGTTAACAATGGAAATTTACTTTGCTCTAACACAGCAAGAATATATAACCAGGATACAATGATATTTAGCATCTCTGGACACAATACCCCATGTCCATGAAAATGCATTAGTAGGACAGGATATGGCCACTGAATGGTCTTCAAAAATCTATCTAAAAAGACCCCAGCTCCATGTGGGTGGTATTTTTAAAATCTTAGGTAACCAGGAAACTAGGTCAAGAGAAGAACAGACCAATTAAGTCCTTGGGACAACTAACTTAGTTGCCTTTTAAGGAAAACTATTCTATCAAGGAGAAATGGAGAACCCTAATCCTGTGGGAAAAGGAATCTAACATGCTAAAATACAGCAAAAAATGTTATTTTTTTTAAAGTTCCCAGACCTTAACTTAAAAACCCTTACTCCAAAAGTATAAATAACATAACAAGTGACAATCTACATTAGAAAAGAGTTTTCTTATCTGGGATTTGCTTCTACCAAAGAGATCACAGATTCAGTCTAAAAAACAAACAGACAAAATCTAGTCCTTACTAGGATGGCAAGCTCAAGTACATAACCAAACCTTTAGGTGTAAGTTTTTGATACAAATGTTATCACTAAACTTGTACATGAAGAGCAACTTAGATCTCTGCCGCTTATCTCATTTACGTTCAAGTTAGAGAGAAGTCTGTGTGCTCCAATATGGTCAAAAGCTGGCCAAAGAATCTTGGACAATTTTGTATACCAATAAGAAAGAGGAAAAAAACTTTTCTTTGTGAAAGATATAGCTAGGGGGAAGTAAGAACTGCCTCCATTTTCTAGATCAGTAGCCTGAGCGTAGATGATGACAAAACTCCATCCCAGTGTTGCTCCAGGCCAGCTGTAGAGGTTAACCTAAAGTAGAATTTAATGAATCACATGGATCTAGGTATTCATACACAAAACAAGATTCCTGTGATTTTACACCAATTACTCTCAAGTAAGGTTTAAAATAGTTCACTCTGGAAGAAAATAAATAGAAAACATCATCTGTCAAAAGTCAAAACCTGCCAGGTAAAATATTATTCTTCCTGATTCTGTTATATTAAACAGTGTGATGTGGAAACGTTTACATGATTGTGATTTCCAAAGTAAAATATAAAGGGAAAAGGAAAAAGTAAATATTTTTCTCAAAAACCAACTTTCTCTAAAGGTTCATTAGGGCAAAGGATGAATAAGGTCCAATAGCTCCATCAACCATTATTAGGCGTAATTGGAGATTTTAAGTAATTATCCAGAAAGTTCAAGTCAAAACTCCATTTTGTTGTTGTTGTTTTGAATTGATCTGTTTTAATTTGAGTACCTGATTTTGCCAAGGTGATCTGGATAGTGGCCTTGGTTCCCTAGTCCAATCCATGTATGTCTATACCTACTCTCTATCATCAACAATCATCAAGTCTTTTTTTTTTAATTATGTAGCTTTAATTTACTTAGATACTGGTTAAGGACTCAGTCGCATTACTTTCTAGGAGGGCTTTTTTGTTTTTTGAAGAAAGGAATTCTTTGCTGAGTTGTTTGTCTTTCTTGGAAGATATAAATAAGTACATCCCGTCATTGTAAGCAAATCCTCAACAAAATAACTAATAAAATTCAGAAGCAAAACAAAAACAAAAGCAACAAAATTGATTTCATTCAAAGTCCTTTGTGCTCTTTATATTATTCTGAGCAACTTATTCCCTAGTCTTAAACATTACCAGGTACAGCAAAGCAGGGTGTCCACACAATCATGAAAGGGCATCATTCCAGAGCATTGAAAATTTCCCAACTGGCAATACTATGAAAATGGGGCTATTTCTATGGTGATGTCAAAATGGAGAACATAGAGGATCTTATGAGATAGTTCTTTGGGGGCAGTAAACCCTGGAAGTTATTATGCAAAAAAAAAACATTGAGCATTCTCCTTACACAGATCTTTCTTGGTCATAACAGAGGTTTATTCTGTTTTAAGGTCTAAAAGCAGCTCTTATGGTTGAGATCTTCCATACATCACTCAGTAACTTCAACATAAACTGTGGACATTTTTCCTCAGGTTACAAAATACATGAAAACATGTAGTGAGGTGGAGAGAAGGGAAGCAGGGAGAAAAATTCCACTGTATAGTTGGTTCACTTGTGTGATTCTAACAATAGTGACATTGATTAGATTCTCTCCTTTGGGAAAGTTGCAGGGGATAAAATTCTTGCCCCTGTGGTAAAGGCTGACTTCCACATCTCTATTTTGGGAATAAATACTCTTTGAGAAATCCTTGAAGTGAATGATTACTGTAAACAAACCCCCCAAAAAAATCCAAGTGAGAAGATTTTCAGGTCTATATGTTGGAGCCTTTTCATTTCCATTCTCTATAATCAGCTTTTAATCCTTCTGAAGGTTCCCAGATGAAGTCACTTGCAATTTCCCCTAGCCATCTAGCAGAAAATAATACTACCTACCATTTTAGAATCCTGAGCACTTAGAACTGGAAGGAATCTTAAAGATTATATAGGCAACCCCTCTTATTTATTTGTTCGTTTGTATTCATCCTGGGTCTCTTATATCACCCAGGCTGGAAATGCAGAAGCCACTCATTGATTCCACTGACAATTGGCAAGGAAACTTTTCCAATATAGGCTGCTTTGCCCTATTCTCCTCCTTAGATAGTTTGATGGACCCCAGCTGCCAAGGGGCTCATTACATTGTTGCTAGACAGTGTTGATACCCAAGAACCGCTTCAGTCCTAGTAGAACTCAGAACTCCCGAGCCAAAGAGATCTACCAGCTTTAATTTCCCCAGTAGGGGGAATTATAAGTATGGTGTGGGCTGTATCCATCCAATATGTAGCATGAGGATGTCATGTGGCTCAAAATGAGGCAGAGTAGGCATCTCTACCCTTTTTTCCTCCTATACTTCTCTAAGAGTGAATTGAATTCCTGTCAAAAGGGGAAGCAGGAAGTTGGGTCAACAAGTTTGGCCACTCTGCTCTCCTCAGAGATGGGGTACCAAGTTAGAATAATATTGATCTGTTTTCTTAACTATTGTTAGCCTAGGGGATGAAATTTTCAGGTCCAATCTAACTTCTGATCACTTTTTTTTATCATTGGGAAAAAGAGGACCTCAATCTTTATATCAAAGACTTGACCCTTTTCTGACTGAATACAGCTCCATAATGAATACATAGTAGGTAGCCAAGAAACCTATTTGTGTAAATCAATAGCAAATCAGAGAAATTATATTAGGAGGATATATACCATACAATATAGAGTGAAGAAGCTCTCCCATTGGGTGTGAGGTTACTCAGCTCAACAAAGAAAGAGAATCCCAGATCTCACCCAAGAAGAAAGTCCCCAAAGTACCCACTGTAGCAAGTTGGGAATAGGGACATGATGGAGACTACTATCTCTTCCTTATGTCAACTTCTCAGAATATTTTCCTTCAGCAACTTGAAGTGGCATTGGCATCTTTCGTCTTCTCTCTTGAAAGTGGAATCCAGAAGTGTTCAAAGTACTCAAAGCTAATGTGAACCCTCAAGATCCTGAAGACCCCTAAAGAGATTGGAGCCCTCCTTTCTCTCACTCTCACCAGCTCCACCTACTCCAACCTTCCTCCACATATGCACATAGTCTTTGGGCATTGATCTCCACTAATGAGGAGAGAATCCCAAATCGATGGTCTTGAGAACTTGGTTTACACAAGCTCCTGATGAGCTCATAGAGGGGAAGTAATATGCTTGATCAATTAATTAATCAAAAACATTTATGAAACACCTACTTTGTGCTAAGTGCTGGGGCTATAGATACAAAGTGAGGTAGTCACTGCCTTCAAGGAGTTTACAAACGAAAATGGAGAGCAAGAACCAGGAATAGGGTAGTAGATTGTCTTCAAATATTGGAAGTATTTTCATGGGGAAAAAAAGATTGTACTTGTTCATTATAAGACAAGCATTAGAGCAGTGAGTAGAAGTTATGGGAAGGCAAATTTCAGCTTGACCACATTAATTTTTTGAAAATTTCTTAAGAATCGGAGCTGTTAAAAATCCAGAATGGACTGGATCAAGAGGCAATGAATATCCTACCATTCGAAATGAGACTGAATGATCTCTTGTTGGAAATGTTGTAGATAAGTTATGTTTTGGGTAGGAATTGGGGTTCAGATAATAATAGCTCACATTTATAGACTACTTTAAGATTTATAAAGCATTTCCCCACAATAGACCTGCAAAGGAGATATTATTATGCCCATCATACAGATTATGAAACTGAGACTCAGAGAAATTAAGTAACTTGCCTATGATTATACAGCCAGTATGTATTGGAATAGGGATATAAACAAATCAAGATCCAAAACTGTTTCCATGACACGCTGCTTCTCATAGGCCAAGAGGCCCTGTGTGGGGACCCCTTTACTTCTAATTGTTACATGATTCTTTGAGTAATGAAAACCTTGCAACTTTTTTGGCCAGTATCTTCAAAGATATGTTTCATGGCATCCTTTTGACTATCGTTCCAGCCTGGCCACTTCCTTGAGATATAAACTAATAGCCTGAATAAGGCTCTTGTACACAAAATCCTTAAACTCACCTGGGATTAATACACCCTTTGTGCTATAGTCAATATTGGGTCATTGCTATGATGACTATAGAATAGACCTAAGACAGCCTTAAGAACATCTTTAGACATTCTAAAGATTCTATAATAATTAAGAAATGCTTCCCTTTTCAATGGTTCTAAAAGTCAGTTTAGATTGAATCCAATCAATTCCACATTGAAAAGAATCCAATTGATTGGATTCTTAGTCTCTCCCTACATAGAAAAATTATTATCTATGGGCCTTTATACAAAATGCTGTCACATTTACTTCATTCTTATATAGTCTTGGCTATAACCTAATCACTTCTAGGCTACCAGATATAACTTCTAACCAAATCTTTCAGATGAACAATTCCCTGATGTAGAGCAAATAGTTTGTCAAGATCATGAGATGACCATCTTCTGGGCTACATTGGAATGATGTGCTCTTGGCCAAGAAGGAAGTACATATAAGCCCTTATAAAAAATAAGCTTGCCTGAAGGCTTAAAAATGTGACCAGAAGAGTTCAAAACTGAACATAAAAGAGAGAAATGGAATAAATTGACCATGTATATCTTTCAAACCCAGGCCACAGAAAGACATTTGTATAACTCATAAAAGATCTCAGTAGAAAGGGTGAATAATTTAAAGAGAACATATTCAAGAAGTTATCTAGAATTAAACTCATGGCCTCAGATGTCTATACATAAATGCACAAAGTATAAGTAATGAATCAGGTGATAATTCTCAATGTAAGGAAGACAATTCAACCTTAGGGACCACTGAGATTTGGTAGAATGGAACTGACACATATAAGAATATGACATAATATGTTATATGGAATATTATATGGATACTATGAATCATTCAAAAGAAACACAGCAATTAAAAGAAGCTGTGGTGTAGGTTTGTATATTAAGAAGAAATACCCATATAAAGAAATCCAGAAACTGTAGTAGGTAGCATGGTGAGGAGTTTGGGGGAGTTAAACATTTAATAGAAATTAAACAGAAGAACTATTGTTGTAGAAGCAAACCTCCATTCAGATTACCTTGACAAGAGGTGAAACTAAACAAGAGATTTGGGAAATAGAATATGAATCTGGCACAGAGGCGTAATATCATAGTGATGGAAGATGTCAGCTATTTGGACATATGCTGGAGCTTTCTCTCTCTGCCAAAAGCAAAAAGAGCTGATAAATTTTTGACTTGCCTTAATGATAATTTTCTTCTTTAAAAAGATGAAGGAAGCAATGAGGGAAATTGCTTCTCTGGACCTGATTCTGACCAATAGGGAAAAACTGCTTGATGAAGCAGAAATGATGGGAACTACGCCATCTTAGAATTTATGATGGAAGAGGAGGACTGGGCATGGGCTCCTACACATTAGATTTAGGGAGAACAGATTTCAAAAAGCTCAAGGAAATTATAAGTAAGATCCAATGACTTAAAATTGTAGAAGGAGAATTGGCCCAGAATGTATTAGATTCTCTCGAGAATGAAATATTAATGATAAACTCATTAAGAAACTCATAAATCAACTTGGATTTTAAAAAGACTTGTTTTGGAAAATAGAAGGGAAGTAAATTAAGATAAGTAAAAATAATGGCACATTCCTACAATTACAATAATAATTGCCATTTTAAAATTTAAGAATGGGATGAGACTGGAAAGGAATACTAAAGACAACAAAAAGGGCTTTTAAAAGATAAGTTTTAGGCAAAATAAAGATCTGAGAAGGAAGAGAACTGCTACTTATGGTGGATGGGGTTATGATAACAGATAATAGAAAAAGTAAAGTCTATTTCTCTCTTACTTCGCTGGGTTCTTTTTTTCTCTGTCCTGCCACAATGATGCTTGGATTGGTCAGGTTCAAACAAAAATAACAGGCAGTCAAAAATTAAGGTAAGTAAGTTGCTGATGAAGAAAAACATTTACCTCGTCAGTGAGTTCAAGTCTTCAGGTCTGGATGAACTACATCCAAGAGCCTGAAAGAACTCATATATGGCTTGGCCACTGTGAATGATCTATGACAATCATGGCAAAGGCAGAAGTGTCTTAGAAGACTGGGAAATATCCTGATGGGAATGAAATCTTACACTTCAAGTCAGTCATCTTGACTTCCATTCCTTGAAAAATCCATGAATTTATAATTAAAGGGATGGCTCATGAGCATCTAGGAAGCAAAATGTTGATCACTAAGATCCAGAAATCACTAAATCTATTCATTAAAAACAGATCATACCAGAGTTCTATTCTGGATTCTGTGCTGTGTATCATTTTGGTCAATAACTTGGATAAAATCAAATGTGGGAGGGATAGCTAACATATTGGATAAAGCAATTTAGGACACACAGTTCTTGATAGGTAAGAATGAGGAGCTGAATTCGGTAAAAATAAATTTAATAGGCATAAATGTTGTTTGATATGGCATAGAAAATCAACTTCATAACAAAAAGATGGGAAAGATGGAGAGACTACAGTTTTATGAAATATATCTAGGTATTTTAATAGAGTGGAAGTTCAATATGACTGCATAATATGATGTAGGAGCCAAAATGACTCATGGGATCTTAGGTTGGATTGAGAATCCAGAATGATGGAATCAGTAATGCCCCTGAATTCTCCTTTGGTAAATTTATATCTGGAATAATGTATTAAGTTCTGGGCTTCATATTTTATGAAGGTTATTGAAAAGCTGGAGTTCTTTCAAAGGGTAGTAAGAGAACTAGAGACCCTACCATATGAAAATCACTTGAAAGAACTGGCATAGTCAACCATGAAAAGAGAAGACATGGGGGGTGGGGGTGACAAGAGAGAAAATGTGGTGGTAGTCTTCAACTATTTGAGGTGTTCTCCTCTGGAAAAGGATCAGTCTTTTTCCTCTTGACCCCAGAAGGTAGAAGGGCAAGGGCTGAAATTGAAGAGTGGCTGTTGTTGGCTAGAAGGTAGCATTTCCGAATAATTAGCACTACCTAAAAGTAGGATGGGTTACCTCACTCACAGAAGGTCCTCAAATGAAGGCTATATGAGCACTAGTCAGGGATATTGTAGAGGGGATTCCCATTCTGGTAAAAATTGAACAAAGTATTTCTGAGGTTCTTTCCATTTCTGAGATTCTGTGCTATTATGGAATGGCAACACAATTTTCCTAATAATGAGATTCTTCCTGGGAGAAGGACTTGTAAATGGCTTGAATTCTGCAGGCAGTTTCTTTCTTGACTCTCCTCCATCCTCTTCCAGACATGAGTCATTTTAAGATTGCTTATAGCTAATCATTCAATTGGATCAGCTTGATGGTCTCCTCATATCAAATCTTCCTTTGGACTTTATGGAACACAATGCAGGGTCTGTGTCAGCAGACTGCTCTGGGCATCAGCTTTTGTTTTGCTTTCTAGGCTCCTTGACAAGCTTATTGTAATGAACACTGAGCAAAAAATTCCAGTGTTGCATCCATGATGTCATAATTAAGGATGTAGACTCAGCCTTAGATAAGAGTCCCACGAGATACTTGTAATCAGTAGCAATTATAAATGTGCGGCCTGAGAGATAGTTGTAAAACTTGATTTCTTCAATAACAACAATGGCTTCTTTGTCCATCTTATGCATTGTTTCATTTTACTGATGAGGTTGTTCTTGAGTGGTAAGCAATCTATGTCTCATTTCCACTTGACATTTTGTGAGCGCGAGCACCTTCAGCCTCTTCAAAGGAAGCATCGGTGGTTTGAAGTGGGTGCTTATTTCAAACAACTCTCCTTCACCCGCTTTGAATTCTAGACAAACTGGTTTACTTGTTGTTTCCCCAACATCGCCTCCTGCCTCTGGCCCTCTGTACAGGTGCCTCGAAAGTAAAACACTACTCACGTTCACCAGTAAGAATCCTTAGCTTCCTTGTAAGCTCAGCTCAGGTCCTAGGTATAGCACTGAATGCTTTTTTTTTTTAACTTTTCCTTTTAGCATTATTCCCTCAAACATTCATTATTGTAAGTATAGTACAAATCAGAAAGCCATATGCAGAGATCTTCTGAATAAAATTAAGTGAAAATATATAAAAAGAACACAATTTTTAACAGTGTACCAGCAATGTCAGAAGTAAAAAGAGTAAGGGAACCTGGATTTAGGCATGAACCTTGTGTCAATATGAAGATACTAGAGTAAGAAAGTTGGGACATAGGGGTGAAGAAATACATGCCACTAGCCAAGGGTCATCTACTCATAATTATACTTGGTTGGGTGTGGTGATGTTTACAGGCAATAAATATAGGTAGTGTTGGCAGTCCATTGGTATTGTTGATCATAGACAGATGAATCAGGGTCTGAGGGTGCTTATTTGTCTTCTCCACAACTTAACAGCAAACTTGCTGAATGAGAGTCTTATGTGGTAAGTTGACAACGCCATCAAACAAAGCAAAACAGAACAAAGAATAAGCCATATGCAAAACTTACACATCTGAGGCCACATTTATGGAGATGAAATTTGGGGATGTAGGGAACCGGTTGTTGATCTCAAAAAGCTAAAGAATCAACTCCTGAGCACTTCCATTTGGGGCATGTTCCTTCAAGTCTGCAAGTGCTGTGATGGGGCAAGACTCTGGCTTTGAGATAATATTGATAAATGAGATAATATTTGTAAAGTGCTTAGCACAGAGCTTGGCACTTAATGGGCACTTAATAAATAGTAATTCCCTTTCCTGTGGCAGGATGGTGTTTCCTCCCAGTGTGAGGACTAAGAGATGAGAGGCAGGATCTCAAAGTTCTTAAAAGCTCCAGAGGTGGAGCTTTGGTCTTTCCTTTTATGTGGGAAAGAATATTGTTTCCTCATGTCAGCAATGATGTTCCTCTCAGTTTTTCCTCCTTTCATAAGGTACAAGGGAGTCAGAAGTCAAATTTTGTAGTCTTTGGGTCTTTATCTAGGTAGGGACAATCTCATTTTCCCAAGTCCAACATGGAAGACGGAACCTTTTAAATAGATGCTTTATCTCTAAGTGCCAATCTTTGGCCAAATAGTGGGTAGAGTAGAGACAGGATTATACTTAGGAATTTTGAGTATAAGATGATCAAGGAGATGCTGGAATATTTTAAGTAAAACTAAAAGATAAAGTCAGTCAGGCAACAGGTATTTATTAAGAACCTACTTTGTGCCAGGCATTGGACTGAGCATTAGGGATACAAAGAGAGGCAAAAGATGGACCTTGTTTTCAAGGAGCTTATAGTATAATTGGGGAGATGACATGCAAACAACTATGTACAAAGCATATATGTGTATTTGTGTGTATGCATATATATATATGTATGTATGTATGTATGCAAACATGTATATACTATATTGGAGATAACCAGCAGAGGGAAGGCAGTAGACTTAAGAGGGATCAGGGAAGATTTCTTACAGAAGGTAGGATTTTAGTTAAGGCTTAAAGGAAGCCAGGGAAGTTAGGAGACAAGAAAGGAGAGTGTTCCTGGTATAGGGGATACCAAGTGAAAACATCCGGAGTCACGAGATGTTGTCTAAAGAGGTACACATAGAGAGAAACCTATTCCAATATAAGGTTTTTCTAATATGGAGGCAGTATGGAATAATAGATAGAGGCTAGATTTGGAGTTAGGAAGAATGATTCAAATGTGCTTCCTACCACTTTCTGACTAGTTAACCTAGGCAAGTCACTTAAACTCTCTGTAATTCAGTTTCCCAGTCTGTAATATGGTGGGTTATGATTAATGGCCCCTAAGGCACTTTCCAACTCTAAATCCATTCTTCTATGAAATAATAAAGCATATATACTATATATATATATATATATATATATACACTCTATTAATACATATAATATACATTATATATATGTACAGAAAGAGAGAGAAAGAGAGAGAGGGAACACAAATAATAAAAGAGGAATACTAAAGACTTAGAAAATCAGTAAAGGCCTCTCATGAGAGGTTGGAACACAAATACTGCTTTGAAAAGAACAAGAACAGAGGTAAGGAGGGAGCAAATTCCAGACAGGGAGTTCAACTAGGCAAAGTGGCTGAGGTAGGAGATGGAAGAACTGTGGGGAATAGCTAGTAGTCCAGTTTGACAAGAAAGAAGAATGAGAAAAGATGAGTCATGTGAATTAAGACTGATGGAAATTATATTGTGGAGATTAATTTGACAGATGAGTGACGATAGGAGAGTTGTCAGATCTCTTCCATCCTCCATTCAGCTGTTAAATTAATCTTCTTAAAGCACATATCTGGTTGTGTCATGCCTCTCCCCCAACTCCTATCCTCTTTGACAAATCTCAATAGCTCCCTATCACCTTCAGGATCAAAAACACCTTTTTGGTATCCAAAGCTGCACTTTCCAGTCTTCTAACATCTTACAAACCCCATCCCCCACCCTCCACATACTCTGCAATCCAGTGACATCAGTCTCTTTGCTGTTCCTCAAACAAGACACTCCATCTCCTGCCTCTGGGCTTTTTCACTGGTTATCCCACATGCCTGAAATTCTCTTTCCTCCTCTCATCTCCTGTCTCTTCCCTGGCTACCTTTAAGCCCCAGCTAAAATCTCCCTTTCTACAGGAAGCATTTCCCTATCCCCTTTTATGTTAGTTCCTTTTATTTATTGATAATCCCTATTTCATCCTATATATATCTTGTTTGTACATAATTGTTTGCATGGTGTTCCCCCTCCCTTTAGACCGTGAGCTCAGTGAGAGCAAGGACTTTTTTTTATCTTTCTTTTTATCCCCAGTGCTTAGAATAGAGCCTAGCACATAATGCTTGACTTGACTGGAGAGAGTAACATGTTCAATTTTTTCTTAGGAATATGTCACTTTGAATGCTTTGTGGAGGATAGTTTGGAGAGAAGTAGAGAGATTGTATTGCAGTTGTCCAGGAGAGAAGTAAAGAGGTCCTCAACTTGGTTTTGTTGAGTATAGAACAGTAGAGATCAGGATATATGATATTGTGAAGAAATAGTAAGACTTGGCAACTGCCTAAAAATGTCCACCAAATTGAGTGCTTTAGCACTTCATTGTTAGTTCCTACAAACAGTGCTAGACATGAAGTCCAGAGAACCCTGAGTTTGAATCTGGTCTTTAGCACTTTCTGGTCTACTCTGAGCAAGTCACTTTACCTTGATGGAGGTCAATATACTCATCTGTAAAGCTGAAATGATTGTGCTTGCACTCTTAACCTTACAGATTTGTCATAAGTAAACCATTTTGTAAGCCTTAAAGTGCTATATAAATTGGAATTATTGTTTCATGTTTATGAGTTTTGTCTCCCTGAATATGCTGTGGCTTTGGGTGGATAGGTACTGTATCACATATTCATTTAACTCCCCAACAGTGCTGAACATTGCAATAGGAGCTGAATAAATATTTTCCAGTTGATTGATGAAAAAAAAAGCAAAATCAAACAAAGGTCCATTTGGATGATCCCATACTGAATAAAAATGGCCAAGAACTACACTAACGACAAAACTCAAACACAAATAATCTCATTATACACTTTTAAAATTGGACTCAGTCTGCTATAGATAAAAACAAGAAACACAAAACAATGACCTACATATCACCCTCTTCATATTTCATAATAGCTGTAAAAATTCCAACCAAGTGTGTGTCTATTTCTTTTTCCCTCTCTAAAGTCATCTCAAGTTCATTCTTAGAACATTTTTATAACACAGAAAAATATGCACCATTGGTCCCATCTATAATGAATAAAATAAAGTACTTGCTTTTCATAGTTTCTGAGCACTAACCACTGTTTTGGTATGAGGAAAATGCCTTCAGGTAGGCAGGCTTTCCCTGGATCCCACTTTTACATGTGCCTTTGATTTACCATGGCCCTCAGTTTTTCATTATCTGTTGAAGGAACAACGAATCTCTTTTGTTCTGAAAATGGACCTGCTTAAATGAAGACAGACAAGTTGCTTCACCTAATCAGGAACTGTAACTATACTTACTTATTTAAAGAATATGTGCATCTATATTAGGACAAACAATACTAGAGGTACACTCTCTGGAAATATAACAATTTTAGATGTTCAACATTTCAGGCATTCTTTGTGTCTTAATTTCTCAGTGCCCCAGGTAACTTTCTGAGACTCCAAATTGTAGAATTGTTGCCAGTCTTTATTGGTAGAGAGAATTTCCTCATCAGGAGTTCACTGCATAGATGAAATTGCAGACCTGGTCCAAAAATATTAATAAAGATGAACCAGAACTGTAAGTGATAAACCAATCTATGATCCCCCCAGACTCTGCAGTAGAGATAAGAGAAATAGTCAGGTCATTAAAAGAGAAAGGAATCACTCTTACAGCATGTACTCTATAGGTCTTTGTCTGATCACCTTGACCATTGGTCCCTATATCTGCCTGTCATCTACTCTTACCAATCAGGACATTGTGTTCTAAATTCAGGACAGGGTTGCAAAGAAAGGAAAATGATAAGCAAAAAAATTAGTCATGGGAAAGCAAAGTGATAGCTCTTACATTCTACTTGTTTACAATCTAACACAATCAATCCTATTTTTCTCTAGTCTTACCTCTTATCTTCCCATAAGTACAGACCTGTCTGTTCCTTGGTAACTTTCACCTGGTTCTTTTAGGGCCCAAATGACAGGGAGTAAATCATCTCTTTGGAGACCTGACATCTGTGAAATAATTGATTCTTTCAAGTTACCAGGGCTATAATTCACCTCTCCTAGTGCCTGAAATCATTAATTCATCTTACATGGGCAAGTGAGTGAATCAGAGGCAGTTTTATTATTTTCCTGGTTTGCCATAGGGCTAGGTCTTCAATTTACCATCTCTGATTTTCACCTCTACCATTATCTTCATATTAAGAGAAATTGTATGAAGTCATAGAGAAGAAATTGGTTCTTGAAGTCCAAAGACTTAGAGTTCATCCAAACCAGTGGCAGCAGGAAATAAGTAAAAATTAAAGAGGGGGAGGAAAAAGGCTTTACTACCAAAGAATGAAGCAAAATAAAGTAAAATAAAATAATCACAAATTCAATTTCCTCCCTATACAAAGATGACCCCTCTGGAAATATTAAGGGAGAGTTATTAATAGTTTCTCAAGCCAACACAATTATTAAAATTTATGAACCTTTTATAACAAATGACTCACAGTGAAGTGTTTATATGAAGCATGTCTGAAAAATATAACTCAGTGGCAAAGAGAATAAAAAAAAAATCTGGCGCTTGCCTTACATAAACCCAAAGAGATTTGTTATCAGAAATTTAGAAAAAAAACAAAAAAGGACACATGATAAATTTTGTTCAATCTCAATGAAGGGCAGGTAGGTGGAGCACATTCAGATGAATGAGGAGGCTTAAAAATCCTTTCACAATTTAACCTTGAATATATCCAGTGACAGGACCAAACCTGTTCTTTAACCGGTCAAGTAAGTCAGAAAAATGATAGATAATGTAAAGAGAATATCTGATCCGTGTAATTCTGGTATTGTGCCTCCCTTCTGAAAATAAGAGCAACAGTGGTATTATTGACAGATTTATTCCCATGGCTCTGAATTACTTGGGCATCAGGCAAGGGGTAGCTCTTTGATCTGTGGTTTGTTACTTCCCTTGGCTTAATTTAGCACCTCCTGAAGGCCAGGGCCCTGAGCAGCAACTCATATGCTCCACCATTGCCCATCCTCCCCAGTTCTACAATGTTGATAGATGATAATGCTGAGTCTGTGTCCAGATGGATATGTTTCTCTAAGTAGGGATGGGCAGTTTGTGAAGACACATTCACTCCGATACCACTGGAACACTGCTTAAGATACTACATCTATCATGTAATTAGGGGCTCCCTTGAGCTGGAAATTTTTAATTCATTGTCCCAATTGCTTAATTAATGTACACACAGGGAAAATTTCCCTAGTCTGACTATCTGGGGATCAGACAGTGCTGAAATATCAGAATGCTGTTGTAAGCTGCCTTCATTCAAAGTCAGTAATCCAGACAATTTGCATCTTTAGAGAGTACATTAACTCTTTCATACCACAAGGGGACTATGTGGTCCTTGGCAAGTGACTTCATCTACACCTCAGTTGTCTAATTTATAAAATGGAAATAATAATACTTGTGCTGCTAACTGCAAAGGAGTCAGCAGCAAAGTAAATTAATTTGTACGTGAGAAAAAATGACAAAGAATCTATTCTCTGCCCATCAAAGGATGAAGCCCATTATTGCATTAATCCTGTTCACATGCCTTTGAAGTGAGTGAGTGGAAAGCATTATAATGTGCCCTTTAAAAAATCTATCTATAATTGACATTCAGCTCACTTCTCTAATGCAAATCAAAGAATAAATATCACTTCCTTGAGGATTAGGATTGTTCCCCTTTTGTGTCTGTATCACCACCACATAGCACAAGGCCTGACACACAGTAGGTGCTTCATAAATGCTTTTTGATGGATTGAAAGGTCAACTTTATCATAAACATATTGATCAGGATGGGGTTAGGGTGGGAGCAAAAGAAAAGAAAAGAGGGAAGAATAATGGACTTGGAGACTCTCCAATCTTGCTTAAAGAAAAGGATTATCGGGGGCGGAGCCAAGATGGCGGCATAGCAGCAGCAACACATCGCAGCTCTCACATAGCCACCCCAAAATACCCATAAAATAGGACTCTAAACCAATCCTGGAACTCCAAAACGCACACAAAGATACTTCCCACTAAAGTCAGCTCGGCTACGAGGAACCATATCAGCACTGCGAACCGAAACCAGCCTGGCCTGAAGCC
>CM053580.1:96949052-96964383 GCA_028627135.1 Pseudochirops cupreus | reverse complement strand
TCCTGCCCTACCAAAAAGTGACATAGGAGAGAATAGACTGGGGGAGGGGGGAAACACTGGGATGGCTGTTTTGGGGTGGTGGGTAGGGGAAAGACGGGGAGAAAATATGTAACTCAAAAAAAATTTAATAAAAAAAACAAAAACAAACAAACAAACAAAAAAAGAAAAGAAAAGAAAAGGATAATCATCTATGGTCCTCTCCCTCAGAAATTCCCAGGGGTGGAAAGATGTCCCTGATGAACTCCCTGATCTGCAAATAAACTCATCAACCAATTGACAATCAGCAAGTACTTGAGTTCCTACTATGTGACAAGCATTATGTTAGAGACACAAAATACAAAAATGAAGTATCACCTGACAAATGTCAGAGGAGATGGGAAAAAATTGGGACACTAATGCACTTTTGGAGTTGTGAACTAATCCAGACGTGCTAGAGAGCAATTTGGAACTATACCCAAAGGACTATAAAACTGCCTATCCTTTGACCAAGTAAAACCACTATTAGGTATGTGACCTAAAGAGGTCAAAGAAAAAGGGAAAGGACCTATATGTACAAAAATATGTATAGCAGCTCTTTTTGTTATGGCAAAGAATCGGACATTGAGGGAACGTCCATCAGCTGGGGGATGGTTTATAGGTTGTGGTATATGATTGTGATGGGATATTACTGTGCTATAAGCAATGATGAGCAGGTTTTAGAAAAACCTGGGAAGTCATATGTGAACTGATGCAAAGTGAAGTGAGTAGAACCAAGAGAACATTGGAAACAGTAACAACATGATTAAATGTGAATGACTTAGCTATTCTCAGCAATACAATGATCCAAGACAATTCTGAAGAACTTATGAAAAATGCTATCCACCTCCAGAGAAAGAACTGATGGAATCTGAATGCAAATCAAAGCATATTTTTAAAATTTTCTTTATTTTTCTTGGGTTTTTTGTATGTTTATTTTTGCAACACTATAATATGGAAATATGTTTTGCTTGCCATGTATAATCTGTATCAAATTACTTGCCTTCTCAAGGAGCGGGGAAGGGAGGGAGAGAATTTGGAGTGCAAAATTTTAAAAAAGAATGTTAATTTTTTATATGTAATTAAGAAGAAAATAAGAAAGAAAAATGAACCACCCCTCTGCCCTTGGAGAGCTTAAATTCTACCCCTTCTAGCACTAAACTAGCCATGAAACTATGGGTCAGTAAGTTAACATCTCTGAATTACAGGATTCCTCACCTGGCAAAATGGAAGACATTTGTGCTTCCTATCTTTTGTTGAACTTTATGTGCTATATTAATGTGGGTTTGATGTGGTTTGAGAAGTTTAGGGATCCCTCAAGGACTAAAGTACAAGAGAGGGTCACCTGGAATGAATTCACAGACTCAAGCATTCTTTAAGTCAAGGTGGCGAATGGGTAATGCCAATATGGCGGGCAGAGTTCCTTAAGGAACTGCCATTCCTTAGGGAACTTGCAACTTAACAGGAATGATGCTAAAACTTATATAGGAGATGTAGTGGATTACCTGACAGATATCCTAATTAGGTAATAACTTGCAACCTTGGTCACAGGTGTCATTTCCTACTGGAAACCAGGGGGATGAGTTTCTCAGGGGTGTGTTTTTGGTCTGTTATATCTGTAGCAAGATAGCTTTGAGAGTTGATGTCTATAGCTTGACCTCTGGATTGAATATGATAAATTTGGGAATCAATACATGATAATTCTTTGGTTACAAGATAGTTCTATTTTTACAAGGTAATTTCTTCAGAGATCAGCTTGTTCTTGTGATGCAGAAAGACAGTTTGTTTTACTGGGCCTTACACATGAGTAATTGCAGAGAAACATCGTTTGTCTTATTGGGACCCACTCATGAGTTATTGCTAGGCATAGTGTGCTTGGGGTAGGGATAAAACTATCAGGGTCAGTGTTTTGAAGCTAGAGAGAAATGTGGCCTTAGAATTGAGGTCCAAGGACAAGCATCTCATCAGGTTCTTATGACCTGTAGGGAAGTGTCAAAGTCCATCAATCAATAAACATTTATTAAGCTTTTTACTGAGGTTCTAGGCCCTGAAGTAAGAACTGAGAATTCAAAGAAAGAGGGAAAAAAAAGACACAGTGCCTGCCCTCAAGTAGCTTACATTCTACTAGGGGCTCTCACAATGAGGCGGAGGTAAGGCACTACTCACTATGGGGAAATGATGGTGTGTAACTTTGCCCAGGCAAAGCTTCAGCGTCAAGGAAAGCTATTTCCCTCTATAATAATGTATAAACCAGTCTATAATAGAGTATGCGGTCTTCCTCCCTTCCCCATTCCACCAGCTGGTACACCCTAGGGAGAAATAAGCTCTCTAAAAGGAATCTGGCCCAAGGTAGGGAGGCCTTATTTTGGAGCCCAGAATTTTGTATAGAGAAGCTTTCCGAGGCAGGAGCCTACAAGCCAAGGTGCACTTTCCCCCCAAGGCCCAGGAGGGCTTTAGAGAAAGCAATCAGCCCAGGACACAGTGAAGAAGCTGTTGACATTCTGTGTAATTACTCCAAGTTCACCCTGGGTAGCCTGCATTATTTTAAACAGCATTTCCAGCATTGTATAGTACAAAAATGCAGCTCAGCTCTATCCATTAGCAAAGCTGAATTGGGACTCATAGAAAATGTCAAGGAGATCTTAATTGTGCTTTATATAATGGCCTCCTAGGCTAATGAGATATGATCTAAAACCATTAGGTATGAGAAGGTAAACATTTTAAGAGCACTATTTTTGCCAAAAGGCCCTTCATCTGTATTTGACAACTCTTTCTATGTGTTCTAATGTAAAGCCTCGCAGGGTTCTGAAATAACAGATATTGTTTGTGACAGTCAATGGGGCCCTTTGGGGGAAAAGGGGTGGGGAGTTTTCAAAGATAAACTATGAGCACAGCAAGGAAAGATGTTCATAAATCTGAATCCTGCCCCCTCCCCCGACCTGCTCTGAATGTTCTAGAAGGTACCGGCTCTCCTGTCACGTAGCATTCTGTTTGAAAATGCTGGGAAACACCCATTATTTTGACAACCTACAGAACACATAAATCTATTAAACCTTATAAGTGACTAAGATTCATTTTCAAGAAAGTAAGACGCAATGCAGCAGGGAAGCATAGGTTTTGTTGCCTCTAACAGATCTAGAGCTGAGATGCCAGAGCCTTGAAGCTGAGAAGCTGATGGAGCTATGAGAGACAAAGAGAGACAAAGAGAGAGACAGGCAGACAGACAGAGACACAGAGAGAGAGAGACAGAGAGGGAAACAGAGACAGAGAGACAGAAATACAGAGAGACAGAGAAAGAGAGACACACAGAGAGAGAAACAGAGAGACAGAGACAGAGAGAGAGAGCAAAAGACAGAGAGAGACAGAAACAGAGACAGAGATAAAGACAGAGAGAACAAAGGAACAGAGACAGAAATGAAAACAAAGACAGAGAGGAAAGAGAGACAGAGCTAGAGAGGAGGAGGGAGGGAGGAAAGGAGGGAGAAACAGAATGAAACAGAGACAGAGCAAGGAGAGACAGAGACAGAGAGAAGGATGGGAAGGAGAGAGACAGAGGGAGATAGAGAGAGACAGAGACGGAAAAAGAGACGGAGACACAGAAAGGAAAGAGAGACAGAGAAGGAAAGAGGGAGAGAGGAAGAGACAGAGACAGAGAGGAAAGAGAGACAGAGCTAGAGAGAAGGAGGGAGAGATGGAAAGAGACACAGAGACACACAGAAAGAGAGGCTATTGGCTTCAGACAGAAGAAACAGAGAAATTTGACTTCACAGAGAGGCTATGTGGCCTAAGGGATATAAATCTGGATTCAGAGTCAGTAAGATCTGGGTTCAAATACCACCTCTTTTACTTCCTAGCTTTGTGAGACTGGCAATCACTTAACTTCCTTAGGACCTCTGTTCCCTTATCATTTTGGAGGCAGCTAAGGTGGTGCAAAAGACAGACGGTTGGACCTGGAGTCAGGAAGGCCTGAGTTCAAATCTATCTCAGACACATATTAGCTTGTAACCCTGAGTTGATCACTTAAACTCAGTGTCCTGAACTGTAAAGTGAGGATAATAATAGCACTAACTTGTAGGCTTTTTGTAAAGATCAAATGAGGTAATATTTGTTAAAAAAAAAAAGTGCTTTGCATGGTGCCTGGCATATAGTAGGCCTTATGTATATGTTTATTTTCTTTCCTGATCTGAAGAATTAGGGTGTTGGACTAAGTTGCCTCTGAGGCCCCTTTCAGCTCTGAATTGATCCTAAATCCATCTCTGACATAGACTGGGTGTTTTACCCTGAGCAAGTCACATAAACTCTAAGCATAAGTGTCTAAAACAATAAACTGTGTAGCTTTGGTGAAGGGTGTTTCCTCTGGCAGTTCCCTATACACAGGTCCCTAAAAAAAAAGAAAGGAAGAATTAGTCTTCACCCTCTTCATGTTCAAAGCCTATTCCCCACTTAGACTTTCAGTAAGACAAAAGAATCTGTCCCTGGCAGATACACTAACAAGAGTTTACAAAATGCTTTCACATTTATTTTTCTCCTTTGATCCTTACCATCACCTGAGTGAGGTGGTTATTTTACAGATGAAGAACTTCGAGGCTCAGAGGGGTAACTTTGTTCAAGGTTGTGCAACTAGTCAGTGGAGAATCAGCATATGTACACAGGGCTTTAATAAATCTGGTCACAAGCTGGACTGTCTTTTAATAAATTATGTCTGAATTTCACAAATCAGCTTTGTTTTTCACAAGTCTTAAATTTCATACTAGGAACCTAAATGCTTTGAATTATTATAGTCATTTGAGGGCAGCTTGGTGGTACAATGGATAGAGCATCTAGCCTGGAGTCAGGAAGACCTGAGGTCAAATCCAGCCTCAGATACTTACGAGCAGTATGACCCTGGCCAAGTCACTTAACCCTGTTTGCCTCAGTTTCCTCACTTGTAAAATGAGCTGGAGAAGGAAATGGCAAACCACTCCAGTACCTTTGCCAAGAAAACCCCAACTGGGGCCATGAAGTGTTGGACAACAGCTGAAAGTGACTGAGCAACAAATGCCTCCAACTGAAAGATTTAATCAAATCAATAGTGAGTTGACTTAAAGACTAGAAGTAGAAACATGAGCACAATTTAGAAATTTATTCTTGACCGTAAACTATTATATTGATCTTCAGCCAGAACAATTCTCTGTCTTTTTTTGTGGGGAGGTATTTCCTTTGTGAAGGCAGATCTAGTTACAGTTTCCATTGTGGATTGTGTTTGCACCCAATTTCATTGGGTAATCTAAATTTGAGTCCTTCATGGGATGTCTCAATTTTGTGCTCTCTAGCAAGTAATCTATCACCATCCAATCCATGCATGTGCTAATACACACACTGAGCAAAATGAATAATTCATACTCTATATAATTGCATGTACTTCCTCCCCCCAGGTAAGCTCCTTGAGGACAGACAGGCTCTTTTAATATGTTCTGTGCACGATATCTTGCACAAAATAGATGCTTAATAAGTGCTCCTTTTTGTTGGAGGTGGTTTTGGCTGGAGCTCATGGAATTTCCTGCTTCTACTCCGCCATCTTGGCTCTGTCTCCTTTTTGTTGGAATGAAACCCTAAGGTGGTCTTTTTTTCTCAATTAGTGGTAGAGGGGCAAACTAACTAATCCATGAGGCCCCATTAGACAGGTGAGGCAACCTACTTTTGAGTAGATTTCATGGGTATGGTGTATTTGTCCCCTGGTGCAGACCTTTTCTTTACCTTAATACAGGGTCTCCATCAATAGCAAAGGAAGAAAAAAATAATTCATACCTAGTGGCCAGCTTCCCAGTGTTGAGTGTCTCTAGACTTAGCCAGGCTGATGCTCAAACGAGACAGCTCCTCTGGGAGACGACATGAAGACTTATCAATTCAAAAAGCTTGCATTCAACAGGCTATGTGACCCTTCAAGACCCCAGGGTTTTATCCCCCTTCCACCTCCATGGTAAACTATCCAGAAGAATTTTAGTGGAATGAAGAGGAAACACTTAAAAAAAAAAAACACAACACCTCTTGTTATGTTCAGTATGCTTAAAATGTTCGGTATGCAGAAAGTATAGCTCATTTAAGAAAAGGTCCCAGAACAGGTTGAAAAGTGTTGCAGGAAACAGACAGGGGGTTGGAAAATGCAGAATCTAGGTTTTAAAAAATAATGTAATATTAATTCACTATTTAACAGAAAGTTCAGAGGAGGGTGAGGTTTAGTATTTCCAACCTTAGATAGGGAAAGAATGAATTTTCTAACCCCTCTCAGAAGCTATGGCTAGAAGTACCCTTTTTCTAATTGGATGGAAATAGTCATGGACCTGACTCTTTGGTACCTAAATGTCATGCTCTCCTTTGAATTTTAGTCAGTTTTTGACTTAAATAAGTTCAAAGGAGATTTTCCTGCTGTGATTGTAAATGGAAGATCAGCAGCTTAAACCTGAGTAAAAACAGCCCAGGAAAATTGGGAGAGATAAGGCTTTGCCTAAGAGTAATTAGAAGAAGCTACTCATTAAAAGATGACTAAGTAGTCAAAACAAGCCAAGTTGTAAGATGGGAAGTGGCTAGCAAAAGAGAGAAACAGGCAGCAGCAGAAAGCTCTGAGACATTAACACAAATAGTATTATCTATATGAACTATTAAAATTGTGTTTACTTAACCTTCAGGAAAGTCAGTGCTTCTTAGGCTAAAAATGCCATGGCTGAGAGTAAGTTGGATTTTTCCTTGAGGCAGAATAGGATAAACCCAAGCTTATTTAATTAGTGATTAAAAACCATTGACTAGATTTAAAGAACAGAAGCATATTACACTGCATTTTATTTCTTTTAAATATAGTTTCCAGGAATATTTCTATATTATTCTTCCTTTTATAGAAAGTTATAGAAATGATGTAATCCATGTTGTTATTTTGTTAAAGAATTAGACTTTTGTTAAAAAACATTTTCAAATGTGAAAATTTTTACTTTTGTTTTCGATACCCCCTCTTGAGTTAAGTTTCAACTGATCTAAAGCAGATTAGTTGAGACCACTGCCACCTGGTATCCACTACCAGAATTGAAGGCATAAGTGCCCATGGGAAAATAACCATTTCCCAGGATTTACTGTATGTCTTAGAATTCTAACCTGTTTAAATGATTTCCAAATGTCACAGACCAGCTGACTTTACAATATCACAGTTAGTAAGTCTATGAAGTGGGATTTGATCTCAGGTTTTCCTGAAAAAGCCCAGTGTCTCTCCTATATGAAGGGTGGGGGAGGTTCATAGTTACATAGGTCTGGAGTTCCAGTAATCTCTGGACTGCATTTTTTCATGTTGGTCATCTTTCCTTGAAGCAGAAATAATGGAAACTTGCCTATATCAAGTCACTTGTGATCATGCCTTGCATTTCTTTAACCCTTTTAAATTTGCGAAGTTATTAAACATTTATTATCTTATGTTATTCCCCCATTAGCACTATGAGGTAAGTAGAATAGGCATTATTATCCCCATTTTACAGATTAGGAATTTAGCAAAGAGATGTTAAGTGGGCTGTGTAAGATTATGCTACTAGTTAGGGCTAAAATGAGGTTCATTATTAGTTGCATTTGGTCCTACTAGGACACAGAGGATACTTGAACTAGTTGCTTTGCGTATTAATAACCTGAGCTATCATCCAATGGCAATCTCAAATTGGTCACTTTTAACAGAAAGAAAAACATTTATATACCCCCCCAAACTCCGCCCCCCCTCACACCTCCTGTTTCTTCAATGATTGTGACTTTCAGAACTAATCATAGAATTCAGAGCTGGGAAGGACTTTAGAAATCATACTTATTTAATATATGAAGAAAATGAGTCCCCAAAGAAGTTAGATGCTTTGGCCAAGTTCATTTGGTTAATTAATAACAAGGACAGGATTTAAATCCCTGGCCTTCTAGTTCCAAATTCAGTTCTCTTTTCCCTATGCCATATTGCCACTGATAAACTCACATCTATAACCAATTTTCTAGTACTATGAACTGGCTTCATATAATACTATAAATCAGATCATCTAAGATGGCCCTGGAGATTGCCCAAACCCAAAGCCTCATTTTATAGATGAGGAAATGGCCCAGAGAGGTTATGCTACACCATAAGTATCAGTGCTGGAACTAGAACCTGGATCTACCATAATACCCTAGTTTTTTGACGGAAAGTGTCTTAGAGGCCATCTAGTCCACTCCACTCATTTTAGCATTGAGGCCCATGAGGTTTAAATGACTTTTGAGGTCACACAGGTAAAGTGATAGAACCAAGATTTGAACCCCCTGTTGACTGACTCTAAATTTAGCCCTGTTTACATTGTACCTTGCTGCCTCCTGACTCAGAGACCAAGCACTTGAAGCATATAAGCCTTACCAGTGCAAACATTTTTCCCTGTAGGACACTGTTTTGCACACCTGTAAGTTAATATGAAATGATATTGCTACCACAATGATTTCTACAAACAATGGGGCATTATAATTATGCTTCACTATTTTAAAACTGGATATTCCTGCCCTTCTAGAGGCAACATTCTTTTTTTTTTTTCCTTCTTGTGTTACCTATGCAATGAGAGAGTGGAAATCTACCCTGTGTTCTTTTTATGACATATTTTTCATGCAATGATTTACTCACTTTCATAGAGCATAAAGCGTATGTCCTTTTATGGACCTGCCTATTAACATTTTTTTTGGTTTCATAAGTTTTCTTACCAGTTGATTTGTAACT
Source organism: Pseudochirops cupreus (assembly GCA_028627135.1). Classification (NCBI taxonomy): domain Eukaryota; kingdom Metazoa; phylum Chordata; class Mammalia; order Diprotodontia; family Pseudocheiridae; genus Pseudochirops; species Pseudochirops cupreus. The sequence continues at coordinate 96,955,640 of CM053580.1, read as the reverse complement.
TCCTGATGGTGGCTTTTTTCTTGGTGTATCATATTGTTTTTGTGGGATGTTTACTGAACCTCCATGAGTGCTAAGGTGGGCGTAGGGGTAGGGATGAGGTGAATGGGAGATTGATCTATATGTATATATTATGTACATATATATATTACCTGTATATTTTGTGTGTATTCCTATATGTACATGCTGTCTCTCCTGATGAAACTTAAACTATCTGAGTGTTTTTTTAATTGGATTTTTTTATATCCCCAGCATCTAGCAGAAAGTCTGGCATGCAGCAGGTACTTAATAAATGTTTTTGCTGGATTAATTCCCCAATTTTTTCATTTAAACTTCTCTATGAAAGCCCACTTTCTCCTCACAAGTGCATTTTTCCTTTTTTTTTCCCTTTCCTATGTCTCTCCAAAGTTAGTGAAGGTAGAAGATGGCTAGTAGGAAAAGTCTGTTCGATTTGGAGTGCAAAAGCAAGGTGCCCTGTGAATGAATGGGGTGGTGAGATTTTTTTTTTAATTTTTTAATCGTCTTTTTTCTTGATCGTCTATCCTTCTCCAGCTCTGACCCTGCTCTCAGTGTGATAGCTGAATACCAGAATTTTCAGGTATTAATGTGAAGGAAACAAATGAGATAGTAGAAAGAACATGATTCCAGAGTTTTTTTTTTCCCAGTCTAAACCGGTTTTATCATTTTATCATTTCTAAAATGGGGGCAAAAATGAGCATACTTATTTTATGATGTCATTACAAGAAAAGTTGCTTTGTAAAGTGAATGTAAATGGATGTAAACATAAATGGAACATTACCAAATATCACATATGTACGCTTTCTACATACAAATTCTATACAGACATCACTTTTTAAGTTTAAATTTCTTTTTCTAATGAAATTCACAATGATGAACAAACATGAACATTTCAAGAAAAGACATAAAAGACTGTGAAAGTATGAATTATCAGGTAGTTTATTTTTAAATTGCATATTGAAATTAACATATAAGTTTAATATTGTATGTTTGATTTCAATTTTGGAACCAGTTCTTAATGTTTTTTTTAGAAGACAGGACATATGTCTTGCTTGAGTAGAGGAAAAAGCATACAAGTATTTAATATTGGAGTGGTCGATTGACTTGCACATAGTAGGCACCGAATAATTTTTTAAAATTGAATAATCCAGGTTTTTTTTATCACAACCTTCCCCCAAAGGAATCACATCATCTAAATCATGCTAAACAAAAGAATAAATAAAAACAAGACTTTGCAAGTATATGACACTCTATACTTTCCAAATTGATTTTGAATATATCATCACTGTGATCCTAACCATATCACTATCAAAAAGTCATTGAGGGGTAACTAGGTTGTGCAGTGGATACAACACCAGCCCTGGAATCAGGAGGACCTGAGGGTTCAAATCCAGCCTCAGACACTTGATACTTACTAGCTGTGTGGTACTGGGCAAGTCACTGAATCCTGTTGCCTCACAACAAAACAACAACAGCAAAAACAAGCAACCAAACAATTAAAAAGTCATTGAACTGAGGAAAGGAAGTCTGCAAGAAGTTGATTGATTTGCCCAAAGTCACATGATAAATAAATGCCAAAGCCAGAAGTAAAACGAGTCTTTTGCTCACAATGCCTCCGTTACGAAATGAGACATTTTAAGGTATATTTAATGAGTAGTTAATTTAAAGTAGATTTTTATCATGCTTTCTCAAAGTTAAAACCAATGTTTCCCAGGGTATTTCCCAGGTGTTATTCAATGACAACAAACATTTCTACCTATTATGTGTCAGGAACCTCAAGAGATGTTGAAGATACAAAAGTTAAAAAACAACAAAAACTAGATAGTCCCTGCCCTCAAAGGGTTTACAGATACATAGGGAAGTTAAGACAAGGATGCAAACATCTATAACATAAATAGAATTTTGATAAATATAGTGAAGATCAAGAAGTGGAATGCTGAGAAATCTGAGAAAGGTGAGCTCACTTTTGGTTGAGGATATTAGGAAAGCTTTCCAGAGGAGGTAGTACTTGTTAATAAGGGTATCATTAATGGTCCTGGAAAGGGAAGTATCAGAGTAGTAGTACTAGCGGAAAGCATTCTTTAATAGAGTGAGGAGTGAGTAGGGAGTGGGGAAATAGAGGCATACGTTACTCCCAGAAGGTTACAAGTGAAGGAGATGAAAGAGATTAGAAAATTTGAGTGGGAAATTTCAAGGAAGAATGTATGTGCAAATATGTATATATATAAATATATATACACACACATATATATAATGTATATATATATACACACACACATATATAATGTGTATATATATATACGCACACACATATATAATGTATATACATACACACACATATATAATGTGCATATATATACACACACACACACATATATAATGTGTGTATATATATATATATATACATACACACATGTATGTATGTGTATATGTATATGTCTGTGTGTCTCTCTGCCTGTGTGTGTATGGGGGGGAGAGGAAGGGAGGGAGGGAGAGAGACAGAGACAGAGACAGAGACAGAGAGAGAGAATGAACCAAGTTGCATAGTGGATAGAGTATTCTGCTTTTTCTTCTTCTTTAAGTGAGGGGTGGGGTAGGGAGAGGACCTAGTATACGGAAATGACTAAAAATTCATTAGTAAGGTTAAGTGGGTTAGTTCATGGAATAAAGTTTCAAGGGATAGGGATGGGATCAAGGTCAGAGTAGAAAAGACAGCCTTGTATTACATCTGCACCTACAAAGTGGGGGTAAAAAAAACCTATCTTTCCAAATAAAAAAAACTTACAGTAATTAAAGATATTAGGTAGGTCATATTCACATTACAATCTCTTGTAGAACCATATTAATTCGTTGATTTTTTTAACTTCATAGTCTTTGATTAATTAGTTTAAATAAATATTTGATAAACAATATCTAGTTTCACTGAAGCCTTCGTATGATTAAATTTGGACACATGAATTTTGGGTTATCTTTTAGAATTACATATGCACTCACTAACTTTATGTCCAAATCCTAGCACATACACATATTCTGATATTTATAGCATCACTGATATCATTTCTGAGTAATAGTGCCCGTGATACTGTTTTTTTTCCTTAAGTCATCTATGTCAAGAAATTTAGTTCATCCTATTAAAAGTCTGTTTAAAAATGAATTAAATTTTTTCCAGTTCATCCTCCACCCACACGTGTAAAAATCTCTCAATTCCATCCCTAATCCTCTCATCTCTAAATTTATCAGAACTTTCAGTCTTATCTCATGCTAACACAATAATGACACGTTCTCTTTCTCTCTCTCTCTCTCTATCTTCCTCTCTCTCTTTCTCTCTCTCTCTCTCTCTCTCTCTCTCTCTCTCTCTCTCTCTCTCTCCCTCTCTCTCTCTCCCTCTCCCTCCCTCATGTACACATGCATACACAGACACATACTCATAATGGCATATGGAGAGTGATTCAGATGGCATTGACAAATATACAGTAATTCAAACAATGATTCATTTTATTAGAATATTTAAGTCCATACTTTGCAAAGACTCAGAATTGCATTTTGACTATATTGGGGCAATTAGTAGCTTTTCAGTTAATGGTAAAAGTAAAATTAAGAAGTATCTCAATAAAGACAAAAATATGAAATGTGAAAGTAATCAAAGTTGAATCCAAACTTATGTACTACAGTGTAAGATGAGGAATCCCATTTTGACAAATAACATTTTAATGGAGGGGGACAGTGTTCTTTTCTCCTCCTAGTACATTGTCAATATAAAGAATACTTTGAAGTCTCATTGCATTCAGAAAATTATGCTAAATCCTGGAGATATAAAGAGTATAAGATATGATCTCTTGTAGCTGGTGAACTTGAAGTCTAAGTTAGGAGAAGGGAAACATGCCTGAAACAGAAGAGAGTAGATAGAATTCCCAGTTCTTGATAATAAAGCAGAACCAGGAAAAAGACAAGCCTAAGCCTATTCACAGAAGGAATTGGAGATGGAATGCAAATAAGTGCTTCATTACAATTTTCCTCAAGTGCCATTGTTTCAGGGTACTGAACTATGCTAACTCAATGTTCAGTAGAGAATCCAATAAATGTTAAATAAGTGAGCAGTCACAATAATCTATCCTTGTTTTTCCTCTCAGCTTTTCCATAATTAAGAATATGGCCTGAAGGAGCGTAGTTTTAAAGCACAACTAAACTGCTTTTAATTGGGGTTTGAAACGTTCCTAACTTGAATTTTACTATTAGGATTTAGGAAATCTTTAAGACTATGACCTAGTTTGAAAAACTTAGTACCCTCTCTCTTATAGTTAATGTAGTATGTATGATACATACATACATACATATACATATATGCATATGTTCCTGTATATACATATATACAGACACACAATTATTGTTTAGTTCAAACCCATTTCTTTTTTGACACTGTTCTGTAATCTTTTTTCTCCCTATAATTTCAATAGCTACAACCTTATAGGGTCTTATTTCTAAGGTGCTCTTGACCAAAGGCAGAAGTTCCTAAAACAAAGCCCATGAAAACCTGCCTTACACATACTCATGAGGTAATAGAGCAGAATGATACTAAATGAAACCTGGGACACAATAGCTCAAATTTCTGAATATAGTGGGGATAATCAGGGTGGGGAGTTTACTGTGGGGGCAATTAAAACTTGCATCAGAGAAATAATGATTAGTCCTTTAATTACTCTCCTTTGTAGTGAGCTTAGATCAATATCAACTGTTTGTTTTATTCCAGCTCTTTTCTTTCTTTTTTTTCCCCCTTTTGAAAAAAGATATTGCGTGACTGTGCAAGTACAGGAACTGGGAGAAACTTCTGAGCCCTTGGCAAGGCAGGCCAAGGGCCCTGTGAAAGTGACATTGAGCTGAGCTCTGCAAAGAGAGACTTGAATGACTTACTCCATTGAGTGGAGTAAGACTCAGAATAATATCTTTCCCTGTGCCTCAATCTCCACTCCAGAATGATGCCCTCAGACTGAATCTAGGGGGATGGAAGCATTTGAGAGCTGAAGACCCAACCAAAGGATTTTCAAAAAGTTCCTACTGTATTTCCTTAAATGCATATGTTGACATTACTAATCTCCCTTTGATTCCATGGTGAAATGCACTGTGAGTGCCAAGCATTATTGATATAATGATGGCATTATTTTCTGCCAAATGAAATTAAGGAAAGAATAACAGGTTTTTAAAAACAGATGATGATCCAGAAGTAAATTCAATGTTGATAATTGCCAACCTGATGACTCTTATCTGGAGGTGGAAGAAAGCGTCCTTTGAGAGAGGCATATGACAATTTGGTTCAATAATCATCAAGCATGTGTTAAGCACTTCCTGTCTACAAGGAATCAGAGTTGGTTTGGGGGATCCAAGGGTTTTTTTTAAGAAATTATACAGTCCTTTCCCTAAGGAGTTTACAGTATGCTTCAATGGAATCTTTGGGTTTCTAAATAGTCTGCAGGTGAAATACTTTCCCTCTCAGCACCTAAAACTGAGGCCACAAATGAACAGGATACTGCATTTGTAAAAGGAGTACCCTTAAAAGTAGATTCCTCTAAGCAGAGAAGACACATGAGGACTCGTCAGCAGCCTTGGTGTTACTAGTATAATGGGCTCCCTTATATCCTGTTGGTTGGAGAACCCAGTGTAATGTCCAATCAGATTTTTCGGGGGCCAGCTTCCTCTCCTGGGGAGCCATCAATTCTCCCAACTTCCCATAGGATTAAAGCAATCATAGGGTGAGCTATGAGTCAGTGCTGGGAGAGACTCTATTTACCCTATCTCAGTCAGTACATGAGCATTTCAATAAATGATTTCTTTGTGCAATGCACTGTCCTGTGTTCTGGGGAAGACAAAAACAACTTGTTTCTTAGGTTTGTGACAATCCCTGGGTTGGAGAAGGCTATAGAAAATGTTTAACAAATCCTTGAGTGACCAAAAGAGTCAAGGAATTAGTTACTCTCATGTGAGATAATAGCTGGGGAAAGGGATAACTAAAAGATTTGTGATTTTAGTCATATACAAAGGTCCCAGGTGACGAAATTCCATCTACCAATATAGGTCAGCACTTTCTGTCCCATTTAGAGTCTCGAATTATTGCCTAGGAAACAGAAAAGTTAAATAATTTGTCCAGGGTCACAAAGCCAGTATGTGTCTAAGGTGAGTCACACAGACCCACACAGTATGTGTTCATGGTGGGACAATTCTGGTTTTAACTGAAGGTTAAGTAGAAACCCTTTTTTTCTTTGTTTTGTTTAAATCCTCTAAAATGTACTTGTAAACTTTGGTTTGACCTTTCTAAGTATACTTTGGCAAATAATCTTTGATTCTTTTTTGATATGTTGATATTTTGATACTCCTTTCTCTGGTTAGTATTCCAAAACTTAGTAAATGTAATCACTGTAGATTTATTCATCTATGTGCATATCTACCTATAGAATGTAAACACCATTAATCTGAATGTATCCCAGACCATAACCTGGAAATTTCTTTTCAACAAGCACTTCACATGAAATTATTTTTTTTTTCTTAACATAGGCCTCTAAAATGAGCGTACAGGAAGGTGGG
>CM053580.1:96919345-96948552 GCA_028627135.1 Pseudochirops cupreus | reverse complement strand
TATACATGCATGTGTATACACATACATACGCACATGCATACATACATATATGTATGTAACATGTAATTACATATACATATTACATATATGTATATGTAATCTGTAATCAGAATAGAACAGCAATGTCCTTAGTTTTCCTAACCATGGACTCTCAATATATGGAGGAGCCAAAATCTTTGGGGAAAGAGATAGGGATGAAATTGGCTTTATTCTCTCGAATTTCAATCTGATATTAGAACATTTGTGAATATGTACAGAGTAAAGGGGGAAAAAGGTGAAAAGATACCCTGATATAGGTATGACTGAATTCTCAGCCCTGGGTTGTCCCCTGATAAAGACCATTAGTCTGGGGGGAAAAGTATCTCCTAAACAAGAGACCCTCAAGGACAACAACTCTGGGATTTAAGAACCAATCTGAATGTAAGAATGTATTTTGCCAAATAAAAATAGTAACAGCTTCTGCAATTCTCAGGCAAAGCATTTTTAGGTGCTATTGCTTCTGGGGATCTTAGCAAATACAAATGAAACAATCTTCCACATTCCACAAATTAGGGTTATTGTTCATGATGTAAGCAGGGCCAATTAAAAAGAGTCATGTTGTTCAGAGATATAAACAAAGCTGTAACTAGGGCCAGGTGACTGGGGCTTTGTCCAAATGAAGGAAAATTAGAAGGTAAAAAGAGTGCTGTTCTAGTCGCTGGGGTTGCCTCATCTTGGGGGTGCTTCCTTTTCCTTTTGCAGCAGAGAAGCCTCAGGAAGTCCTGGGGCATGCTTCCTGGTGGCTACCCTCAATTCATTACTCTCTGCTGCTGCCACTTGCCCCAGATATAAAAATTTTTAATTTTGTCTCTGGATGTAAGAAAAATAAAACAATAGCTAAATAAATGAATGCAATATGGAAACTGATTGACTGGATTACAGATTGCCACAGGCAAAAAGACAAGTGAAATTTCTGAAAAGGAAAGAGAGAAAGAGAAAAAGAAAGAAAAAGGAGAGATTAACCAACAAAGGTAGGTTAGTCTGTCCAGGGCAAAGAAATAAATAATTGCCTTTAGCAAAAGGATGTTATGTGTTCAGCTATGTGGGGAAATAAGTTCTTGATTGAAAATTATGAACTTGGAAAATCAGTTTGGGTATATTGCTTCCACATTTTCAGAGTGATGAGGACCACAAATAGCAAAATGGATAATTTGAAGAGCGTAGCTGAGTGAAACTTGAGAGTGGTGGCAATACCTGGGGACATGGGACACAGAGAGTGCCTCTAGCATACAAGTCTCATACCTATTTAACATTTAAGCAGTTGAATTGTATCTCAGGTTTTAGCCAAGAAATGCCCAAGAAAGTAGATAGAATTTGGCAGATTACCTGATGGTCTTCTTATTGCATTGAAATTTATTCCTCTTATTACTCTGAGAGATACCTGGGTGATGCACTGAGAGGGGATGCCCATAGCTATACAACCATGATGAGTAGAGACAGGATGTGAAACCAGAGCTTCCTGATTCTAAGGGCCAGTTCTCCATCCACTGATGCTTATTGTTTCAATTGTGTCCAATTCTTCATGACCCCATTTGGGGTTTTCCTGGCAAAGATACTGGAGTGATTTGCCATGTCCTTTTCCTGCTCCTCTTATAGATGAAGAAACTGAGGCAAACAGGGTTAAGTGACTTGCCCAGGGTCACACAGCTAGTAAGTGTCTGAGGCCAGATGAGTCTCCTTGTCTCCGGGTCAAGCATTCTATCTACTGAGACACCTACCTGCCCTTCTCTATCCACTATTTCACCTTGAATTTTATATAGGGATATAGAAATAATCATCTCTAATTATTTTCCTACATATTTCTGCCCAGACTATGGAAAATTCCAGTAATTTAGCACAAAGTTTATGTTTGAGGCCTGGGGCAAAAGGAATACTTGCAACAGCAGAGAAATTTGTAGATGAGAGAAAGAAAGGACCCTATAAGCTACTTAATCCAACTCCATTTTAAATATGAAGAAATAGAGACTGAGGGGGGTTAAGTAACTTACCCAAGTCACAAGACGGGTAAGTAGCCCAGGTGGAATTTGAACTTAGGTGCTCTGACTTCCATGCTTCCTCCAATTCATGAGTTCCTCCCGGGACCTCCATTTTGAGGAAATGGCCAGACCAATCATTCTTACTCCTTCATTTCCAGTTCTGCTCCGACTCTTCTGATTTCTCCATTTCCCAGAAGCCTTCTCACCCTGGAAGATGCTTCTGGCTGTTGACCCTTCCTCTGATTGATGAGTTCCTTCTGGAACCACCATTTTGAGGAAGTGATCAGCCTAGTTATTCTCATTGCTTCATTCTTCTCTTATCTCCAGTTTAGGCTCTCTGGATTTCTCCATTATGCTTCCAAGTGGGTAACTCTTCCCCTTCTCCCCTTTGTGCCTTTTTTTATGTATTGTATTTCTCTATTAGAATGTTAAATTACTCAGGGCAAGGAATGTCTTTTTGGGGGAAAGGTTGTATTTCTAACACTAAGCACAAAACCTAACATATAGTAAACACCTAACAAGTTTGTTGACTTGACTTGAATAATAGCAATTGGCGATTCTAGTCCTGTGACTTTGGAGATTTCATTTAATATACAAATGCCTCTGTTTTCTCTTCTATAAAATGAGAATAACTTCTGTCCTTTACAAAGATGTTTAAGAGATAAAAATAGAATGTGCTGTGGTCATTAGAAGGGCAGCTAGGTGGCATAGTGGATAGAGTGCCAGGCCTGGAGTCAGGAAGACTCATCTTTTTTTTAGTTCAAATCTGGTCTCAAACACTATGTGACCCTGAAGAAGTCAGTTAACTGCATTTGCCTCAGTTTCCTTATCTGTAAAATGAGCTGGAGAAGGAAATGGCAAACCATTCCAGTATCTTTGCCAGGAAAACCCCAAATGGGGTAATGAAGAGTCAGACACTACTGAAATGACTCAACAACATAGCCGTTAGACTGTTAGACACACTACAATTTTGGTATGAAAGGTTCTTGGAGAAGGTCAGTTTAAAATCTGGGTTGATCCTGAAAAGAACCCTAGCAGACCATTCTCATCACTCTTCCAGACAGTTTGCTGAGCAGCCTGACAAGTTGCCTTGGCAATCAGGGAATATTTCTGGCACACCAAGGATTTTATGACACAATAGTGGTTGTTGGGGGACAGGTTTTTGTATTTGATTTCTTCTTCTGCCACCATCACTCTGAACACTCGGGAACAATAGCCTCCTTGTTACTGGTTTCCCCTTAGAAAACAGAAAAATGAGACTAGAAGTATGAGATAAATAACAACAATGATGATATAAGAAAGTATATTTATAGAATAACACATACATATGTGTGTGTATACATGCACACACACACATACAGTGCTTTTAAGAGGCTCAACATGATTGCCTTCTAACAAGTCTGTGAAATTCATGTTTCCTAGTGCTGGTATTTTATACCCATTTTCCAAATAAGGAAACAATTATTCCAAGAAATTATGACTCATCTATGGTCACAAAGCTAGTAAGAATCAGAGGAGGATTTGTACCCAGATCTCCACTAGAGTACTATTTCCTCTAAGCAATTTTTGCTGATTTTTTTCCTCTTTGAAAATTGGAGTGGAGCCAAGATGGCAGATAAGGGGCAGTCACCCAGCTGAACTCTCCCAATATTCATCTCCACACAATTTTAAAATAATTCCTCAAATCTAATTTTGGAGCGGCAGAGACAACAAAAATTGGGTGAGATATTTTTCCAGCCTAAGAAAACTTAAGAGGTAGACAGGAGAAGTGTGTTACACCAGGGTGGAGGTCTGATGGAAGACTGTCTGGAGCCTCTTCAGCAGCTTCTATTCTTAGCCCAGAGACATTATTGCTCGAAGAGGACCAATGACATTACAGGTGATGCCTTATTCATGAACTGGATTTAAGTGAGGCAGAGTTACACAAAGTTCTCAGTCCCATTCTCGGTTCCTGAGACATGAGGGGGTTGTACAACTACCCAGAAAGAGATTCCAAGGGACTCTATCCTGACGCTGTGTACAGCTGGCATGATGGGCAACATTTTGCTCATATGCAGTTTTTGGTCACAGTTTTGGGGCAGAGAGGAATGCTGATGGTTGATCACAAGGGAGTAGGGACCCTGGTGACAGTACCAAATCAGAGAAGAACACTAGCACTTGTGCACAGTATCAACAATGTTGTAATGATGACCACGTGAAAGACTTGGCTTTTCTGATCAACACAATGATCCAAGACAATCCCAAAGGACTCATCATGAAAGAATGTAATCTACCTCCAGAGAGAGAACTGAGGAAGTTTGAGTGCAAATTAAAGTAGAATTTTCTCACTTTATTTTTCTTGCCATTTAAAAAAAATACGACTAATATAGAAATATGCTTTGCATGGCTTCACATGTATGATTGATACCATATTGCTTGTCTTTGCAGTGGGTGGGGGAGGAGGCAGGAGGGAGAAAGAGAATTCAGAAGTCAAAATTTAAAAAAATTCAAAAAATAAATAAATTGAGAAATCATAAATAAATAATAAAATTTAGTCAAGCAAAATATGAAAGAAAATAAGGACACATTCTAATTCAGATAAATATGATATTGTCACCAATGAATGCACTATGCAAATAAAATTATTAGGTAATAATATTAATTGATACAAGGTACTAGTTTAAATATCTGATACTGTTTGTAAGAGCTGGTCTGGGACCAGGATGTCAACAAGAAGGCAGGTTCCAATATTGGAGTACTACTTCCATTTCATATAGCAATTGGCCTACTTTGATATCAGCTTTCTCTAATTCTAGGTAGGAAAGAGGGAGAGACAGAGACAGAGAAACAGAAAGAGACAGAGACAGAGTGAGGCAGAGAGAGACAGAGGGAGAGTTTTAACAAGTGTTTGCTATGTGCCAGGGAGGGCAGCTAAGTGGCACAGTGGATAGAGAGTCAGGCCTGGAGTCAGGAAGATCTGAGTTCAAATCTAGCCTTAGACACTTATTAACTGTGTGACCCTGGTTAAGTCACTTAACTCTGTTTGCCTTAGTTTCCTCATTTGTAAAATGAGAGGAGAAGGGAATGGCAAACTACTCCAGTATCTTTGACAAGAAAACCCCAAATGGAGTCATGAAGAATTGGACATGATTGAAATGACTGAACCAGGCAGTATATACTAAGCACTGAGTATATAAATATAAGCAAACAGGCAGTCCTTATTGTAAGAAAGCTTTACATGCTAATGGGAGAAGACAACACTCAAAGGGAAACTGGAAGGTGGGAAATAGGAGAGCATACCCATGTAGGAACAAGCCTACTGTGGTGGAGATGGAAAAAATGGACAACGGGAGTGAGTCAAAAGTGAAGAGAGCATTTCTGAAGTCCCTGATGAAATGGTGACTTGGGTTGGGGATTCACTAATCAGGAGAGCTGCCTTCTTGGGTGGCTTTTCATTAACTACAGTGGCAGAGTCAAATCAAGTCAATTGTGCTGAGCGTTGTGGACAGCTGCTAAGCACAGCCCTTGTGGACCGGTTCTGGGCTTTTTCGTTACCCAGGCTGAGTGGGACCTGTTCACTGCAATGTCATATGAACAACACCCAGCTAAAATGCACACATGTATTTTGAGCCTAGATTTTCTGGTAGTAGAAACAGATTCTAAATCAATGTAGTAAAATTCAGAACTATTTGTAAAATAGTAGTTTAAAATGTAGAGGTGTTGGTGAACATTTTTAGTTTTCCTTTTATGAAAATAATGAAAAATATTCCTCTAGAATTATTGTTGCACTTAATTTTATTTCCAATTAGAGTATTATTGGTTTGATTTTTGATTTATTAATGTTGGATTGAGTGAGTACAACTATTTTTGTCAGTATACAAAAGGTCTTAGTATATTAATAAATAAATACCATCTTTCTTACATGCTTTTATTTTTGCAAGGGGGAAGGCAGGGCAATTGGGGTTAAGTGACTTGCCCAAGGTCACATAGCTAGCAAGCGTTAAGTGTCTGAGGCCATATTTGAACTCAGGTCCTCCTGATTCCAGGCCCGGTATCCTATTCACTGCACGACCTAACCACTCCTCATACATGCTTTTAACTTCCCAAAGAATAGACATAGACACACACACACACACACACACACACACACACACACACACACACACACACGCCTTTTATAGGCATTCCCTCAAAAAGCATAATGTGTAATGGATAGAGAACTAACATTTGAGTAAGGAAGACTCAGGTTTGAGTCCTACCTCTGACACATACTGCCTATACTCCTGGAAAATTTGATTAATTTCTCAATGTCTCCACACAACTTTCTATAAGTTGCAGAAAGGTGTTAATTTGCATTGGTAGAGGTAGTTTCTACACTCAGATTTTTCAGATGAAATCACAAGGCTAATCCAAAAAAAAAATCACTTTTTTCAGTTGATTCTCATGGCAGCCTCGGAGAGAAGCAGGTTTGTTTTAAGCGAACTACAGCTTGGATTTTCCTAAAGAGATAAGATGTGGAGATTGTGAGGGGGTGGGAGATAATATAGGGAAGAGAACGTTGAAGAGAGAATTAGGAGAACTCAGTTTTACTTGTGATCCTAGCTCTGGATGACTTGTTACCTTGAGCAGGTTTCTTAACCGTCTATTCCTTAATTATTTACTATCTGTTAAATGAGGAAACTTCCTTTAGGGTTTTGTAAAGATTAGATAATAACTATAAAGCAATTTCTAGAGAAAAACTCTTGGCAGTGATCTATGACAAATAGATAATAGTTTATTATTAACAGGAAAAATGGAATAAGTTATCAGAGTCATGTGAATCAGTATAGACCTTCAGGTTGGGAATATGAAAAAAACAAAACAGGCTATAATTAATAGTAAGCATTTAGCTTTTTAAAAAATTTGTTTTGGTTGCGCATTTTTTGTTTGCTTTATTTTGTTTTTGTTTTGGTGGAAACCTGTGATTTTGTCAGTGCAGGAAATTCCTAGGGTAGAAATGCTTTCCATTAATGCAGACTGTCAACTCTTCTGTATCTCATCATCTTAAAGGTTCTTGGGGCACTGAATAGACAAGTGACTTGGGCACACACCTATTATGTATCAGTAGCAGGACTTGAAGCCAAATCATTCTTGACTTCAAGGTTGATTCTTTATCCACTATACCATGATACCTTTTATTTGTCCAAAAACAAAAATGTAATCCAAACATTGGCACCAAACTTTTTGTGTATCTCAAAATCATGAGTTCAGGAGCATCTTTTTATGTAATCTTCTAAAAGTAGGGGAAGACCTGGAAAAAAAAATGTCTATCTGATTGACCTCCTTTTCCCCAACTTCTTTGAAAAGCTGAATAATTGAATATGTCCACAGGAAAGTCCTACGTTTAGAAAAGAAGTTGTTACTTGATCTTTTGGCCATAATCAAGTCCAAGATCAATCAATAGTCTAGGAAAGAGAAACAATCTTAACAGGGGAATAATATATTTAAGAAATGGAAAAATACTAAACCTTAGCAGCAAATGCCCAATAGCAGCCCTTTGAAGGAAGAGTTTGAAGGCTCCCTTGAAGGCAATGAAATCATCATTTCCAGAATAAACTAGGAACATTTGACCTGAAAGTGAACTTAGATTAGGGAGAGAGACTATAGATTAGATCACTGCTATTAGAGCCAACCAGGAAGTCTCCATTGGAAAGATGAGGAGAACATATTATTATAAAGCTATCATTTTAATTGGATTTTTGCTTTACTCCAAGAAGAGAATCCTAGGAAAATCATTGTGACATTCCTGGAATCAAAAGCTCCAGGAAGACTGGTCATTATAGGTGGGTACAAAAGACATATTCTGTAAAAATTCCATGTCGATTTATTTTTATAAATAGAAACATATTTTAAAGGCATTAGGGGAGTTCATTGTTTAAAATAATTCTACTATGAAGCATTTTCGGGAAGATTTCTTTTAGCAAAGATAATAGGTACGCCCTGATTTGTCTTCCAGTCCAATCCAACAAGCATTTTTACATGCTTACTATATATAAGGTGCTGTGATGAGCCCTGGGAAGACGAAGTATATATGTAAATCTGAATGATCATACTTAAGGTTTGTTCGTTTTGCTTGGCCCCAGAAGATGGAACTAGTCCCAACGGGTAGGAGTTGCAGAAAGACAGGGTGTAGGTTCAATGAAAGAAAAATATCCTAACAACAATGGCTATCCCAAAGCATAATGGGCAGCTTGAGGAGATAACCAGTTCCCCCTTATTAGATATCTTTTAAAAAATTTCACCCCCAGGGGCAGCTAGGTGGAGCAGTGAATAGAGCACCAGCCCTGGAGTCAGGAGAACCTGAGTTCAAATCTGGCCTCAGACATTTGACACACTAGCCATGTGACCTTGGGCAAGTCACTTAACCCCAATTGCCCTCCAAAAAGCAAAAAAAAAAAAAAATTTCACCTCTTACCCTAACCAAAAGTCACTTTTTGGATTATATTCTGTTTAGTTATTTATAACTGGTGAATGATACATGTAGCTCTTGTCTATTTATATATACATTTTCTAACCATAAGTAGTCTTCTAATAAACATATTTGTTCTTTCATACAGCTTGCCAAGCAGGAGTATGAATTTCTGGATCCATTAAGCAAAAATAATCTGGTGACTCCTCCTTCTTGGGGAATCTCCAGTGTGCATCCAAGACAAAGCAACATTGAGTCCCATGATGTCAGCCAATGGTTACTGTCTGAAATGTCATTTCTCCCCATGACCAGCTCATACAAATTGAAGGTAATGTTATTGTTCCCTAATTCTAGGCACTATCTTTAATTATAAACAGGGGCACCCTATTCAATCTAACCCAGGAAAACAGAATTACTCTCAATTCAAATATTTCTAGGAGTATCTATTTTAGCAGAAACATCTGTAAACTATTCTACAAGCCTTCAATAACAGAATCACATGCTATCTGACCAGTAACAATAACAGTACTGAAAGCCAAATTGTGTTCCTCATTGGAAAATGAACTTTGAGTCACATCTTTAACCTATAGACTTCTAGAAGGAAAAAGAAATGTATAAGGAAATAAAACTTTGAAAGTCTGCTTTAGAGGGTTTAAATACAAGTTTATTTATTTTTCTGTCTTCTAACACTGCCACCACCCCAGTCCATGCCCTCATCTCTTCACACCTGAACTATTGCTGTCTCCCTGTTTCAAGTCTTTCCTCACTCCAATCCATATGGATTCTTACCTTCTGGATCAAATATAAAATCCTATTTAGCTTTTAAAATTTTTTCATAACCTGACTCCTTCTTCCCAGTCTTCTTCCACCCAATTTGGCTCCACACAACCCTATGATCTAGTAAAAGTGGCCTAAGACACTCCATTTCCCACCTTCATGTGTTTTCATTGGATCTTTCCCTCTTCTCTGCCTCCTGGCTCCCTTCAGGTCTCAGCTAAAGCACCACCTTCTACAAGAAACCTTTTCCAGACCTTCTTAATCTTAATGTCTCCTCTCAAGGATGATCCCCAATTTATTCTGCATCTATGTCATTTACACATACTTATTTGCATGTTATCTCCCTCATTAGATTAGGAACTCCTTGAAAACAGGAACTATTTTCTCCTTTCTTTGTATCTCCCATAAACACCTTTTCCCCCTCCTTTTTATTTTTTATCTTATTTTTAATTTATGGAATAAAATGAGAATTTTCATAACATAGTAATAATTAAAAAAAGATTGCCCATGGAACTGAAAATCTGTTATATACAACTTGCTATTCTTTTTAAATATATTATAAAATTGTCATGTAAATTTTTCCCTCTCCCACCCTAAAGATGACTACCATTAGACACAGATATGTATATACATTTATGTGTGTGTAAAATCAGTCTGTACATACATCTATTTATCAGATCTTTCCCTGAACACAGATAGCATCTTAAACATTTGTTGACTTGGTTAACGAGTCCAAAATAATGAACTCTGAATTGTTACCAGGACACCTTTGAACTGACAAGTCAAATGCTCAGATCTGATGAACTCAAAAGTGTATGAGATACCATGGTTAAGATGTTCTCTATTTTAGGCATCTGTTATATTTGGCTCAAAGGTTTTTGGATGAGGTCTGTGGAACCATAAAGGGGGAACTCTGTAGGCTCATCAGATGAGTCGGTTTGGTTGCTGTCTGTGAAATAAAACATGAAATCAGGATACTTCAGGCAGGCTAATTTGGTAAGTTGAGATTCTCAAAGAACTCCAGCTAGTGCATATTTAATTCTGCTTGGCACACAACTCAACACCTAAACCTCTGCAGAGCAGAGCTGTTGAGAAAACCTAGAAAAATTAAAATCGCAGTATGTATCTCATCCATTGATAATGAAAACTAGCTATGAAGGGAAAAAAAAAAAAGACAACCTGGAAACAGTGCTGTGGCTAGGGTATAGAAGATTGGACTGATTATATGGATCCCAAGCAATGAGTCAGGGAGGCAGTTGGTGGGGAAAGGGGTTCCTTCAGTTGGTGTTAAAATAAAATTAACAAAATTCCAAACCTGTGAGATTGGTAAATGTATATAAAACCAGGCCCTCTCTCCTTTTACACTAAGGGAAAGCAGGAGGAACTACCTCTTCCACCTTCTAATCACCCTTCTCAAGACCTTGCTGTTTGTTTTAACCTGATTTCAGCTATATAAGAATGTTAGGGAAGTGGGCCACACACAGTGTAATATGACCTAGAACCTTGACTTCCCTAGGGAGGACCTTGGGCTCTCACCCTCCCTAGAGATAGCTCTGTCTGGGATGCAGGAAAGGTCAAGAAACAAAACATTAAACTGAAAATCAGGAGAACAAGGTTTTTTTCCAGCTCCACCCAGGATTTTTATATATGACCTTTGGCTGGTCCACATTGCTTGAGCTTGGCTCTCACTAATCTGTTCCTTAGAATCTGATGGTACTTTGAAAAAGGAGTCAATTTAGGGACTAAAACTAAAAGATTTTCTTACCCTTGCATGCTGACAAGTTTAGATTTTAGTTGCCACAATTCTGCAATCATTAAAATGGATAATATCTGATTGAATTATATGCTCTGCATTGTGAAAAGGTAATGTGAAATTAAACCCAAAGAACACATTAAAATAAAAATAAACGACTGAGCCACGGTTTAAAAAGTAAAATAATCTACCGAAAATCTGATGGCAAATTCTCTATTTAAAATCAGAGAATATAGGAACTGAGAGTAGGAGGGGTCCATAGGCGTCAAATAGTCCAATCCCTCATTTTTTAAATAAGATCTAGAGAGAGGAAATGACTTATCCAGAGCCTCATTGTGATTTTTCCTCTATCTAATCAGAACACTTCAGCATTTCTAAATATCCATTTAACTTAGAATCTAGAGGTAAGCTGTGTTTATCAAGGGATGGAAAACTTATGGGTATGCCCTGGAAAGGAATCATTATGGTTACCGCCCATGAATTATAATAAAATTTCGGAACTGGAAGGGACTTCAAAGGCCATCTAGTCCAATCCACGTCCAATCCAGGAACATCCTTTAAAATACCTCCAAAAATTTTGTTACATGATTACACATATATAACCTATATCAAATTGCTTACCATTTTAGGAAAAAGGGAGGGAGGGACGAAGGGAGAAAAATGTGGAACTCACAATTTTGTAAAAATGAATGTTAAAAATTGTTTTTTGCATATAACTGGAAAAATTAAAATGCTATTAAAAATAAAATAACTCCAAAATAGCTCCGATTATGGGAATTCACCGCTCCGTGTTTAGCCCGTTTCATTTTTTGACATCTCCAATGGGTGAGAAGTGTTTCCTTGTACTAAACTGAAATCAACTTATCTGGTTTCCACCCACTGTTCTCCGGTGAGGCTTCAAGGTCCAAACAAATCAAATTAATCCCTTCTCCACATGACAACCTTTCAAGTTCTTGAGGACAGATTATATTTTTCTATAAGTCTTTTCTTCTCCAGGAAAATAAAAACCATAACCAGTTCAACCAATACTTAGATGACGTAAGTCATTAACTATCCATTCACAATCTTCGTTGTCATCATTTGGACTCTTTCTACCCTATCATGGTTTTTTCTCAAATGTGGCTACCACAACTGAAAGTAATCCTCTAGAAGTGGTATAACTAAGACAGAGTATCGAGAGAATGCCATACATCTTGTTCTATACAATTAGAAGCCATAAGATCTCAGCTTTTGGGGGATTTGTCTTGTCAAACTACTGACTTAGTGCGTATGTGTCCACTAAAACTCTCAGAATTTTTTCCACTGTAATTGTCCAGCCATACTTCTCCCACTCCAAAAATCCAGTTGATTATTTTTTAGCCCAAACATAAAACTTAAAACTTATCCTTATTACATTTCATCTCATTAGATAGTTGTTCAGACTTATTTGGATCCTGATTCTATCATCTTGCCTTCTGTGAAATAGTTAATGCACCAAAATTCACTCTTCCTTCTCACCCCTATGTCTAATTCCTTTTATCACACTATGGTCTTGCTACATTTGGGAGAAAGATAGTATCTCGGAATGACTTTGCTCTTTGTTAGGAAGAAATTGCATGATTAGGCTAATTCTTTATATAATAAATAAATAACCTTATGCACCAGTGTCAGTTTGTGGCATAGAGTTATCTCAGTTTTTAAACTTTTCTTTACATTTTTCATATCAAAAGTAAGTTGTGTACTCATAAATGAATTGCAAAAGCATTTATTAGGGACTCACAAAATAAGTTTATATTGGGATGGATGGATCTTATACATGTGTATGCATAGAATTTATAGAATTACCTTTTTTGCCACCAAAAAATAATAAACATAGCAGAATCTTTCATTCTTTATACTTGTTGGTTGTATGACTACGCAGATGTGGCCTTTAGAAGAAAATTTTCTGTGAAAGTCTTCCTGTTCCCTTCCCTTGTTTTCATCAGAGATACTTTCATTATGTAAATAAACTATTCATTGTTATTAAAGATCCAAAAAATAGTCCTCTGTAGTTTTAATACCTTGCTTGCTCAGAATAAATTTGCTCCTTGGTGATTCACAAAGAAACCTGAGGGAGGTTCCCAGAATTAAATTGCTATATTCTACAGATAACCAAAATTGTTTTGCAATACACAGAACACACATTCTGTTTCTTCTGTGCAACTAATATTTAATTTTCAACTTGCACAATGGGAGATTTCCATTACTCCCACCAAATACATATTCCTCCTCACTTGATTGCCCAGGGCCTACTACTGGAATGTCACTCAGCTAACCATCTCATGTTGACCTAATAAGGATATTTCACAATTATGGCATTAATCCTGCTAACAAACAAGTGAAATGTAATAATGTAAAGTAAGTGCAAAAATGTCATAAAGGACCAATTAAGTGTTGTCAGGACCTCCAAGAGGATGATTAGAACTCAGCTCCACAATAACTCAGTGAACCCATTCAACCAGAAAGACAATGGCTTACATGATGCTTTGCCTTGAATTCCAAATAACCTAATGTTGATTGAATCCACAGACTATGTGAATTGAAGTTCAGTTATGTCATGAAAGAATTCCAACTGAGAGTTGCTGGACAGTCCACTAATACAGATGTGAATTGCCTACATTGCAGAGCTAAATAAATGGTATCCATTCAATATCAGATGTACATGTACAACTATTTCTATTCAAATATTTCTCTATGTACCAATATCATGTATTACACATAAATAAACATATTGTATATCTATACACACATACAGGTATATGGTGGCAAGGTTTGGGTTTTGTAGTGAGCTACAAGCTCATGATGAATCAACAATGCCATCATCAAAACCTCATGTCATCTTTGATGGCATTAAGAGAGGCAGAACTTCGAGAATAAGGAGGTAATAGATTCATTTCTCTCTTCCCTTGCTAGACCACATTTGAAGTATTGTGTTCAGTTCTAGGCACCTCAATGAAAAAAGTTCACTAATAAAATGAAGAGTATGGAGAGGAGGGGCACCAAGATAGTGAAGGGCCATGTCTCTACAAAACATGAGGATCAGTTCAAGGAACTGAAAAATTTTTATCCTGGAGAAGAAATTATTCAGGGAGAACATCTCATCTTCAAGTGTTGTAAAATTCTGCTAGGTTTATTATTTTTTGATTGCAAAAAAGCATTTGTTGAAATGTTGGAGGGGGTGTGGGAAAACTGAGGCACTAATGCGTTGTTAGTAAAGTTGCAAACTCATTCAACTAGTCTGGAAGGCAATTTGGAACTACACCCCAAAGGCTACAAAACTGCATGCTTGGGGCGGCTAGATGGTGCAGTGAATACAGCATCGACCCTGGAATCAGAAGGACCTGAGTTCAAATCTCAGCCTCGTACACTTAATCCCATTTGCTCTGCCTTCCCCCTCCAAAAAAACAAACTGTGCATACTCTTTGACCCAGCAATACCACTACTAGGTGGTATTCCAAAGAGATTAAACAAACAAACAAAAAGGAAAAGGACCTATATGTACAAAAATATTTATAGCAGCTCTTTTCTGGTGATAAAGAATTAGAAATTCAGGGCATGCCCATCAATTGGGGAATGGTTGAATAAGTTGTAGTATATGATTGTGATGAAATACTGTTGTACTATAATATTACAACAAGAAATGACAGCAGGATGTTTTCAGAAAAAACTTGGAAAGACTTACATAAACTGATGCAAAGTGAAATAAACAGAACCAGGAGAATGTTGTACATAGTAACACCAATATTGTATGATGATCAGTTGTGAATGATTTTGTTATTCTCAGCAATATAATGATCCTAGACTGTACTGAAAGACTTATGATGAAAAATGTTACCCATCTCCAGAGAAAGAACTGATGAAACCTTACTGCAGATTGAAGAATGCTTTTTTTGAAAAACCTGTCTTTATTTTTCTTGTTTTTTTTGGGGGGGGGGGGAGGCTGTGTTTCCTTGCACAACATTAATATGGAAGTATGTTTTGCAGAACAGCACATGTAAAACCTTTATCAAACTGCTTGCCTTCTCAATGAGGTAAGGGAAGGAAGGGAGGGAGAGAATTTGAAACTCAAAATTTTTAAAAAGAATGTAAAAATCATTTTAACATGTAATTAGGAAAAATAAAATATCAAATTTAAAATAATTTTTAAAAAGTATTTGTTGAGAAAATATAGTCTTAAACTCTCTCAGGTCAAATCTCTCTCTCTCTCTCTCTCTCTCTCTCTCTCTCTCTTTCTCTCTGCCTCTTTTTCTCTCTCTGTCTCTGTCTCCCTCTCATACATAATATATAAGCTATATAAAATAAAGAAGATATTTGTAATATGTCATCTATAAGGATTATACAAAATTCCATGACAGTTACAACCTCAGAGATATAACTTTGCTCAATGATTGACCAAGTATCAATGTCAAATGATACAAAAATACTTTCCCTTTTTTGTTATTATGATTTTCTCTGTAATATTTCCCATTCTTTTATATTTTCCTCTTAAAGCATTTAAGTGTTTTTCAATGTCATAGAGGATGTCCTGGGTAAAGCCCGATAGTAGCAGGATGATCTGCAAATGATGGGGTTTTTTCAGTCAGTTTGTAGATGACGTTGTGCTGATTTTATAGACTCCCTCGAAATTGCAGGACCTTCTAAATTACATTCCAGTCACGCAAAAGAGATTGACCTACCACATCCATTGGAAAAGCCAAATGAATAAAGAATCTACATTGTCCAAACTATGACATGCAGCCATTCTCTGGGCAGCCTATTGAATCATTCTTGTCAGCTAAGCCTAGAACTAAATAAGAATGTCCTGACTGGATCACATTTGGGATGTCATGTAATGTCTTCAATGACCCCCAGACCATCCCTATTATAAAAGATCATATTTTAAAAATCAACATTATAAACATTTATACAATCAACAGAATGATACTGATTATGTTGCTAGATGGCTATGAATCAGGCAACATTATGTCGGAAGAATCAACAATGCAAACTGCCCAAAGGGCAATGGAAAAACTTACGGTGGATGAAAATAGGCTTCAAATACCAGGGAAGACTTTTTTACACTAATGACACCATCTAGTGAATATAAAAGGAGGAAGGGAAGTAATTTAAGGAAAAACAAAGGATAACATTTTGTATTGATAAAATATGAGTAATAATCAATTGACAAACATTTATTAAGTGCCTACCATGTGACAGGCTCTCTGCTCAGCATAACAGAACCAAAGGAAGGCATCTGGGTGATTAAACAGATTTTCTGTGAAGGATTTCTGAAAGACAGATCAGAATAGCAAAGGATAACACTTCACAAATATGTTGTTACTAGTGAGATTTCTTAATGATATCATATATCCATCGATGAATCAAAAGAACTTCCTTAATCACTCCATGTCCATTTTCTTGTTCATTCAAATGAATCTAACTCAAGAGCGTCAGTAATAATTTCATAGACCCTGGAGCCTTTCCCTGTCAAAGCAAGGTGCCTCCAACTACTTCACTTTCCTCTTTCTGCCTTGCCTTCCAGTCTAGAAGTGAGAGATCTATATCACTATAGTCTAATCTTTTCCCTCACTGAATCAGAAAAAATCTAACTGGAAAAAAGAGCTACTTCCATCACAAAATAAATTTAGCTACAGAATTCCAACATCTCCTTTGTTCCAAATTCCAAGACTCAGAACTAGCGATATCTGTCCCTCAAGGCAAATGGTTCCCAAAACATCATTATTGTCCCTGTGAAAAGGAAATGACACAGAAATGATCCCGTTACTGCTTTAGGAGTTGTTTAAGGGGCTTTGAAACAACTTCCTACTATATCCAGTTGTCACTTTACTTCTCTATCTGACTTCCAAAATATCTATCTGCTACCTTTGAAAGTCCAGTTCTAACCTATTATTTTGTTCCCTTTATAGTTGAGCTGTGACTTAGTGGTTGACCTTGTGCCTGACTTTCTTCTCCCCAGGCTATTGCTCAATGTGTAAGCCAGACAAAACTCTGGAAAAACTCAGCTCTACGCCAAGTCCCACTAGACCCTTAGAGAATGGAATGGGTTTAATGAAGCTGGCCACTCATCAGAACTAGATGTAGACATAAGTGAAGTGATTGGAGTTTGCATTTGGAAATTAATGCCTTCCTTATCCTCCATGATCTAATTATGACATAATGTATAATAATTATGTATGTTATTGAATGTGTTGTTTTTGTTCAGTTGTTTTAGTTGTGACCCCATTTGGGGTTTTCTTGGCAGAGATATTGGAGTGGTTTTCCATTTGCTTCTCCAACTCATTTTACAGATGAGGAGACTGAGGCAAAGAGGGTTAAGTGACTTGTCCAGAGTCACACAGCTAGTAAGCATCTGAGGCCAGATTTGAACTCAGAAGATGAGTCTTCCTGACCCCAGGTCTGATACTCCATCCACTCTGCCACCTAACTGCCCCACTGAATGTGTCACATTAAATTTTCTTGTAAGTTTAATTTGATTACAACACTTACTTGGTAATTATTTAGCACAATAATCTGATCGCAGCTTTAAAACAATTAGAACATTGATGGGAATACATTTTTATGAAACTGAACCTCTGAATCAGATAAATTCAGAGGAAACTGTCAAGAAATAATGTGAAACTGAGGGACTTTGTTGAGTCTGGGGTGGCCTCTGTTTCTCACTATTCATAATGTCCCTCAGTTTTTTTCTTCACTCAAAAAAAAAATAGTAGTTTGGGATAATATTTACCATGACACATAGTTCCATTGTCCTTTATTTTGGACTAAAGAAAAATTCCTAGAAGATGTAATTTTTATTCCCTCAGCACTCATTTCTTATTAACAAACTGAGAGTGAACCTCACTTCACTGGCTACCAGAAGGGACTATAACAAATTGTAAAGGTGGTTTACAAGTAGAAGCTGCTATTCAAAAACTAAGAAATAGTTTGATTTTTAAAGCTTTTAACATGAAAAAAATTATCACTGAAGTGCAAACCAAAATCTTTTCTAGTCAACAAGGCATTTTTTTCACCCTGAAATGATAGCTAATTGTTTGCTTAAAAAAAATCAGACAAAAGGCACCAAATGTGGTTTTCTCATGAGAACATGAATTCTAGGTTATTTTATTTTATAATGGCCTTGCTTGTGAAGAAACTATTTAGGCAAAGAACTCCCGTTAGAGCTTTTAGATTTGGGGTTAAACCAATATTTAACTATAAAACCATAACGAAAGCATGTAAGTAAATATTAAATTAAATTAAATCACATAAATACAGTCCTGGAGTAAGTTCCTATGCTGAGCCAGGCCGCAAAATGAAAGCAGTCACCATGTTGGAGAGGAAGGATTTAAGGTGCTAAAAGTGGTGACACCCTTAACTTTCTCTGTTATTTATAGTGAACACTTGCCCTAGAAGAATTCTTATTTTATAGTATAGAAATGAAGCTCTAGAGAATGTGTGAAGATGACCAAAAGAAGTAGAACATAAGTGGTTGGGTAGAAAAAAGTACAGTAAAAGGGCTTATGGAAAATGAGTATTTAGAAAAATTTGGAGAGATTGATAGTAGCAAAAAGCAAGAGGAATATACTAGGAGACTACAAAATGGAGAAAAGTAAAACATAGGAAAGGGAGGGAGAATGAAAAGAATAGAGATAAAAAAGGAAAATAGACAAAAATGGAACTTTTTAAAATGTCAGAGAGAGGAATATTAGAGGGAAAGGAAAGACTGAGGGAAAACAGAGAAGAAAGAGAGGTAACATTCATAGCCAGAAGATAAAACTTTGAGGTTGAGATACCTGTAGCCCTTTTCCTAAAGTAGAATTTCAAGATTGCATGAGTGGGCTCTCTGCTCCAGCTACATAAAAATTGAGAAAAAAAAAGAGACACCCCAAATGGCCTCATTGTCTCTTGTTGGTAATCATAAGAAGGGGAAGCTGCCTTACACTTATTGTGTCTGTCCTTTGTTTTCAAAGAGGACCACGGCATCAGGGAGATGATGACATGCCTTGCAGTTGATTTTGATTTGAGTGAGGGAAGCATGTGCAAAGTCACCAGCCTCACTTTTTCCTCCGAGCCATCTGGGTCCAGTGGCCAGATATTCATCTCATGAATGGAAGAGATAGGTATTGTCTGCTGCCCTGGAAGTGGCTCTGTCAGAGAAGGAAAGGCAGGAGAATCAGAGCTGGCGTTATTGAAGCTAAGGGAAACTAGTGTCCAGGAAGCAAATCCCCCTGTTTCATACCTGGCAGATTTTTTTAGTCCCATCAAAAGTTAATGAGAAACTTCTAATTTCCATGACTGCAATTTAGCTTGCTGCTCCTTGCTGAGATCCTGAAAAGCAGATGTAGGATAAATGAATAGATGCAGATTGGATCATAAGAGTAGACAAAAAAAAAGAGTACATTTGTGATCCTATTTATGTGTCAAGCAAATAGATCCCTGACTTTAAAAAAATCCAACATGTACACTCACATAAATGTTTATTTATGTGAATATATGTATATAATTAAAACTATATGTCTACATCTTGGTTTTCATTACTTACTTAAATGTCTACCTTATTTCTCATACTTGAGAAATAGTTTTAAAAAGGGCAGTTGGTTTTTAAAAAGCTTCTATGCCTTTCACAACTCTTTAAAAGTAAATTTCAAAGACTTATCACTTGATTTGTAGGTAATGAAGGATCTGGTAAATAAATAGTATTTTCCAACATAGAATGGAACCAATTAAGTGCTTTGGCATACAGAATGTTTGTAATATAATGCACCAGGTACTGGATAATATCCTACATAATGGTTTGAGGGCATTATTCATAGGAGAAAGCACTTTCCTTGTCACCAGTTTGGATTGTTGAGGCTACAGAACTATTTTATGGTAGTCATTTTTCCTCCTCTCTAGATGACCCTTCCCTTCCTTAACCTCCTCAGACTTGCTTTCTCCCTCTTTCTCTCTACTCCACTTATGACTGCAGATGCAGGATGGAAACATCTCACAGCCTAAGAAAAGTACAATATCATAGCTGAGCTAAGACAGTGATAGTGCTCTGTCACCCTGTGCTTTGAGCATGCTCAGAACTGGGGGAGCACCTCTGCCCAAGAAGTGACACTCTGCCACCTCCAGCCAATTGGTTGAACAAGTGTTCATTCATCTCCAGGCTATTTTCCCTTATTAAAGAAGGTGAGCAGATGCTTATTTTCATATCTTCAACTAAAAGGCTTTTCCAAAGGGACTCATTAAAATTATTTTTTTGTTTACCACTTCAATATTCAAAGTGTATTTCTAACATAGCTCATGGCAAAGATCTTGGTTAGATGCTCTTATAAGATTTAAATATATTTCCATTATTTGAGTTTTCAAGAACTTTCTTTTGTAATGACTATTTTTCTCCCATAACACTGGGAGCTCTTAAGAGCAGGAATTGTTCTTTTTTCCCCCATAGTATTTCACATACACCGGATAATCATTAAAAGTAATTTGACTAAGAACTGACATAACACAATGATGCATATTGAAATAAAATTTTATGGTTTTTATAATATGTTCCTCAAAACAAATCTGTGAAGATGGTAACATGAAAATTATAACCTTTGTATAAGAGACATTTTAATGAAATAAAAGATCAGGGTATATTTTGTGAGATTTTTCCTCACTCTCTTATCTTAAAACTCCCACCAAGGATCCATGGGACCAATTAAGTGCTTGTAAGTATGATGTTTTTTAAAAAGCAGATCAACAAAACCAGTAATCTCTAGTAAGCAACCATTGGTCCTTCATGTTTTAGTAAATCCCCAGGGTCCCTTATCAGTCTTAGTAGATGGACTTAAACAGTTCTTAGTAGATGGACTTCTCTAATACCCTCCCTCATTCTCGGGCATATCTTGCTATGGATGCTCGGGCAAGGATCTGCTAACTAAGTTGGAAACATTTATCTTAGGCATTTATTTTATATGCTGTCTCTTGTCACTATATAACCACTGCACTTCTTTTCTTGACAGCATGTCCTTTATAATACATTTTGTGTTACTTATCCTGTATAAGTCACTGATAACACTGAAGCAGATTTACAAATCATTCTGTTTCTCTTTATGCTACTTACATAACAGTTTAGGGATACTCTTTGACAGAGTGTGTAGCAAACAATACAGACGTACTTAAATATTTCAACAATATATCAGCCCAGCAAACACCACTCCTAATAATCAGCTAGTTTCTCCACAGACACTGAAACATTAGGATGACAGTTGAAGTGTCTTGAGAATTTTCTTAAATATATTTTCTCCAAGATTAAGAGTTAAACTCAATTCTCTTAAAATTTCTCATGAGTCTCTCTTAAAGATGGCGATTAACCCATTCTAACTCTCAGTTGAAAGAAGTTCTATATGCCTCACATAGTATCTCATAATAATGCTAGCTCAATCTCTCCAGATGACAATTAAGCTGCTTCTCCCTTAAATTCTATTCCCACTCTTAAAGATATACAGTGATACTCCCAGTCTCTGTAGAGATGATTTCAATTAAGGTTATATGTGTAGTCTTGATTCTTTCAGGTTTATGTTGTTTTGTGATTTGGTCATATACGTTACCAGGAGATATAACTAAAAAGATGAACAAACAATTTGTGAACCACTGAAAGCACTGTACAGTTTCCCAAATGAACTATGGCCTAGTCTTCTCTTCTTACTCAATTCTGGGCCTAGCTCATTCTGTATCTGCATCTTTTATTCAAGATTTTTACATATATTTGTATGTATATACACAGATACATGCATGTACAAACATGTCTCTGTATATGTATGTTATGTGTATATGCATGTTATGTGTATATGCATACATATGCTGATGGAGTAAGTGGATAAGAAGTCTGTAAAGCTATATGTGAAAGACTGAAAAGCATACTTTTTCAATTACTATGTTTTTCACTGTAGTTGCTGAGAACAAACTCACATTGATGTGTGTTTCATTAAGGATGATTTATAGTGTTTTGAGGTTTGATGCAATTAGTAAAATGTACAATTGGTTCATGGCAAGGTACTAAAAGAACTAGCAAGACTGATTAAAGAGTCATTGTCAATGATTTCTGAAGGATCATGGAGAACTGGAAAGCTGTAGCAAGACTGGTTCTCCTCCTTTCCATCTGACCACTCCTTCTGAATATCCTTCCCTATCTCATTATCCATATCACATAATTCTTGGGCATGTCTTTCCATGTATTCTCAGTAGAAGATCTGCTAAATAAGCTAGAGACATTAATCTTAGGCTCTCTATATGTTGTCTATCCTTACTATATAATCACCCCACTTCTTTTCTTGGCAACAACATGTTCTTTATGCCATTCATACCTTTCTCACTGCAGGTATACCTCAAGGGTGTAATACAACATAATATAATATAATTAATATAATATAATGCAATGTAATTAATGTAATATAACATAATATAATTGATATAATATGATATAATTAATATGATATAAAATAATATAATTAGTATAATATAATATAATAAAATACAACATCATATCCTGGGCTGTCTTCTCTTTTCTCTCTACATACTTTGTCATACCTAAAACATTACAAACCTGGGGGGAAAATCAAGATTACTATGCAACCCTAGTCTAAATCAGTTCCCATCAGTTTAATTATAATCTCTATGGACCTGACTTGGAAATCTATATATCCACTCTAGTCTCTCACTTAAACTCCATTCCCATATCATCAACTGTCCATTGGTCATTTCATGTTGTCTTCCTTGATTGAATACAAGCTTGTTTAGAACTAGAACCTGATAAATACTTATTGCTTAATTGATTAGAGTAGGTAGAATTTATCCCAATTTTTTTAAAGAGAAAGACAAATAGCATCTGAGAACTATAGACCAATTAGTTGACTTTGATTCCTAGAAAATTCTAAAATGTATTTAAAAAAATTTTTTTAAACAAAATTTTGTAAAATGTAAAATTGATAGCTTTTTCCACATTACCTAAATTTCACTCGGTTTCTTTCAATATCCCTTCCTCCTCCCAATACCATATAACAAATAATATTTTAAAAATAAAAGAGGTAGAAAATAAATAGAACCAGTAGCCATTATTAATATATAAAAAGTAAGAAAACATATGCAATATTCTACATTCATGGACCTCCTAGCTCTACGTGTGTGTGTGTGTGTGTGTATGTGTGTGTGAGAGAGAGAGACAGAGACAGAGACAGACAGAGAGAGAGACAGAGAGACAGAGAGAGAGAGAGAGAGACGGAGAGAGGGAGAGAGGGAGAGAGGGAAAGAGAAAGAGAGAGAGAGAGAGAGAGAGAGAGAGAGAGAGAGAGATTTTCTCATAGCTCTTCTTTGGAATCACACAATTCTCTTTCCATTTACATTGCTATAATAATTGTGTATATTGTTTTTCTTTTCTCTACTTTATTCTGTATCAATTCATATATGTCTTTTCATGTTTCTCTACATTCACAGTATATCCCATTATATTTGTGCACCACAATTTGTTTTGCTGTTCCCCAATAAATGGGACTCTACTTCATTTACAATTCTTTATTACCACAAAAAGTGCTACTATAAATATTTTGGTGTATAGGAAGACTTTTTTCTTATCCATAACTTCCTTGATGAATGTGTGTATGCATGTATGTATGTATGTATGTATGTATATATATATATATATATATGACCATCTGGCCACTCCTGAATCTCCTTCTCTATCTCATTATTCATATCACATAATTGTTGGCCATGCCTTTCCATGTATTCTCAGTAGAAGATCTGCTAAATAAGCTAGAGACATTAATCTTAGGCTCTCTACATGTTGTCTATCCTTACTATATAATCACCCCACTTCTTTTCTTGGCAACGACATGTTCTTTATGCTATTTATATCTATATCTATCTATCTATCTATCTATATACACATATGCTTAGTAGTGAAATCTCTGGGTGAAAGGGTATAAACATTTTAGCCAATTTATTTTTAGAATGTATTATTTAAGATGTTAGTAAACAGAGAATAAAAAGAGTTATAATGACTTCATTGAGAATGTATCTTGTTAAACTAAACTCATTTCTTTTTCTGACAGAGCTATTTTATTGGCAGAATATGGGAATGTTTAGATGTCATCTATCCAGATTTTAGAAAAACATTCAACAATCTCAATGTGGACAAGAGTTGGTCATGCTTTGTGCAGACAAAATCGAGAGAAGTAGGTTAGTTGATGAAATAATTGGATGGATTCATAATTTATCCAATGGCTAGACTCAGAGAGAAATCATTCCTTACAATATCAACTTGGGAAAAGGTCTCAAGTAGAGTGCTCCAAGGATCTGTCCTTGGTTCTGTTCTATTTATAATTGTTAGCAATTTCTTGGGTGAAATTATATGTGATATCTTTCTTGAATTTGGAAATGATGCAAAGCTAGAGGGGGTAACTAAGGTATCAGCTGGTAGGGTTGAGAGTCAAAAATATCTTCACAGGCTGGAACATTGGGCTGGTCTGATTTAATAGGGATAAATGTAAAGTCATTTGAATTCAAAAAATTAGATTTAAATTACAATATGGGGGCAAGGAATGGCTATATACAACAGAGAACTGGAGATATTAATAAATTATAATATCAATTTAAACCAACAACATGATATGACAAACAAAAAAATGATGAGATCTTGGACTGTATTAGCTGAGGCATACCTTCCAAGAATAAAGTGATAAATTCTGTCCTGGTCAAATCATGTTTAGAACATTTTGTTTAGTCTAGAGGAACCTAAACTAAGGTTTTAAGGATGGTAGTAATAAGCTGAAGAAGATTCAGAGGAAGGCACCTTGGCAGAGTGTTATATGAGGGTCAGTTGGGGAACTGGGGGTGGGGGTGGGAGATTGTCTTTAACTTGGAGATGACAAGAGTTGGGGACAATGCTATAGCTTTCTTCAAGTACGTAAAAGACTAGAATGGAAATCAAGAGGATACCCATCAATTGGGGAATGGCTGAATAAGTTATGGTATTCAAATACTATTGTGCTTTAAGAAATGAGGAGGAGAAAGATACTTTCAGAAAAACCTGGTAAGGCTTACATGAATTGATGAAGTAAGAGCAATATTGTACAATGATCGGCTGTGAATGACTTAGCTGTTCTTGGCAATACATAATCCAAGACAATTCCAAAAGACTCATGATGAAAAATACTATCCATCTGCAGAGAAAGAACTGATGGAGTCTGAATGCAGATGAAAACATACTTTAAAAAACAAACCCAAACTTTCTTCATTATTCTGGGTTTTTTTAGTCTCTGTTTTCTTTTGTAGCATGGCTAATACAGATGTACATGTACAATCTATATCAAGTTCCTTGTCTTTTCAAGGAGGGGGAGTGGCAGGAGGGAGGTAGAGAATTTGGAACTCAAAACTTAAAAGAAAATGAATGTTAGAAATCTTTGTTTCCATGTAATTGAGAAAAAATAAAATAAAAATAATTGTAAAACAAAAATAAAATCTAGACTGTGAAAGATATAATAGATTTATTTTAACTTTAAAGAGTTTGATCTCAAAGTTTGACTTCAAACTTCCCTATGGGAATTTGCAAATTAACTAATTTAGACTTGTTATTAGGAAAAGCTTCTTTATAACGATTTGAACTATCCAGAAGTAAAATGGTCTTCTTAAGACATAATTGGTTCTCTTTCACTGAGGTATTCAATCAAAAGGTGGATGAGCATTTAGACATGTGGTTGAGTGAATGCATGTTCTAGTATGGGTTAGACTAAATGACCTTCGAACTTCTTTCTAATGCTGAGATTACCTTCACCATTAATTGGGACTTCTGTCTGAATTCTGTAGAGCACCTTCCATGATACTGGTGAACACCTTAGGGGAGTGAAATCACCCTGTTATAAGCTTGTTTTGATATGTATCTTCAGGGGATGGTTGAACAAAGATATATCTGCAATTTTATTGGTCCTAAAGTCTAATATGTTTTTTAACATAGACATAAGAAATACTTTGTTTTAGGAGTAGGGATAAGTTTCTCTTCCTGATTAAAAATTTGTAAGCAAAACACAAAAATTCTCACAGTCTCTATATTTCTCAGTCTATGTCCATACAGTCTATTTGGAGAAAGGTCTGCAAAAGTCTGCCTGTTGCCTTTTTATATATTCACTTACCCTCTATGCATGCATGGTTATTTCCCATAAGAATTTTATGGAGATAACAAAGCAGTTATATAGATTAGGATTTGTTGATATCTTTTCATATGTATTCTCACTTTTTTCTTTTTTAATAGGATAGGTTTTTTTAAGTGAAGTACTATCTTGGATTTTTTTTTCATTCTTTTAGACCTCTGAGGTGTCTTAAATGTTGATAATTAATTTGTAATTACACAAAATCTTGCTAAATAGTGCATGATCTTTGCAGCCATATTGCTTCTAAACCTATGTTGAAAAGAGATCCAAGAAAGAAGAACAATTAAAAATATTTAAAACTATTTTTGTGGTGGCAAAAAAACTGGAAAAATTGTGGAGGATGTCCATCAATTAAGGAATGGCTGGATAAGTTGTGGTATATGAATATGATGTATTGATGAGTACTATTGTGCTATAAGAAACGAGGGAATAGAGGAATTCAAAAATTCATAGAAAATCTTATGTGAACTAATGCAGAGTAAAGTAAGCAGAATCAGGGGAACAATTTATACTGTAGTATTAAATGAATAATTTTGAGAACTTTTATAAATTTATGCAGAATGAAATAAGCAGAACCAGAAGAATGATTTCTACAATAACAAAATGTAAAAACAAACAACTTTGAAGGCTATAAGAACTGTGTCTTATACCATGATCATCCACGATTCCAGAGGACTGATAATGCTATCCATTACAGAGAAGTAATGGGTTTAGGTGCAGGATCACACATATGTGTGTGTAGATAGAGAGATAATGTATGTATGTATATATTTGTACTAAGCTATTTATTGGTGGATTCTGTTTTGCTTGATTATGCACATTTCTTATAAGAAATTTGTTTTTCTTTTCTTCAGTGGTGCAAAAGGAGGAAGGAAAATACATTTCTGTTAACTTAAAAATAGAGAGGTGGGGTGTGTGCTACAGATGTGAAATATGGCTGTGCTCTTTTGGAAGAGATCACTGTCTTACTAGTTTTACTTATCTGTGCTTAACTTTCTTACAAGAGACCTCTCATAAAGTGGGAGTAATCTGTAAATATCTATAACGTAAAAGCAAAACACATCAACAAAACAATTTTTTAAAATGATGGTATAGCACTTTTCAAATCATGTCATCTCCAGCAGAGTCTTCTCTTATATATATTTGACTTGATTCAGTATATCTTCCCTACTTCATCTCCTCAAGGACCTACTCCCACATATACTGTTGGATAACAGACCTTTGATTGTGGATCCCCTATAGCTACTCAAGGTTTAATGAATGCTTTGGGTCAGCATCTACTCCAAATTCCAACTCACAGACCCCCACCAAGATCTCTTTTACTGGACCAATCAATAAGAAGACATAGTAACTCAAAGCAGCAGGTATTTAGAAGGCAAGGCAAACAATGAAGGGATAACTTTTGCAGGCATGTTCCCAGCAACAATTGCAAAGTGTCTCACTCCTCTCCTCACCTAGACTTTGGGAGGAGAAGCACTTGTCTCAAGAACTACCTTCACATCATAACTGAAGCAGTAGACAAGTCACTCACAATAGGCGGTCAGATAAGTGTGTAGCAGCATTATTGAGAATGTTGGGTTGCTGGATTATCCCCCAAGGAATTTTCATGCTGATTACGTACATACAAAATCAGAGAAGGGCACCTGCAGTTAACTAGTAAATAGGTGTTGCTAGTCTCTTGCTGAGGTACTTCCTGTCCTGTCTCACATGGCTTTCCCAGGGAATTTAAGCATTTAAGCAGGCACAGGCATTTTTGATGTGCCATTCACTCCCTAGCCTCAGGTCAATTTTGTGTTTTCATCCTTTTCTAAACACAGCAACCATTCTTATTCCTCTTTTTATTTCTCACAGTCTCTTTTTGGCTCCTAACTTCTTTCCAACATTTTTTGTGCCCAATCATCTTTTTGTGGTGTGCCTTCCCATAGACCCTCGGGACTTACTATTCTGGATCTTGTCCCAATTAGTGAAGTACTATCCCGAAAGCATCATGATGAAAATGATCCAGAGAAAATACAAAGACTGTGCCTGACTAGACATATTTCATACAATAATATAAATACATCGAGTACTGAGATGGTGGAGGCCATGTGGTGGTTCCATTTTTTTTTACCATTAGAAAACAGTTCATTATAAAAACATTGGCAAATCTGTTCCATTTTGCATCTGTTTTTGGTCATCCTTCTGGTTTTATCTACAAATGTTCTCAGGATTATCTGGCTTAGCTGTACCCTTACAAAAAAACCTCTCTGCAGATTTGCTTTCTCCTCAATGGCTCTTTGCTGTTTCATAAAGTGATACTACTGTTAAACTTTCATAAGCCCCATTTGTAATGCTTTGCAAATAAATTTTCAGAAATCAGAACAACTTTAGGGGAAAGAAACAATCTATATCTTAGTTTTCACTTTTATTCTAAACCAGTGTTGACTTTGGCTACCAAAAAAGTTCTGGGAAATTAACTGTTTCTGCCTGAGACAATTTCTAGACTCTTTTTGTCTCCTTGTTGTGGCAACTGTTTTGTATTAGTCAGTCATTTTGGGGGGATGGGAGGAAGTGATTAAAAATCATTCCTTTGTCCACTTCTGTGTTTTGGCCATTAAATGTTAATTTAAATAGGTCAGATTTGCACTTTTTCAATCACTACATCTCCTCATCTTTTTCCTTTTTAAAAAATTTTGTCATTGCTACCAATGACCTGTCTACACCTATTCTAATGATTCTGAAGTTACTGATATGTCCAAAACACATCATTTCTTGTGTGTTATGAAAGAGATAATTTTATTTGTTATGATGTTATTTGACACTCAACATGTCCAGTGCTTTCCAATTCTATCTTGAAAATATGTATGAAATACACATATGACACCTCTGAGTATCCTTTGACCCTTTCATTTCTTTGTCCCACACCATATTTTTCCAAAAGAATTTTTGCTGTCTTCCTTGGGCCCATTTGAGAATTTGAAGTTAACAAATATAATTGCTTAATTTTGGAGACCCTTGTAGAGTCCTTCATAGAATTTCTCAAAGTGTTCATCTCCTGTAACATATGTATATAAGTAAACTACAAC
>CM053580.1:96900213-96918845 GCA_028627135.1 Pseudochirops cupreus | reverse complement strand
TCCACTAAGTATTATATTAAACTAGTTAAACAAATGCGGTAGCTATCAGTCTGACAGTTATTACAGAAGAAAAGTTGCAGATATATTGAACTGGTTCATAAATTAAATATTTCATAAGATAATTAAAGAGACCATGTCAAAGTCCTCATTTTTAAAGAGATTACGTTATAAAATGAGATATTCATAAAGTACTTTATAAACTTTAAAGCATTATATGACTGAGTCCAAGTTTAACAGAACAAATCTTTTTATTAAAGGGATTTGCTCTGTGAAGTTTAGATTCAGTGAAAGGGCCACACCTGAGGACCTAGAGGGCCACATGTGGCCTCAAGGCTGCAGGTTCCCCACCCCTGAACTAGTATATATTTTTATAATGCAAGCCAAAGGATATTGCAACTGACTAGTCTGTGTGCTAGAGACGTTTATGCCTATTAGACTTTATCATATACTAGGATCTCCTATAGACTGAGTTAAGCCTGGCATGGCTAAGTTAAGCCCAGATGGCTCCAGAGCAGACATTATGGATTAGTTCAGAGCAGCCCTGGGAGATCTGGTTCAAGGTGACTCTGGTCTGGCGAAATCTCAGGAAGTCAGAAACTTGTTGCAAGTATTGGGTTCTAGTTTGGTAAAGGACATAAAATTTTAACCTACTGGCCAAATCCCAGGAAGGGTTAGAAATTCCAATATGTCTTGAGAAGAAATGAGCATACCAGAGATTCTAAAAACAAAGATTCAGAATATACCTCAATGTTAGTTGAGCATATATTGCAATATTTTGCCAGTATAACTCAGTATATGTCAACACTAGTTGCAATATATATCAGCACTTTGGAAATGGAAAGGTTTCATAAAAGAATCAGATAGGCAAACTATGTGTATAAAAAAATAGGCCATTTTAAGGGATATTTTAAGTCACAAAGGAAAGCCCTAAAGCTGCAGAGGTAGGCACACCTAGAGTTGGATATGAATAAGGAAAAAGTCACTTAGGGCAAAAGTTACACCAGATCTCACTTAATGGAGGAGTTGGTAAAGATGGTCACCAAAAGGGTCAGTCATTGGAGCCTTGAGTGGAATGGTCTTCAGGATAAGAATAAGGATCAGGGATGGTCCTTTGGAAAGGTTGCTCATAAACTCACCCAATTTTGCCATACTCTCTAACCCTTTCTTGGTTGATACTTAGAATATATGAATCCTATCACATCCACAAGAGGGAATCTTTGTAAGTTGATTGAAGATTGTGCATTTTACAAAGAGGGGGTCAGGTTTTATTCTTTTGTCCCTGGTAGGTATCCCATGTCTATTGTTATAGGCATGGAAATGCTAGAGATTAATTGGTGTCTCAAATGGGAAAAGCAAGCATAGAATATGGAAGTTTCCAGAAAAGATAGTATATGTGTGTACAGAGCAGCCTGGGTGACCTTGAGCAGTCAAGTAACCTCTATGAGCCTCAGAAAATGAAGTGGTTGGACTAGATGGCACCTACATTCCCTTCTTCTATAAATATATGATCCTATTATATTATATCTAAAAGTAAGCCTTATGCATCTGTAATGGCAAGCAAAGTGGTACTTTGCTCCTTGTTTCAATTATTGTAATGGCAAGCAAAGTAGTACTTAGTTTCTTGTCTCAGCTATTCAAGTGCCTTTGATCTTTGCCTGTGATTATATCAAGTCTTTGTTGGAAACAGTGTACATTATATTGCCCTTAATAGGCCTAAAAGAGTTTGGAGACTTTTCCTTCCCTTAATAGGTCCAATGTCATCACATGGAGCCCACAGTGGGAGGAACTTGCCAAAAGAGCACAACAGGAATGGTGGAACAGGAAGGAGTAGAGCATATAAAAGCTCGAGCACAAGCCAGGACCAAGCTGAACTGAGAGGGAAAATGCTTGTGATTTTGGCACTCTGTAGCACTCCGTCTGTTGGTCTGTCAGACAAAAGCCTTGTCTGTTGTTTTTGGACAGAAGTCCTGGAAGAGGACTTTAATGCTGTTTACTGAAGTCCTGGTACCTTACTGCTAATTTGTGTTTGATTACTCAGACAGAAGCTTTGTTTGTTGGTTTGTGTTGCTTTGTCAGACAGAAAGCAAATTGAGATGACAATGCCAGCAATGTGTGTAAATATTGCTGTGGCTCTGTTAAGCTTTGTCTTCCTACAAATAGATACTTCAAAGAGCTGTCCCTGTAAGCTGAGGTGTGAAACAGGAGCAGAGAGTGGCCTACCTGTGAATCCAGGCAATAGTTGGGTGAATCCAGGCAAGAGCTGAGAGCCTTTACTTGGGTACTTAGTGCTGACTGATAAGAATATGACTTACTGTGACCTAGGGGTAGATGGTCTTTGTACTTTCCACTATCCCCTTAAGGATGACTGACTTAAGGGTGATTACCCCTTAGGGAAGATTGCTTAAGGATGATTGGAAGCCAACCTTCAATCAAAAAGAAAGAAGACTTTAGATGGGTACCTTATACTGATTGAGGAGATTGTGACTTATTGAATGATATTTTTTTGTTTAAGACTATGTGGCCACCTTAGTAATAAGTTGCTATGTTACATTGTTGTGATTTTTTGCGTTAGTTTATTGCTGAATAAATAGAGAGTTCACTATATTATGCAATCAGAACCTTAAAGTTATTCACAGAAGCAGTCCTCTGGAGAACCGCTTGTGATTGGCTTTACAAAATCTCAGGCATAAAAAGACTCAGTCTGCAAGTATTTAATAAGTACTTATTCTGTGCCAGGCATAAACATTGAGGATACAAAGAAAGGCAAATAAGAATGGAATAAAACACAACAGTAAGAGAGGGTTTGGGGACCATTACCCCTGGCAATAGCCACTGACTCAATTCTCATTCCAATGGCTTGTGCTAGTACATCCTAGGGAACTTTTTATGCTACAAGACTACCCAATTATTACTATTCTTCTTGCTTTTTTTTTTTTTAGCTTTCTTTATAAAGTTTTCTTTATATATTTTGTTCTTACATCACTTTCATTTCAAACTATACTATCCAAGTCAAAGAACTATTAGCCCACTTTTTATAACATTAATGTCAGGAGGCAGAGCCAAGATGGTAGAATCTGGGAAGTCACCCAGATGAACTTTTCCAACATGCCCCTATAAACAACTTTAAAATAATACCTCAAACAAAATTCTGGAGTGACAGAGTCAACAAAAGTTCAGGGTGACACATTTTTCTAGCCTAAGAAAACTTCTGAAGTCAGAATAAAAGGTCTGTTTTCACCTAGTTGGAGACATCCATAGTGCACACACTTTGGGACAGTGAATGCCACAGTAGTGGCCACAGCAGAAGCAACTTCTAGAGCTCTTAGCCCAGAGGCAGTAAGGAGGTCAGAAAGATATTACAGGGGACCTTTTGCTGGCACCAATTACAGCTGGTGCTGATTGGCAACTCTATTGTCCAAACCAGTTCTGGGTCTAAGTTCCAGGGCAGAAAGGAGTACTGGTAGTTGGTCACAGCAGAGCAGAGACCCTGGTCACAATTCTAAGGCAAAAAGGAATGCTATTACTTGTGGCTGCAGGGGACCAGTGGCCCTTCCTAGGTAAAGATTAGAACATGGATGAGGATAGCAGTGACCGTAACTCTTCTAGGATTGTGCCACTTTAGAAGCACCAAAAACTTTCAGACCTCCAGAACCAGCTCTGAAAACAGCAGCACAAAAAACCCTGAAGCTTGGGACACTCTCAGATGAGCAGAACTGAACTTTAACATTAAGTTCAAAGTCAGGAAATAGACCAGAAAAAAAGAATAAACAACAATAAAAATAAATTGACCATAAAAAGACACAATGGTAGCAGGGAAGACAAAGACATAAAGTCAGAAAAAAAGATAACAGTGTAAAAATATCTAACCAAAAAAAGCCTCAAAGAAAAATGCTAATTGGACCCAAACCTAACAAGGATTCATGGAAGAGTTAAAGAAAAAGATAAGAGTGGTAGAGGAAAAATTGGGAAAAGTAATGAGAGTGATGTAAGAAAATTATGAAATGAGAATTAACAGCTTGGTAAAAAAGGCACAAAAAGTACTGAAGAAAATAACACCTTAAAAAACAGAATCAGACAAATGGTAAAAGAAGCACAAAAATCCACTGAAGAGAAAAATTCCTTAAAAGCCAGGATTATTCAAATGCGAGAGTCATAAAATCTCACTGAAGAAAATAATTCCTTAAAAATTAGAATTGGACAAATGGAAGCTAGTGACTACATGAGACATCAGGAAACAATAAAACAAACTCAAAAGAATGAAAAAATAGAAGAAAATGTGAACTATCTCATCAGAAAAAAAAAAATAAAACAACTGAGGAGACATAATTAAAAAATTATTGGACTACCTGAAAGTCATGATCAAAGAAAGAACCCAGGCATCATATTTCAAGAAATTAGGAAGTAAAATTGCCCTGATATCTTAGCTCCAGAAAGTAAAATGGAAAGAATCTACCAATCTCCTCCTAAAAGAGAACCCAAAATGAAAACTCCCAGGAATATTATAGTTAAAGTCCAGAGCTCTCAGGTCAAAGAGAAAATACTTCTTTTTCTTCCTTCTCTCTCTATCCTTCTTCTTGTTCTTTAATAAAGCATACTGTGATTCAAATGGGGCCATCTCACTAAGCCTTTAAGTCCAAATCACTCTGGTTTTCGTTGAGTTGCCAGTAAGAACCCAAGCCTTTGTTGCTCATTGTTTAGGCTTTGATGGCTTAGAATGAATATGTAGGGGTGGCTAGGTGGTGCAGTGAGTAAAACACCTGCCCTGGAGTCAGGAGGACCTGAGTTCAAATCCAGCCTCAGACACTTAACACTTACCAGCTGTGTGACCTTGGACAAGTCACTTAACCACAATTCTTCTGCATTGTCCCCTCCAAAAAAAAGGGAAAAAAATTAGTTCATGTAGCAATTGTATAGCAATTCTGTTCTGACCAGAAACTCTAAGGATCTTCCCCTTCTCCATTAATACTTTTGTGATGGTAAACTAGAACATCTTTTGTCTCAATCTTTACCTAGCCCTTAGTTATTGAATGGGTGATGTCTCACACAAACTGAAACCTGGGAAAGGCTTTAATTTAGAAGATCCAAGGTTATTCATTGCATCCAAGATAATTGCCAATTATCTTGACTTTTGTCTTGCCACTAAACTGATGACTCTGGAGAAGAAAGTGACTTCACTTAAATTCAATTCATGGGCAAGTCAAGATATCATTCTTGTGATGCCATTGGTCCTCTTTGAGAATGAAGGGCAAACAACAATGACAACAACAAGAAATTTGTTGTTATTAAGACTGTTAAAAGGAGCTTACATAGACAGAGGATATGGGTATGTTGATTATATTGGAGTAATCTAAATAAAAAATGAAAGGGAGAGGAAGGATATACTGGGAGAATGGGGAAGTGAGAGGTAGAATGGGGAAATTTTGTTCTCATAAAAGAGGCACACAAGGCATACCTTTTATGACAGAGGGGAAAATGGAGAGGGGAGAAAGGAAAAAAATGGGATAGAGAGAAATACACAACCAGTAATTATAACTGCAAAAAATAGAGCTAATTAAAGGAAATAATCAGGAAAAATGCATTCTGCTAAAAGGTACCAGAGACTCTAAAGTAATATAAAAAAAATTGTACAGCAAGTTTCTCTGATAAAGTCTTCATTTCTCAAATATATATTAAATAAAGAACTTAATCAAATTTATAAAAATAAGACTCATTCCTCAATTGATAAATGATCAGAGGATACAAACAGGCAGTTTTCAGAAGAAATCAGTCATATGAAAAAGTGTTCTAAATCATTGTTGATTAAATAGTATAAATTAAAGCAACTCTGAGGTACCACCTCATTTCTATCAGAAACGACAAATTCTGGAAAGCATGAGGGAAAATAGGTACACTAATGAATTGTTGGTGAAGTAGTGAACTAGTCCAACCATTCTGGAAAATAATTTGGCACTAGGTCCAAAAAACTAAAAATCTGCACTTAACTTCAGCAATATCACTACTAGGTCTGTATCCCAAACAGATCAAAGAAAAAGGAGAAGGAACAAACTATGTGTACAAAAATATTTATAGCAGCTTTTTTGGTGATGGCAAAGAATTGGAAATCAAAGGGATGCTCTTCAATTGGGGAATGGCTAAACAAATTGTTCCATATGATAGTGAGTAAGTACTATTGTGCTATAAGAAATGATGAAGAGAGTAGTTTCAGAAAGACCTGACAAGAACTCTATGAACTGATACAAAATCAAACAAGAAGAACCAGGAAATCATTGTGCATAGTAATAACAATGTTGTAATGATGATCAATTGTGAAAGACTTTACTACTTTGATCAACATAATGATCAAAGACATTTCTAAAGAATTCAAGATGAAAAAATGCTATCCACCTCCAGAGAGAGACTGGTGAACTCTGAATGCATATTGAAGTGTATTTTTTCACTTTACTTTCCTTGCTTTATTTGAAATACGCTCAAAATATGTTTTGCATGATTTCACATGTATAATTAATATCATATTCTTGCCGTCTCATTGGGTGTGGGAAGGGGTAAGAGGGAAGGGAAGAATTTGGAACTCAGAATTTTTAAAGAAAAGAATGTTAAAAATAAATTATAAATTGGATTTTTTTTAAAAATAGTACCTATTAATTTCATTGGGAGATCAATACTTTAGTAGAAATATCTACTTCTTACTTGGGTAGGAAGAAAATGGATGGGGAGGAGGGGAAGCTTCCATTACATCATTTTCAGGTAAGTAATTTCAAATGGAAAATATCTGGATAATCAAACCAGTTCCTATACGCTTAGTTTTAGCAAGGTGCATATATGTTTATTAGAATACTTGTAGGGCAAATAGTAATACTATATTTATCTGGACTACAGAATCAAAGAGTTGGAGGTAAATTTCAGTCTTAACATATATTTTCTTTAAATAATTCCTTCTTACTACTTTGCTTGCTTTTCCATAAGTTCACTTAATACAATGAAGACCTGCATAATATTTTGATGTTTCTGTCACCCAATAGAAAGAAAAACTGCATTAAATTTTCTTTCAAGTGAGAGAGAGAGGCAGAGAGACAGAGACAGAAAGACAGAGAGACAGAGAGACAGAAAGAGAGAGACAGAGAGAGACAGAGAGAGAGACAGAGAGAGAGACAGAGAGGGGGAGGGCACTTCAGAAACTAGTAATGACTTGGAGTTGCTTTTAGCTCTTCATAATTGCTTATGATTCATTGTAATTTTCTTTTTGCATGTGATTTGCTTCACTCACCTCTAGTCATTGGGAACACATAATTCCTTACAATTTAGAACAGGCTGAAAAAATAGCTATTAATTCTCAATTTGGTTTTCACCCCAAGCTTTTAAGATTTGTGGGTTTCCTGAAGGGCAAGATGAATACTTTATACTCTTCTAAAGAACAGTGACTTGATAAATTTCCCTAAGCAGAAGTCTGACCATGTCATACTGCCTTGCTCAAGAGACCTCAACACTCTATTGCCTCTAGGTTAAAAAAACAAACTCCTCTAGATGGCACTTAAAACCTTTGACAATCTAGTTCCAGCCTGTCTTTCCTGGCATATTGTACACTACCACTTTTCACGTATTCTACATTTCAGCCAAACTGACCTATTTGTCATTCCCTAAAAATGGACACTTCCTCTCCCACGTCCATGCTTTTGAAAGGTTCTCCCCCTGCCTGGAATATGGTCTCTATTCACCTTCAACTCCCAAGCTTCCTTCATGGCTCAGCTCTTATAACATCTCCTATGGCCCTTGCTTACTCCCTCTTCCACAAATTATAATTTATGTATTTAGCTATTTACAAATCATTTTCAGAAATAGAATGTGAGTTCCTTGTGGACAAGGGCTGATTTAATTGTAGTATAGATGCTTAACAAATGTTTGTTGGATAGCAAATCTGATTTATAAAAGCTTGCATGAATGAACTTTTTATCATACATTCACCCCAGAAGGGTGGAGAACATATTCATAAGATCCTGTTGTCACTGACTCCTTTGTTCATCAGTTACTCTTTAACTACTGTGTCATTTGTCACATTTTCCAATTCCACGTGGATGTGTTGGCTTTCACATTCTCCATGGCTGCAGTGCATTCCAGGCCCTAGCAAATGACAATATTACAGACTTCTTCAGTGCCAGACAGGGGAAATCTTTCCCCTCCCCCCAACACACACTCCAAGAAACATTTTAAACCCTATTGCCAAAAATGAATACCATATTAAACTTTGCTTTTTATGTGTGCTTTTTTGTAAAAGATTCTAACCAGAGTTCTTTCTTTTCCCCCTATAGCTTAAATTTTAGTTAGTAAATACTCTGATGAGCTACAAAACTTGGCAAAGAACTCTGAATGCTGAATAAGGTGGAAATTTCCCTCACTCTTAGATTATCAAGGGCTGGAATTAGTGACATGTGCTATTGCTAGAGAATCTCTTCAATACTGGCCATGCAGTGTTGCTAGATGTTTCCATTTATGTTAGAACACGAAACAAGCTTCTTTAGATTTG
The DNA here is from genome assembly GCA_028627135.1 of Pseudochirops cupreus. Lineage (NCBI taxonomy): Eukaryota > Metazoa > Chordata > Mammalia > Diprotodontia > Pseudocheiridae > Pseudochirops > Pseudochirops cupreus. The sequence continues at coordinate 96,910,327 of CM053580.1, read as the reverse complement.
TGGGAAATACACAAAATGCAGCATGAGATCAACTCACAGGTACTAAAGGCACTACAAGGAAAAGACAAACATGACAGAAGTCAGTAATTAGATGAATGACGATAGCATACACTAATCTCTCAGGCAGTAGATGAAATCTTAATTCTAATCATGACTGACCATTCGACACCATTTATTCAGACAGATGAAGAACTGCCAGAGTGTCTCCTGCCTGTGGTGTTCTTTTCATTGCCTTCATGGTAGGGTACGTGCCGCTTTATAGCTGAGGGGCTTTTACATGGTTACATCTCCTTCCATGTTGACCTTTTGGAATGACTATTTTGTTATAGACATCAGCATTTATTGGAGCATGAAGGACTAGTACCATCGTTTGTAATAACTGAAGAAATTTCCTTTTGGAGATCTCTAAACACTGGATACTTTCTTATGTGGTTTAGCAGAAAACCCTGCCCATGATACTTGGGTTCTATTCTTAACTCCATTCATCAGTCAATAAGAATTTATTATGTGACAGACACTGTGCTAAACACTAGAGAAACAAAACAAAACAAAAGGCAAAAAATATCATCCCTGCCCTAAAAAGGTCCATATTCTAAAGGGAATGACCACTAACTGCCTGATTGGAACAATTAATTTCACCTCTCAGACCATCCAGCTATAAAATTGAATGACTGTAATATTATCATTATTTAGGTCTATGTTTGCTATCAGTAGAAGTGGGCTACCTCACATTAGTCTTTGTATCTCCAGTGCTTAGCATATAATGGGGGCTTAATAAGTACTTATTAACTGATTATTGATAACCCAAGACAGTCACGATATTGGAAAGGACAAAGCAATTTAAAGAAGGATTTTAGTTTAAGTTTCCAAGATCAAAAAAAGTACACGAAAGGAAGTTGTAGGCAGACATTAGATTGGACATCAGCACTTTTTTGAGCAATTATGATGAATAGGCGAAGTCCTAAGAGAATGGGGTTGAATAAATGTCCTGATGTTCAAAAGTGACTAAAAGGTGGATTCTAGAAACTACAAATTGATAAGATTGATTTTGATACTTGTCAAAATTTTAGAATGCATTAAAAAACCAAATTTTAATCACTTAAAACAGAATGTGGGAATTAGGATACAGTACAAATTCACTAAGTCATGTTCAATTAAACTATTTTTTTCTTTCCTTTCCATTTCTTTTCTTTTGGGGTAAGAGCTACTGGGTTAGATGAAAAGAAAGCTGTAGACCTACCATAGCCTGACTTCAGCAAAATATTTGTCAGTCTCCCATGACATCCTCATGAATACAATGGAGAAAGGTGGGCTGGATTCTTATCTTACTAGGTGACAACATCTGCTTGAACAACAGTACCAAAAGACTGCCAATTAATGCCTCTATCTCACCTTGAAAGGAGGAGCCACAAAGATCTCTTTCAAATCAGGCCCATTTGACTCTTTTATCAGCAACTTAGATAAGAATAGAGAAGGCCTATGAGTTTATCATATTTTTACAATTTGTGAAGCTGGGATGAGGCTGGCTAATATGATAGATGATGGAATTAGGATTCAAAATTAATGTGACATTCTATAATATTTAGGTGAAACCAAGAAGATTAAATTTAACAGGGGTAAATGACTTTCAGTTAAAAAAAATGAAAGAGAACTGATCTGAGAATTAGTTCATATGAGAAAAAAAAACCCAACATCTAAGGTTTTTAATTGACCATGGTTTAATAAAAACCAGTGATGTTATGATTAGGGATAGAAACTAGATCTATGATTTCATCAATGTGTAGGGGACTCCCAGATGAAGAAACTACTTTTACTAAAATAGGTCAGCACTTTCTCAACAACTTATAACCCTGGAGAGTTGCTTCCAGCAATGTTGTGAAACATGATGCTACATGATGGCTTTCGCAGCCAACCATTCTCTTAAGTACAATGAGAATCAGGTTAAAATGTAATTGGGAAGTAGTTAACAAAATAAATAAAAACACAGTAGAACATAGACAATGTTAATATGTGGTTTTCTAAGTCAATATGATGATCCTCATGTATTATTTAATGGCTCCCATTTCTATTTGAGTTTTCCAAGTGTCAAATAGATAGTTTATGTCAGAGACAGTTTTTTTCCGCCTTATGGAACTAAATCTCTATCAACTGCTCCAATGTCATCTCTCTGATGTGACATAATTACTTACTGTTTGTTGGAATTTTTAGATTGTTGTGTCCAGAGCATGGGAAATGTACTTGTTAGACAAGATTTGGAGTATTGCAATTATTTCTGGATGCCATAATTCAAGAGGCATAGTGTCAAAGTATAGTATATTCGGAGGAAAATGAGGGGTATGGAAATCATCATATGTAAGAAAGAGTTGAAGAAATTGAACTGATTTAGTGATAGACAAGGAGTCGGAGGGGAGGTATGAGAGCTGTCTCCAGATATTTGAAGACCCGTCTAATTGAACAAGGATTGGACTTATTCTCATCTTCTTCAGAGGTTGGATCAATGGCTTAAAAAAATCAATGAAGGAAGGAAATAAAAATGTGGAAGAAAAATTTGACTTAATATAAGAAAGAGCTTTGTAAATCCTAGACTTGCTCAAACTAGAATGGACTGCCTTGTAGGGAAGTGAGGTGCATAATATTAGAAGCATTTGTGTAGAGGCTTGAAGGCCATCTGTTAGAGATGGTGTACAAGAGATTTATATGTTGGGTAAGAGAATCGGTAGATGATCTATAAGGTCTCTTTCAGACATAAGGTCTATAACTTTGTTATTTTCCTACTTGCCTCACAGGGGTGTAGGAAGAAGAAAAGGATACAATAGGTATCAAAGTGTTACATAAAGTAGTGTATGTATAATTGAGATCAAATTATTTGCCTTCTCAAGGAGGAGGTAAGGGTGGGAGGGAGAGAGAAAACTTGGAACTCAGAATTTCAAAAAATGAATGTTAAAAATTTTACACGTAATTAGGAAATATTTAATGAAAAAAATATATACATATATATTTTAAAGTAAAGTAGTGTCTAGAAGTAAACTCATGAATCTGCTTGGGGACAAAGTAATAGACTAGACTAGAAGGAGAAAATTCTGGCACTGATGCCTCTGAATGGCACAAATTGGCAGGAGGTGGGGCAGGAATTAGTAAGGGGTGGGAAGTTAGGAAGTTGTAGGTCCTACATTATACACCTATCAATTCAACCTTGTTCTTTTTGTCCCTAAATGTATTCAGCCTGCCTACTTCGAACCTACCTGTTCGCAGATCTTTTTTTCTTTTACCCTCCATTTCTTATTCTCGTTTTCTTTTTAGACAGTGCCTTGGGTCCACCAGTGTGTCACTCTTGGACACTGCTGAATCCGATGAGTGTCACTCAGTCTTGAAGGAGCAGCTGAATTCTATGTGATGTTTTAAGGTGCCTTGAACATTATGATTCTATCTCTCTCAAGCACCTACTGTGTGCCTGGAACTGTTTTAAGCAGAGGAGATACAAAGAAAGACCAAAAGAGCTCTCCCCACCCAAACTCCCCCCCCCCCAATAGTCCTTGCTCTCAAGGAACTCACAGTCTGATGGGGGAGCCAACATGCAAATAGTTATGTACAAACCAGATACATACTGGGTTAATTGAACATAATCTCATAGGGAAGACACTAAGATTAAGGGAGACTGGGAAAAGCATCTTGCAGAAAGTGAGACTTCAGTAGAGACTTGAAGAGAAGCTAGGAGGTAGAAACAAAGAGGAAGAAAGGTCTAGGCATGGGAGATAGCTAATGAAAATTTCTGGCATTGGGAGATAGAGTGTTGTATACTAGGATGAATTTTATTCTATTAGATTTTCCTAAGACTGATGTGAGAATTTGATATCTTCTTACTGAAGAAGCAGGCCATGCCACACGTCCTCTCCTTTTCACTGCTTTGCCTTTTGCTACTCCATATATAGCACTTAACTCAGAACTCTGCATTTACAGAGACTTGATGTCCTTTCTGACTCCTGAAGACCTCATAAAGTTCTTTGAGGGGTTTGGCACCCGTAATGGAGAAGTCACTCCTCTACTCTTCTAGGCTTGTTCCTAGCAGGATGAAACATTCTACTAGGTAACTCAATTTGTGCCAGCTTGGGATCAGCAGATATTTCAGATGCAGAGCTTGAAATTGAGCTTCACTGGGGGCTTAGTGCTGTTGGGTTGGGCTAGAAAGGATGCTCAATTGTCTAAAGCATGGCTGCTTCTGGAATGGCCTTAGCCACCAGTCTGAGCTGGGCTGGGGTGGGGGGGGGGCGGGGAAGACACTCAGCTGCTGACCTACTAACAAACATGTTATTCTACCACTGGACTCTGGATGGTGGAAGAATCTCTGTTCTTCAATAATCTGCTATCTTTCACTACCTTTGGCCATTGGCTTGACTTTGACAATATTGTACTCTTTACAAATAGGACATTAAGCTGAAATGACAACTCTTGGCCACAGTTATTAGAAACCTCTTTCTTTTGACCTCCTAAAAAGGCCTTAACCTAACAGAGCCAAGGCCTCCCATTGCATCCTGGGCCATCTCTAGTCGTCCTGATGAATATCTGACCACTGGACCCAGGTGGCTCTGGAGGAGAAAGTGAGACTGGTGACCTTGCTTAGCCCTTCCTCACTCAAATCGAAGTCACCTGCAAGTCATGTCATCGTTTCCCCATGGTCCTCTTCAAAAGCAAAGGACAAACACAACAACAAACTTTGGGCCCCCTCAGTCTTCTTGGTACTGAGATTTATCACCTCCAGTCAGGGAGTGGGAGAGATCTAAGAATTATCTGTTTCACAATCCTTTGCATTTCAGAGGTGGCTTTCCTCCATAAGGGATTCCTCTTGTACTTAAAGTGTATTCAGCCTAGTAATACTTCCCAGACTCTAGTTGGATCTTATGCAGATAAATGAGTTGCTAGGGCCAAAAAATATTGAAGAAATTTGTGCCCTGGGGCAAGTTCATTGTCTCCCTGGTCTCCTCATAAGAAGTGGAGTTTTCTAAGCCTCTGACACTTTTAAAATTACAGAATGTTTCCTTTGCATCTGAAAGGCTTCTCCAATGTCTCTGCCTCTTACGAACTTCAACCTTGGTGAAGTCTAAATGGTGCACACTCACCCAAAAGTATTTAATTTCTGTACTCCCCCCTCCCCCAAAGTGTCAACTGGATCAATTAACTTTACTTTTCACACCCTTCATATACATAAAGGAACCACTGCAAAAATATCAGTATCGTTTACTTACCTATTCTCTACTCAGAAAATGATCATCAAACTGGGAAGGATGGAGTTTAACACTCAAAAACCAATCAAAGTACATCCTACTTTGAAGAAAGAAGTTTAGGTATAATGCTACCATGGAACAGTTCAGTATTTTTGATGCTGCCTAATAATGACCCATATTTTTACTTCTCACCACTTTTATCCTCTCCCTCAGTGGTTCAAGACATCATCCATACCAAAGAAGGTAGCAGAGCTTATCCGGAGAGGGCTTCATCTTAGGTCAATTTACTTTAATGGGCAGCCTTCAGAAGTTCCACTACACCTAACAGTAGGAGTCCCCTGAATAGAAAGAGTCTCTCTGTGGGATGACACAATACACAATATGTAATACACAAGTCAATTAATTGACTTGGAGCTTTGGATCTTCTATTTTTCACGGCTAGTCCTTTGGGTGGTTGGCTATTTACTGGCTCTTTTATAGCACTTGTCAAGGGCCCACAGAGTCCATCATGTTTCACTTTAGACGTAAAGAAAGCTAAACATTCTACGGGATTATTTGTTTCCCTTATCTCATAGCAACTCTTGTCAGAGATGTCAGGCACATCTTATCTCTTCATCTGTAAAACGTTTGGATAGTTCATGGTCTTTTCTGTAGGCTTCTCTTCTATCTGGGCATAGCTGGGAATCTTACTTTGTAACAACAAGTCCTTAACTGCTATTTCCCCCCTCACCTCTAGTCATATAAACTCATCAATTAGACCCAGGACACAATTCAGAGTTTGTTTATGGAATCATTTGCAAGAGAATCAGAGGAATTCACCAGAATAAAATTTGAAACAAATAGAATCAGTGGCCAGTACTTGTCCACAACATGAACTTTACCCCCTTCCCTTCCATGAGCCCTCCAACCTCCACCTGCTGACATTGAGTCCCTTTTATTTTTAGGAGACCAGATGTTCTTTACCCATGTACTCAAAATCCTCACATTTGAGCCCAGGAAAGCCAAAAAGAATATTCTTTAGTGTCCATTGCCAAGGACCCTCCACTAGGAATCCAGAAGCCTGGGAATTCTACCCTGGGGAGAAAAAGCAAGAGTTTTCCAGCCAGATTCAACTCCCACTATGGGCAGTTGTTTTTGAATTGTTCTTTGAAGAGTTTTTCCAAGTTTTCTAAAAGACTCATCCTCTGATTAATCTTTTGGTCCTCCCACTCCCAGGTTTGATGGACTCTGTAAGCAGGCTTCCTCCTCCTTTTTTCCACTCTCCTTTCCAGAGGAGGCATGCCGAGGAATGTTCCCAAATCTGCCACATCAGAAACATGTGTTTATATATGAAAACTTTCCTAAAGCAGCTGGGGCTGAGGTGACAAGTTGTTCATTAAAACCCTTGATTTCAGTTATAACTAATTTTCCATTTTCAAAAATGTTCCTTGGGATTGTATTGAAAAAATGAGTTCATTTTTTGATTCCCAGTGAACTGCTTTAATCAACGTTTGAATAAAGGTGTCTTATTAGATTGGTATGATATCAACTGAGGTAAAAGCCAGTGGCAAAGAAACTACTTGCATTGTGGTTCCTGAAAGCCCAAAAAACTACCCAGTCCTATTCCTTTCTCTATGCTGTTTTATTTCAGAATGATGCTGCTGCTTCTGGATCTATATCTAGTCAGCCAGTGGTACAACAATTAGAGCAATGGGCATGGAGTCAAGAAGACCTGAATTCAAATGTGATCTCAGATACTTACTAGCTGTGTAAGCCTAGGCAATTCACTTAATCTCTGTTTTCCTCAGTTTCCTCATCTATAAAATGGGGACAATAATAGTACCTACCTCTCAGGATTGTTGTGCAGATCAAATGAGAATACATACTTGTAAAGCATTTAGCAAAATTCCGGACGTGTGGTAGGTATTATATACTATCAGCTATTTTCTATATGATGAATTCTTCACAGGCAGCTCAATTCAAAAGGTAGCTCATTTTAATGAAGGTTATTAAAATTTGTGGAGATAAAAAAATCATTCAAGTTTAGTGAATAATGAGCAAAAGAATTGAAGACCAGCCCAAGGTCTCACAGGACCCTCAATATTTCTGCCCTCCACAATCTTGCCCTAAACTGTCTTTCCAGCTCCATTGGACATTAGTCCCCTTTCTACATTCCACAATCTAGCCAAACTTGTTTTCTAGCCATTCCTCATACAACTCACTCTATTACCCACCTCTCTGCCTCTGGATTAACTTTCCCTTGTGCCTGGAATGCACTCCCTCCTCACCTCAATTTTGTAGAATCTTTTTCTTCCTTCAAGGACCACCTTCTATGTGAAGCTCTTCCTGATCTTCACTCCCAATTTCCTACCTCTTGAACTATATTATATTTAACTACTTTGTATTTATTCTCTTTCTATTCATTTTGTCTTGGTTCCATCCATATTCCCCACTCCGATACAATACCAGCTCCTTGGGACTCACTTGTTCATTGTTTGGGTTTTGATGGTTCTGAATGAAGGTAAATAGCAAGTATTTCTATTCTGGTCAGAGACTCTGAGGATCTTCCCCTCCCATGTTGATTCTTTTGTGAAGGCAAACTAGGTCATCTTTTTTGCCTCAACTCTTACCTAGCCTTTAACTACTGCATGTGTGTCATCTCAGACAGACTGGGACCTGGAAAACACTTGAGTTTAAAAAGGCCAAGATCTCCCATTGTATCCAGGGCCATCACCAGTTGTTCTGATCTCTGTCTTGACATAGGCAATGTCTTGACATAGTCCCTGACAAGTCTGAAGGAGAGAGTGAGGCTGATGATTTTACAAAGCTCTACCTCATTTAAATCCAATTCACTTGCAAGTCAAGACATTACCCTCCTGATGTCACTGGTCCTCTTTAAGAATGAAGGATGAACAGCAGCAAGGGATAGATGTTGTTCTGTTCTTTTACCTAACCCAGTACCCAGCTCTTAAGAAATACTTGTTGATTAAGTAATAGACACAATCTTGGGTTTCGCATTCTGGACAAATTCCCATAGTAGATAAAGATAGGCGTAAGTGTGGGAGAAAGAAGTTCCTTTCTTAGCATTCACACTCCAGGTTACTTGTATTTTTTTTCCTTCTGGTTTAGGCATCTTTTTTATGACTGCCTCTATCCTTCATTTGATTACACCCTCTTTCTCTAGTTATATCTGAAAAAGGCACCTAATCTGTTTCTCTTGGTATAGGCCTTCTAAATACCAGAGATCACTGGATTTGGAGTTGGAGGACCTTTTCCGTTTACTACCATTTGTGACATTAGACAAGTCATTACACTTCACTCAATTTCTTTATCTGCAAAGTGAAGTAGTTAGACTAAATGACCTCTACAAATCTTTCCTTTAAATCCATAATCCTATAATTCTATGATCCCAAAGTCCCATAATTACAATATTCCCTGGGAGGCACCAGAATCTCATTGTATGGCCAACTAGAGCACAGGTTAAGGCCACATTTTTCCTGGACACTCAGCAACTAGTTATGTCATTGGAAGTATCTAATGGGCATTCATTGACCCCAAACTGTCAGTCAGCCAGCACTTATGAAGCACCTACTGTATGCCAGGCTCTGTGCTAAGTTCTGGGAATAAAAAAAGAGGCAAAAGACAGGCTCTATCCTAAAGGAATTCACAATCCAATGGGGGAGACAACAAGCAAATAAATATGTACAAATATGCTATATGTAGCATAAGTAGGAAATAATTAAAGGGAGAAGGTCACTAGAATTAAGATGGGTTGGGAAAGGCTTCCTGCAGAAAAAGAGATTTTGGTTGGGACTTGAAAGAAGCCAGGGAATCCAGGAGGTAGAGATGTGTAGAGAGAGCATTCCAAGCATGGAAGGTAGGCATGATGGGTTGGGGGTGGGACAACCATTCAAAATGCCTAGAACTGAGAGATGGCGTGTCTTATTCCTAAAAGAGCAAGGAGGCCAGTGTCACTGGAGCAAAAAGTGCATGGTGGGAAAATGTAAAAAGACTGGAAAGGTAGGGATGGAAGAATAGGTTATGAAGGGCTTTGAATGCTAAGCAGAGGATTTTGTGTTTGATCCTGGGGGTAATAGAGGGCCACTATAGTTTATTGAGTAGAGATCACTTTGGTGGCTGAATGGAGGATGGAAGTGTCCTTGACAGTGATAGGAAAGTTTGAAGGGTTTAGGGGGAAAGACAGTTATGGACATATTGAGTTTCATAAACCTACTGGACATCTAGTTTGATGTCTGATTATAGATTAGTAGAGAAATTAGATCTGGATGGGTAGATTTGAGAATAATTAGTATAAAGCTGACAATGAAATCCATGGGAGCTGATGAGATCACTAAGTAAAGCAGCGTAAAGGGAGAAGACAAGAGAGCTTAAGACCAAGACTCGTGGGACGCCTATGGGTAGAGTGAGTGACCAGTGGTGATGTGGTTCCCATGAGCCTCAAGGATTTAACCCACTCTGCCTCTGAATGCTAACTTCACGTTGCCTCAGAATGTTGAAAGCTTTCCACTGTTGCACTCTATCCAAATCTGCCCTTCCCGGATGGCAACCTTTGGTAGTAATAATGATAAGAATAGTAACAAGTAACATTTAGATAGAACTTACTATGTGCCAAGCATTGTATCAAGCACCTCACATTTATCATTTCATTTGATCTTCACAGCCACCTTGGGAGGCGGGGGCAATTATTGTCACTATTTTACAGATGAGAAAACTGAGACCATCAGGGCCTAAGCAATAGAGATCTATCTCTTTACTTTAAAAAAAATTTTTTCAACTCAATGTTATGGGAATCTGGCCCTTTGCTAAAGTGGCTACGTGACTCTGAGAACCTTCCCAGATTTGAAAGTATACTCTGTTCTCTAATAGGCTGAATGTGGTCACATGGAGCCTGTGGT
>CM053580.1:96879250-96900113 GCA_028627135.1 Pseudochirops cupreus | reverse complement strand
TTTGTTTTTAACTTCTGTTTGTATTCTCTGAAGTTCAGGGTGCTGACTTTTCCCCCTGAACTAGGTAAATGATATATATTTGATTGATTAAAGTGAGACTGTTAACCCATTTTGAGTTGCTTTCTTTTAGAAAAGCAGATCTAAGAACCTGGGCTAGCAGCCACCCTGGGTATGCTAGGGTGCTTGTTGATACACTCAATAAATATGTTTACATTTTCTCTATTTTTGTAGCACCAAGCACCCCGGCATACCCAGGGCGGCTGCTAGCACAGGTTCTTTAATCTGCTGTTCTAAAGGAAAGCAACTCAAAAAGGGGTTAGCAATCTTACTTTAATCAAACATATATCGTTTACCTAGTTCAGGGGGAAAAGTCAGCACCCTGAATTTCAGAGAATACAAATAAAAGTTACAAGCAGACAAAAAATACAGACAGAGAAGCAAAGCAGCAGACAGGGCTTCCAGCTGTCTGACCATTACATCCATACCTAGTTAGTTACCAGAGAAAGAAGCACCAACATCTGCGTTTTCTTTTTCTTTTTTCTTTTTTTGCTTTTTGGAAGGGGGAGGGCAGGACAATTGGGGTTAAATGACTTGCCCAAGGTCACACAGCTAGTAAGTGTTAAGTGTCTGAGGCCAGATTTGAACTCAGATCCTCCTGACTCCTAGGCCAGTGCTCTATTCACTGCACCACCTAGTTGCCCCAACATCTGGGTTTTCAAAGCTAGGGGGCTCAACAGCTGCCCAGAATATCATCTGGCTAAATCATGCAACTCTTCCCAAAGTGAGTCCCAAAGCAAAACCTCACATCAGGGTATATATAGCCTTATCCAGGATCAGAGAACATCACAACCCTAGTGACACTTCGCCCAATCACAAAGTAACAAGGTGTTCCTAAAAAACAAGCCTCCCACCAGAGGCTCCATGTGACAATATTCAGCCTATTAAGGGGCAGAGTTTATTTTCATATCAGGGAAGGTCCTCAAATTCACTTAAGCCTATCAAGGGGCAGGGACGATCTTCAAATTCCCATTAGCATTACAATTTTTGAGAAATGAAACTAGGTTCTGAAGATACAAAGATGATAATAGAATACCAGTTCTCAGTGAACTCATGATCCAGTTCTCAGTGTATTAAGGTACACACAAAAATAATTATAATACAAGTTACAATGAGCTAGGTAGGTATGAAAGAATGGTATGAGGAATTTAGGGACAGTTTCTCTCTAGATGGGGGAATCAAGGAGAGTTCAAGCAGGAGATAATCCTTGATCTGGGCTTTGAAGGAAGAGGAGGATGATCACTTGTCAAATGTGTCACAGAATAGGTCCTTTTACAGGTATAGCCTGGGCTAGATGACCTCTGAGGACATCCCTTCTAATTCTGAAATTTGATGATTCTATAATTCATTATTACAATTGTCCAAATGAAAATCTTTAGGGTCCTCCCATGAGAAGTTCTAGAAAGACCCAGAAATTCCATGGGGCTTATCTAGCCTGAAAACTCCCCTTCTCCCCCCTTTGTAATTATGTCCAGGCTCTGGTCTTGTCTTGCCTTTCTGGGATATAGAGCCTATGGAGCTGGAAGACTCTCTAATGTCCCATGGTGTGAGCTGAAGGACATCTACAACCCAGTGGTACCTTTGATCAAGATTAAGAATGTTCTCATTTCCCCACTATGGTTTGTCTCCCAGTGAAACAACTTAGGGAGGGCATACTTTTGTTAGTTCAATGGCAAATGAGTCCTTTAGCCAGGAAAATTTACATATCTAGGGAAAATAGGTCAAGTCTTGAGAAAAGAGGGAGGGTGGGATACAAAACAACTACAGAAATTTGGTATCTTGGGAAGAAGGGCTATCTGTGAACTCTTTGGGGACAGCTCCATTTGATCTGTCCTGTAGTTCTCTTTTATGTGATTACCAGTTCTCTGAGAGCATTAAGATACTTTGAAAAGTGGCCTATTTCAACCTAATTCATAATAGTGGATTAGTGCTGTTTTACCCTCTTGGTATTTTCAGCCTAGTGCAATCAGTTTAATAAATACTGTGTTCTAGGTAGTTAAGACTACCCATACCATACCACTCCTCCCCCCTTTCCCCCACACAAGGGGGTGGTTTGGCTTCCACACTAAGGAGAAAGTTAAAGCATTCTACACACAAATTTCCAGTGATGAACAAAACAGAACCGAGGATGAGTCCCTGGGCAATCCACTAGAAAATTGCCGTCAAGTTAACTCTAATATTTTTTTAAAAATATTTTTATTTATGTTGTTAACTATTTCCCAAAAGTTTTTGTTGTTTTTGGGAGGGGGGAAGGCAAGGCAATTGGGGTTAAGTGACTTGCCCAAGGTCACACAGCTAGTAAGTGTCAAGTGTCTGAGGTCAAATTTGAACTCAGGTCCTCCTGCCTTCAGGGCCAGTGCTCTATTCACTGTGCCACCTGGCTGACCCAACTCTAATATTTTGATGAATCTGTGAGTTCACCCACATGGGCACTGCAATGATGCAGACCACAGCCTTCTTTCTCATCCTGTATAACCCTTGTTATATCTCTCATTGGGGATCTGCCTCCCGTTCCAAGTGGCTTCCTCTATATCTAGAGACCTCTTGACATTGCATGGACACAAGTGGAACACACAGGATGCTGGGCAGTCATCCCTCTGGCTACAGCTGCTTGACGTTGGTCCATTCATGGTCACTCATTGACTGCCACTGTTCAAACAGTTCAAAACCCATCAAATGGTAGCTTCATTGAACTCACAGGTCTCGACCTTCTCCACAAGGATATTATGAAACACTGTCAAAGGCTTGGTTGAAATAGAATCCTACATGTCTTCAGCATTTCCCTCATGTGCCTGGCTAGTAATCTTGTCAAAAATTAAGGAAGTGAAATTATCTTGGCATGGCCAGTTATTGATGTACCCGTGGTGGCCTTTAATGATCTGCTTCCCTTTCTTGTGTTCACAAATCATTCACTTGGTGGCATCTCCCCTAGGTTATCTCCTCGAGTTGGCACTCATAGGTTTGCAGGTTAAATTCCCCAGGGAGTGAGTATCGTTCTCTTTCACTGGGATGTACTGTAGGTCCACACTCCTAAAATATAATCCATGAGCCCCCACTGGTGAGTAATTGCCAGGGACACACAATTAACTCAAAGCCAACGTATTTATTGATAAGGCTTACTAAGATCAATAGCTATAAAACATCTACTCCTAACCCCATACATCAGAGTATACAGGAGGTCTACTCTCTCACTAATACATGCAGTGCCCATGGGAAGAGAGACAATAAGTACACTGGTAGTGACCCACATCTAGGCCTTGGTAACTCATCCTCTGGTGCTGCAGGGCCCCAATGTCATTCTCATGGAGCCTTAATGTTGCTTCCCTTTGGATGCAGCATCCCTGCTCACGGGATCATTCTTCTCAAATCATTGGGACTCCACTGACTTACTTGCCTCCACATGCCAGCTTCCAAGTCCCAGGGTTAGGTCTACTTATTCATGGTGAATGCCTTTCCCTGTTGCCAGAGGTCACACTCCCTGAAGCATTTTCTTCCCTCAAAACCTGCCTCTTTGTGTCTATGCATGTGTCTGTGCCAGGAGAGTGCATGTACCAGCTCCCAGGCTCCAAAGTACACCCACTGATGTGTGATAAATGTCTCCTACAGGGCACCATGACTTCATGAATGATGGTGCCTGAAGGAGAGAAAATCCTCTCCCCACTCTGTAGAGATCTATAGATGTGCAGGGGTCATACTTTACAAAACTGTTCCCTCCTTTGAATTCTTGAACTGTCTTAAGGGCTGGTAGACTTTGCTTTTAAGGGTCACCTGAGGTGTAGCCAGCCTTCACCCAGCCAATCACCAGATCCCCTTCCTATTTAATCTGACAACTTTTCACATTTTGTAAAGCAGTGACAGGGCATATATATTCTTTGAAATTAATTAGCATACTGTTGTTGTTCAGTCGAGGGTGACTCTTCATGATTCCATTTTGAGGTTTTCTTGGCAAAGATACTGAAGTGGTTTGCTATTTCTTTCCCCAGCTCATTTGACAGATGAGGAAACCAAGGCAAAAAGGGTTAAGTGACTTGCCCAAGGTTATGCAGCCAAATGATGGGTCTGGAGTTGGTTCCTGAATTCAAATTTGGCTGCATAATTTTTTTCTGACAAAATTTCATGAGACAAAAAAAGAAAAGACCCCAGGTGAAATTCTGGAGCTAAGCATGTCTGTGTACCAGAAGGAGCTAGAGTCACATGGCTAGATTCCTAGAAAAAGGAAGTGTTGGGAAAGAATGCTGCAAACCCCACTAGCCAGGGCACTAGAGTGATTTCTGGTGAATGAACTGAGACTGGAAGCAGCTGGAGCTGGGACAGCAGAAAGTCCTGAACTCTCCCTTTATGGGATCCTACTCAGGGCAGTATAGTCAGAACTATGGGGAAGGGGAAGCACATGAAAGAGACAGGGGATCTCTTAACTCTCTGTAGGCTTGGGTATAAGACCTTTCTGGCCTTTACTGGGTAACTTTATTGGGAAAAAGAGTCCTCAATCTCACCCAAGGGGAAATTTCCCAAATTCTCTAGGTGGTAAGCTGGGAATAGGAACATGATTGAGTCACTAGGTCCTCTCTATGACAGCTTCTTACTGAATTCCTTTCCTTGGACCAGCAACATCAACCTGAAAGTTTTGTGGAACCCCATGTGTCCTCTCTTAATAACAAAAACCAGAAGTACAAAGATATCTCTTCTCCTAACCTCACAACAACTCTGACCTTCATGCAAGCATGAAACATGGGGTAACCATTCTCCACCACTGAGGAGAATCATATGCAAAATAATCTTGAACCCCAGGTTATACACACACAAAGGTTACATTCTTAGAAGCTCCTTGAGGGTATGAACCATTTCATTTTTGTTTCTATATACCCAGTGCCTGAGTGTTTAATAGGAAAATGCTTAATAGATGCTTGTGAATGGAAACATGTATTCACCCCTCTAAGGATGGCCATAGCTCCTGAGTATTATCTAGAGGCACAACTCCTCCAGTCATTTATTCTCACCCTCAGCCCACGCAACTGCTTCCTTTGCCCATGAGCCTGTGAAGTTTTCTAGGTATTACACATTGAGTATCTCAAAAAAAAAACAAAAAATCTCTTTGAGAGATTGTTCCACAGAGAGGAAGGAAATCAGTTCTTCTCTTTAGCCCGAATGATGACTGAGTGTTTTAGACATGAAGCTGATGGGTAGAAAGTTTTCTCATCATTAAATCTCTTCAGTGGGAAATCAGAGCTCCTTTTTTTCTTCACAGAGGAAAAAAAGAAGTATGACAGTTATAAATAGACAGGCAAATGAACTTCCTTTTGCACAGATTTTCCAAAGAAAGTTTCAGTTTTCTCAAACAATAGGTTCGCTCCTCGATCCTCAATATACAGGAACTTGTGGTCTTTGGTAAATATTAGCAGAACAGTATTATTCACAAAGGTTGCATACCTGACCACTCTGATCCCAGACGTCATGTACTCCACATCACTTCTGGGAAAGACCAGTTCAAATGGTTTTTTTTTTCTTTAACAGATAGGAAATAATTGCCACGAACACCAGGTTCCCCTTATAATTGCCCATATTTCAACAAGCTGGCTAGTTTAATCATTCTATTCATGATCATTACACAATAGAGGAAGTTAATAAGAAAAAGAATTTAAATTCTTTGTGTTCCTAGGTCCAAACTTTGATAGGCATTGTATCAGTTTATTTTCTAACTTGTACAGAAATAGTGATTAACCCTTCAACTGTTGGAACATTTATTTCCACCAGGGTTCAAAACTTCTTTCTTCGGGGCTTTCACCACAAACATGCCTTCTTTCCCTATGTGCTAATGCCCAAATGTACTAGTTCTAAAATATTTCCTAATATGTTAGTTGGTTACAGAGTTTGCTCCCCCACACACACACACATACACGAGGAGAAAGGACTTGAATAAGTACTCTATTTCTCCTTGGAAAGCGAGCGTAATCTAAAGGACAACTGCTTCACAAAACCTGGACTCAGATTATAACCTCTTCAGTCTAGAAATGACTTTAAGATAATCCCTCATTTTGTAACTGAGAAAACTGAGACCCAGAGAGATTAAAATCTCCAAGGGCACATAGCTAGTAACTGGAAGAGCCCAAAGTAGAACCTAGGTCACCTGTTTCTCAGTTTAGTAATCTTTCTAGGCGAAGCATGGTGGAAAGAATGTGGGCCTCACAGACTTAGAACACCAGGGCTACTAGCCTGACTCTGTTACTCTGCCCTGGCTCAATTTCCTTGTCTCTGAAATAGAAGTAATAATACCTTACCTGCCTCATAGGATTATTAAGAGGATCAAATGAGCTAATAGAAGTGAAAACAGTATACATTTAAGGAAAATGGAATGTGTTTGCTCAATTCAACTAACCTTTGCTAAGTACTTCCAAGGTATGGTACATAGGATAAGGAGTAAACAAGACATTGTCCCTGCCTTCAAGGCCCTAATATATAAGGACAATAGTGGGGAGTGAATAAGCTACAATTAATAAGGAAAAATGCACAGATAACTACAAGATGTGATACAGTGTAAGTGTACAAGAGATCCAAATAGAATGCTGTTGTAGGTTTGATAGTTAAAGCTACCAAGGAAGGTTTAAAGGAAAAGGCGGTGGTTGAGCAGGGCTTTGAAAGGAAGGGAAAAATTTCCATAAGCAGAGATGTGGAGTGTGACTATTTCTGGTTTGGGAAACAGAGGGGATAAAGGTGGGTAATGGCTGGAAAATACTGGGAAATGGCAAGTAGTCTGATTTTTCCAAGATGCAGGATGAATGAAGTTCTTATTACTATATGAGAAAACTGTCCCAAGTTAAGTTGGGACCAAAATGTAGAGGGTCTTGAATGCTAGGCTAATTTGATATACCACCTGGTGCCGCTTTCCTCTCAGATCACGTGAGCAATGGTCTACCAGCAGACTGCTATTCCAAGTTTAATGCACTCTCTGAGTCTGTATGCTTAAAGCTATGAATCCCACCATTGTTCACCTTGAATAGTCAGTCAGAGAACACAAATTATTCAAAGAAAAGTAATTTAACAAAACAGCACAATAAGAAAAATATCAGCAAGACATTTTTTTTTCTTATAAATCTGGGATATCTCTCATCAGCATCAGTGTGCAGAGGGAAAAAAGCAAAACAAAATAACAAATATATTTATTTAGTTTTATGCTTTGAAGGCTTGTGACACATGATTTTACTCAGTCAAGATCCCACTAATATGTGTGTGTGGCCTTGGAGGAGTCACTTTCCCTGTTGGGGGCCTCAGTTTCCCAACACATACAATGAGAGGGTTAGGCTCGATGGCCTGAGGTCCTTCAGGATCCCTAGAGCATTCTTGACCAGTGACTGAAAGAGAAAAATGGGAACTGGAAAGCAGAGAGCTAGTAGAGTAATAAATGTGGTCATTAAAAGATGAAAAACCAGAAGTAGCCTGCCTTGGGGTCATCATAACACGATGGTTAACATTTCTAGTGCATTTTGAGGCTTGTAAAACACTGAGATATTCACTACCTCACTTGATCCTCACAGCAACCACAGAGGTAGCTGATATTTTTCTAATTTCATAAATGAAGAAACTGAGACTGAGTTTAAGAGAATTCCCCACAAACAGCTAGTAAGTGTTTGAAGTAAGATTTGAAACTGTGCACTAGATAACGTCCACCATCCAGGAAGCCAGAATGTTGATTGGGATGCAAAGTTCCAGAGGAAATCAAGATGGAAGTCAATAAGCATTGGGTAACCCTAGAAGTGAAAGAGTAACTAGACAGTACAGTGGGTAGAGCACCAGGACTGAAGACAAGAAGACTCATCTTCCTGAGTTCAAATCTGGCTTCAGACCTTTCCTAGCTGTGTGACCCTGGGCAAGTCATTTAACCCTGTTTGCCTCAGTTTACTCATATGTAAAATGAGCTAGAGAAGGAAATAACAAACCGCTCCAGTATCTTTGCCAAGAAAACCCCATTACTCATATGTAAAATGAGCTAGAGAAGGAAATAACAAACCACTCCAGTATCTTTGCCAAGAAAACCCCAAACAGGGTCATGAAGAGTTGGACTGACTAAAAAATGACTAAACAAAACCTAAAAGAGCAATTAAAGAAAAGACTGAGGCCTCATCCAAGCATTCTGGGGAACTATTTGGAACTATGCCCAAAGGTATAAAACCATACATACTCTTTGATCCAGCAATACCACTACTAGGTCTGTATCCCAAAGAGAGCATAAAAAAGAGAAAAGGATCCACGTGTACGATAATATTTATAGCAGCTCTTTCAGTGTTGGCAAAGAATTGGAAACTGAAGGAATGCCCATCAATTGGGGAATGACTGAACAACTTGTGGTGTCTGAATGTAATAGAATACTACTGTGCTATAAGAAATGATGAACAAGTGGATTTCAGAAAAATCTGGAAAGACTTACACAAACTCATAACTGAGTGAAGTGAGCAGAACCGGGAGAACATTGTACACAGTAACAGCAACATTGTGTGATGGCCAACTTCGATAAACTTAGCTCTTCTCAGCAATACAATGATCTAAGACCGTTCCAAAAAACTCATTATGGAAAATGCTGTTCACATGTAGAGAAAGATCTATGGAGTCTGAATGCAGATTGAAGTGTATTATTTTCTCTCTTTTTTTTCTTTCTCATGTTTTTTCCCTTTTGTTCTGATCTTTTTTTCACAACATGACTAATGTGAAAATACGGTTAATGTGATTGTACATGTATAGGCTATATCAGATTTCATGCTCTCTTGGGGAGAGGGTTGAAAAAAGGGAGGGAATTTAGAACTCAAAATCTTGCAGAAGTGAATATTGAAAACTAAAAATAAATAAACGAATGAATGAAGAGATAGATAAATTTTTTAAAAAGAGAAAAGATTGTGGCCTCACTTTAAAGAGATGATGACATCATGAATCAGAAGCTAAAGTTGTAGCTCTCAACCACTAGTGATGAAAATTCTGCAATATAGGAAGAAATTGCCTTTCAGCTATAAAAGTGGAACGCAGTCTACCTACTCATCTTAATATCCTTCAGTGTCAAAATTTATAGGATATAGATATAAAACCAAGGTCTCAGAGTTTGTGTTTGATTATTTAGACTGCTCAAGTCAGTTACCATGGATTAGGATTATAAATTGATTTCTAAAAAGAATTGTTGTTATGAGCAAATTGATGTTGCAGTAGAATGAATGTGAAAAGGAGAGGCCTGGGTTCAAATTCTGACTCTGATACTAGCCATGTGAACCTAGTGTAGTCATTTAACTTCTCCTGGATTTATTTTCTTCATTTCAAAAACTGGGAAAATGATATTACCCAGCTCTTAGATGGTATTGGAAAAGAACTGTTACCATGAAATCTGCAGGACATTCCAAAATACCAGTGTCAATCAGTGAATAAGCATTTATTGAGAACTTAATGTGTGGTAGGTATTGTGCTAAGCCCTGGGAATTCAAAGAGAGGCAAGAGATAGTCCCTATCCTCAAGGAGCTCACAGTTAAATGGGGGAAACAATATTTGAATAACTATGCACAAACAGAATATTTGAAAGATAACTAAGAAATAATCTGTGGAAAGAAGGACTGGAATTAAGAGGGATTGAGAAAGACTTCCTGTAGAAAGTGAGACTTTAGCTGGGACTTGAAAAATGCCAAGTAACCCAGGAGGGAGAGCATTCCATACATGGAGGGTGGTGAGTGAAAATTCCTGGAGCCAAGAGATGGAGTCTTGTTCAAGGACGTATTGTTCAATGTCACTGGATTGATGAGCCATAGTGGGATGCAAGGTGTCAGAACTGGAAAGATCATTGGTGGGGGGAGTTGGATTATGAAGGCTTCGAATGCCAACCAGAAGATTTCATATTTGATCCTGAATGTGATAGGGAACCACTGGAGTTTGTCGAGGGGGTGAGGATGACATGATCAAACCTGAGCTTTAGGAAAATCACCTTGGCAGCTGGAGGACAGACTATATAGTAGGTGAGAGACTTGTGGTAGGGAGACCAATCAGCAGCCTTTCATAACAGTACATGTGTGAGGAGGTGAGGGCCTGTACCAGGGTGGTGGTAATGTCAAAGGAGAGGAGGGGACATATTGGAGAGATGTTGCAAAAGTGAAATCTACAGGCCTTGGTGACACATGGGGAGGTGAGATATGAGGAGTTAGGATGAAACCCAGGTTTTCAGCTTGGAAAACAGGAAAGTTAGATTACCCTTGCTATTATTAGGAAAGTTTGGAATAGGGTAGGGTGGATAGGATGCTGGGCTTAAAGTTAGGAAGATGTGGGTTAAAATTCCACTTCTGACACCTGCTGACCCCTGGACAAATCATTTAACCTCTATGTACTACAGTTAGTACCCTAGGATTTATCTCTACTAAGTTTATCTTGGTTCGTGGAAGACAATCTCACAAAGACAACCCCTCTGTGTACTTTAGTACGTATTCCAAAGTGTTGATCCAAAAAAATGGATCTCAAATTAGATCTTGGATTTCTCCATGTCCTGGCAGAACTTATGCTAGAAGCTGGGGTGCCTAAAAGGCTCATGACTGAACTTTTCCGTAAGGATTCAGAGTAATTCCAAGAAGGATTTAAGACAGACATATTAAAAGATTTATCATTAGTCAGCCTCTATGAATACTTTCCTATTTCTCATATCAAATTACATTTAAGTGTTTCACTGAGTTTGGATAAGGAAGACAGCAAAGATACAGCATGTTCAGCTTGTGTGTTATATCTGTCAGAATTTTGGTGCTACAGAATCAGTTGCAAGATGTGGTGTGTAATTTGCCACAGTTTAACCATAACTATAAGGTCCACATTCAGTCCCAAGGGCCATCTGAAGTCATATGACATCCATATTTAGGAGGTGGTAAGAAGAGTAAAATATAAGCTTTTTTAGGGTAGGGACCATTTTGTCTTTGAATCCCTAGTGACCAGCATCTTTCTTTTTCTATTAGACCTATCAGTCCTATGGTGTAGGGAAATCCAAGTGAGGAAACTTCATCTACCAGTTCAAATCAGTGACTCACAGCCGAGACATTAAAGTGATTTGGTTACATAGGCAGTATGTATCAGAAGTAGGATAGAGCCCAGGTCTTGCTGACTTCAGGACCAGCTCTCTATTCACTACTTCACATGACACTACATTTGTCACACGGAGGCCTTACGTATAATAGGAAGTCAATAAACATTTCTTTACTAGGAGAGTTGGGGCTGGGGGGAAAAATAGTGGACACTGTGTTTTGTTTATGAAAAAGTAACATTGTTGGGTAAATGGGTCCCAGGGGAGCTGCCCCATCACCTCTCTCCTAATGTGCACCCTCACTTCTATCAGAGTCCCTAAGAGAAGTCAAGAGGGTTAAGGGAAGGAGGTCCAGCTGTGGTGGGGCTGATAACGTTGCACAACTCTGCCTCCCTTAAATCCAATTTGCATGCAAGTCAAGACATCATCTGTAATGTCATTGGTACTCTCTGAAGAAGAACAAACAACAGTGAAGGGCAGGAGAGAGTTGAGATCATAGCATATAGTATAATATTAGGGAGATCAAAGGTAGGTTTGTTTGGGATAGAAGTGACCTAGACCGGTAGAGATAGTCAGATGGGACATGAAACAGAAGAACAGGATTCTTAAAAGATCAAAGTTTGTAGGAGACTGGAAGGGAGCCTGGGTTCCCATTGGAAGTTCTGGATATTTTCATCAATTTAGGATAGAGAGAGAGAATATGGTTTGAGAAAAGTGGAAAATGTTTGGTGAATGTGATGAAGAAAAACTAGGAGATGAATAAAAGGATTGCTGTGTAGCAACAGAGGTCCAGTTAAGGTCAAAAAGCATAAATTTGTTGCGGACTCAGCACAGAAGCTTATGGAAAAGTCATTCATGGGATTCTAAAGTGATCTGATTGTTTTCTGGTAATCACTTCCTCTTTGGGGGTGGTCCAGTTAATCACAGTTGCTGATCCCGTCATTTGTTAGGAAGTCACAGAAGGAATATGATCTAGTAAATGAAATAAAATAAAGTGAACTTGTAGTAAAGATGATTGGTCCTCAAGCTCAACTCTTCCTCTGATTCTAGCTACGTAAGCCTCAACAAACCACTTGAACTTTCTGAACTTCATTGTCCTTGTCCAAACATTAAAGATAACAATGGAACGTATCCAAAATGCCGCCTCTCACAGGAAACTTCCCCCAGTTTCCCTTAATTCCAGTGTCTTCCCTCTATTGGTTATTGCTAAGACATTCTGTACACTCCTTTTTCGTGCCTTTTTGCTTGCTTGCTGACTCCCCGGTTACTCTCTGAGCTCCTTGAGACCAGGAACTACCTTTGGTTTTTCCTTGTACCCCCAGAGCTTAGCAGAGTGATTGGCACATAGCAGGTACTTGCTAAATGCTGATTGCCTTAATAAAATTGTTGTATCAGATGAGATCATGGCTATAAAAGGTTTTGTGAACCATAAAGTACTTGATAAATGTCTACTATTATTATTTTTGTTCAATATGTTGATTGATTTCCTTTTATTTTATCTGCCTTTCCAAAGGCATCTCTCCCCCTTTCTCCGCTCTTTGTACATATCTTTTAACAAAGAAGAAAAAAGAAAAAAAAAGCTTAGCAGAAACAACAATGTATTGACTGTTTTGGATATTATGTGCAATATTCCACCTTCATGATTTCCCACATTTTCTCAACTCTTTTCTGAGGCCATGCTTGGTCATTAGGATTAGCAGTGTCCTTTTTTGGGTTGTAATCTTTCCTTTTACATTGTTGTAATTAATAGGTATATTGCTTCATTGGTTTTGCTTATTTCATTCCTCATCAATTTATACATTTTCTTTTATTTCTCTGACTTCTTCATATTCATTTTACATGTTGTTCAGTTGGAATATACATTCTATTGTATTTATGGAACCCTATTTAGTCATTCCTCAATTGATGAGCACCTACTTTGTTTTCAATTCTATAATGCTGGAAAATTTGCTTATATGAATATTTTAGTGCATATGGGACATTACTTTTGAATTTTGTCATCCTTGATACATATATTATGTGTATGTATATATATATATATGTGTGTGTGTGTGTGTGTGTGTGTGTGTATTGTGTGTGTGTGTGTATATGTATATTATGTGTGTGTGTATGCCTAGCAATGGGATCTCTGAGTCAAAGACATTTTTTACAAAGTGTGATTATTCCTATTGCTTTACAAATGATTGAACAAATTCATAAAATATTAATGTCTCTGTCTTTCCACAGCCCCTGTACTATTGACTTTTTTCCATCTTTGCCAGTTTTCTGGACTTGAAATAAATCCTCAGATTTGTTTTCATTTGCATTCCTTAGTCATTTGGAATAATCCTTCATAGGGCAAGAAATTTGACATTTAATTTCACTGGTATAGAGAAGTCCAAGAATGGGTGACTCCATCTACCAACTAAGCACCTTCTCTGAAACTTATGGTGTTGGATAGTTGTCTATAGTCCTGAGGGGCATGCCAAGGATCATATAGCCAGTATGTATTAGAGGTGGGACTTGAACCCAGCTCTTCCTGCTTTAAGATCAGTTCTCTGTCCGTTATGCCATATTGCCTTTAATATGGTTGAACAAAAGTCATAATTCTTAAAAATTTTGTTCATATCCTTTGATAACTATATTTATAAAGGTGAAGATAATACAAGTAAGATTTATTAAACAATGGCAAAGGTACCATGAGAAACATATAAAAGAGACCCTGTCTCTATATGTTGGAGGATCTATGAGGAAATAGGTACATTAATCCATTGTTTGTGGAACTGTGAACTTCTCCGGCCTTTCTAGAAAGCAATTTGGACTTAGGCACCAAAAGCTTTTACACTGTTCATACCCAATGATACCAATGCTGGGTTTATAAGCTCAAAAGATCAAAAACAGAGAAAAAGAGCCATTTATGCAAAAATATTTAAGCACTAATTTTTGTGATGGCAAAGAATTGAAAACTGAGGGGGTGCCTCTCAACTGGGAAATGGCTGAAAAAGTTATGGTATGTGAATGTGACGAAGAAGATGGTCTCAAAGAAACCTGGGAAGATTTGGATGAACTGACACAGAGTAAAGTAAGCAGAATCAGAAAGATAGTTTATAAATGTATATAATAACCACAATATTATAAAGACAAACAACTTTGAAAGACTGACTGGCACTAAACAACTTACTGAACAGTGAGCCGCAATTCTGGAGGACTCATGATGAAGCATGTTATCCACTTCCTCATACAGAGGCAATGAACTCAGAATGCAGATTGAAATATACTGTTTAAAACATGGTCGATGCAGGAATTTATTTTACTTAATTATACATGTTTGTAAAAGGGCTTTTGTTTTTCTTGATTTCTAAATGGTAGGAGTGGGGAGAGAGAGTGTATTTTTGTTTGAAAAAAAAAAGCATTCAAAAAAAGGTCCTGCCTCACAGGGCACTTATATGCTTTGTATCATTTGTTGTTGATCAGTCATTTCAATTGTATCTGACCCTTTATGACCATTTTTGGGAGTTTTCTTAGCAAACATACTGTAGTGGTTTGCCATTCCTTTCTCCAACTCATTTTGCAGATGAGGAAACTTGAGGCAAAGCAGGTTAAATGACTTGCCTGGGGTCACAAAGCTAATTGCTGTCTGAGGCCAGTTTTGGAATCAGATCTTCCTGACTCCAGGCCTGGTGCTCTGTCTACTGTGCCACCTAGCAGACCATACTCTTTCTTTAATATTTTATTATTTATCTTACCATTCTGTGTCTTATGTTTTTCACAAACCAAAGGATCCTTTTTGTACACAGAAGCCATTCCAATATAGATGGTTTCTTGTAATCATTCTCTGGCAGAAAACTTACCCTGCAGATTGGTGACTGGCAAGTTCATCGACTAAAGCCAATATTTCCTTCGCAGAACACAGTTGATAATAGAGGGCATTTTAAAAAGCCTGAGAGCAGCCTTCAGGATGGATTTTCTTTGGATTATTTCAATAGAAAAACAATTCTGTAACTCAGAGCCTGTAAATACTGGAGGGATGCCTGATTTAGAGTCATGAGGCAATTGAGGAAACATCACAAAATCCACAGAGAAAATGAGCAACTTTACATTTGTGAATGACAGCTATTTCTTGGGAAATTCTTTTGACTGCCTTTTGGTTCCTATTAGACAGAATGATGTGGCTACAAATTAAATCCAATTGAAACTATATTGCCACACCCATAATAGGAATTTAAAAAGGTAGACCAACCCTAGAGGTGGCAATACTCTGGGAATCAGAAACAAGAAGTCAAAGAAAATTACTGGGTTCCTGTAAGAAAATGTATTTACAAAATTAATACCCCATCATGCCTCCATTCCCCACTTGATCATAGCGTGTCATACTACGTAAAAGCGATATAGATAATCCTTGCCCCGAGACCTTTAGGGAGTCAACTTTTCCCAGGATGGGCACTGGTTGCTTCAGCTAGAGGCAGAATAGTAGGGTAGATAGAGAAGTGGATATAGAAGTCCTGAATGAGAATGACACTAAGTGAAATTTGGAAAATTGTTCCTATTTCAAGTACACACACATACACACACACGTATATGTATATGTGTATGTATATGTGCATGTGTGTATATGTATGTGCATGTGTATATGTATATGCATATGTATACTGTATATATGTATGTATGTATCTGTATGTACGTATATATACATATACACAAATGTAATATATGATGATATTTTAAATCTTGTCAAAAGATATTTTAATAACTCACATCTACACAGCAGACAAAGGTTTGCAGAGAATTTTCTTCATGAAACAAAATGAGACAAGTAGTGGAAATATTAGACAGATTTTTTAGATAAGGAAACTGAGCCTTTGAGTGGGTAAGTTATTCCCCTGTGTTCATACAGCTAATTAAATATCCAGGTTAGAATGGGAGCCTAGCTCTCCAGATTCCAAATGTACTACTCCATTATGCCATGCTGTCTTTCACTAATATCCCAGAACATTCTAGATGAAAGGCAGTTTATTTTAAAGCTTGCTTGACTCTAAATCACATGACAGTCTACATGAAGTACACTCTGTGTTCCTAAGTTGCTTTGCTAAGTTACCGTAGTAATAAAACCTTTACTTACCAGGGTACGTTTGGTCCATTTGTTCTCGGATAGTGTAAGCAGATTTTGACTCAACACAAGGAAAACTTCCTAATAATTAGACCTGCCCTAAAGTGGAATGGGCTGCTTGGGGAGGTAATGAATTCCCTGTTATTGGAAGGCTTTAAGCAGAGACTGGATGGCCCCTAGATATCTCTAAGTATCAGGAATAACAGGATAAGGGAGGGACTGATTGATTGATTAGAGTCCAAAATGCAGGAAATCTGAATGCTAAGGGTTAGCTTAAGCATACCTAATCAAATATTCTAAAAGGAAAAGCTCAAACAACTCACTGATCCAGGATTATAAGCAAAGAAACCCTTTGCTGATTTATTAAGGTCACTTATTCATGCTGTGCTTTGAAAATTTTGCATAAATGATGAACAGATGCCTTATATCCAGAATGTGATCATCTTCAAAGTCTCATGGCCCTTGGGCTTTTAATCAATCAATCAACAAGCCTTTATTAAGCATCAGCTCAGTGCAAGGCACTGTTGCTAGGCAACGGAGGTACCACCATAAAGTAAACAGCAATGGCCTTGAGGAGATTAACCAGGAGAGACGACATATACAAATTGTCTACAGGTGTATGGAGAAGAGATGAAAGGTAATTTGGAGGGAAGGCAGAAGGTCAGTAGAGGATTCATGTAGAAGGTGATATTTGTGCTACATCTAGAAGGAGAAGAGGAATTCTAAGAGGCTGAGGTAAGGAGAGAGTACACTCCAGGCACAGAAGATACCCATCACAGAGGTGGGGAATGGAGTACGGTGTGTAAGAAAGCCAGTTTGGCTGGACTGTAGAAATGGTGAAAGGGAGTAACGGAAAATAAAGCTGTAAAGATAAAAATGGGGCCAGGTTGCTGAAGTCTTTAAATATAAAACAGAGAAATTTATATGGGATTCCAGGGGCAAAAGAGAGCCACTGGAGTTCAGTTTGTTGAGTAGGAGAGAAATATCACCAACTCTGTGCTTTCAGGAAAATTGCTTTAGCAGGTAGGTGGGGCATGATTTTGAGTGGGGAGAGACTTGAAGCAGAGATGGCATTTAGCTCATTGCAATAGTACAGGCAAGAAAGCATGAGGGCCTAAAGAAGGGTGATAGCCATGTAAGTAAAGAGAAGGGTACAGATGTGAGAGATATTTTGGAGGTAGAAATGACAAGATTTGACAACTGATTAGACATATGCAGAAAGAGAAAGAGAGGAAGGGAGAACTTGAGGATGATGTCAAGACTTTGAACTCAAGTTACAGGAAGAATGATGATGCCCTTGACAGGAAGAAGGAATTTTGGAAGGAAGTTGTTTAGAGGAAAAGATAAAGAGTGTTGTGTTGCATATGTTAGGTTTGAGATATTAAGGAAATATCCTGTTTCAAGTGTCCAATAGGAAGTTGGTAGCTCAGGAGAAAGACTAGATAGACACAAAGAGGGAGAGAGAGAGAGAGAGAGAAAGAGAGAGAGAGAGAGAGAGAGAGAGAGGTATAGATATATACATCTGTGAGTTATCAATGTAAAATGTTTATAATTATTTTGTAATGTACTATGTAATGTATAATTATAATAATGTGTATAATATATAATTATATATACTATATAAAATAATTATATTAAACCTATGTGAACTGATAAGGTCTCCAAGAGAATGTAGGAAAAAAAAGAGAAGAGAGCCCAGGACAGAGCTTTCAGGCATATATACACAATTAAAAGATATTTTAAAAAGGGTACTTTTAATTGACCTACTTGGTATTCCTTACATTTGAGACACCATCTCTTGTCTCACATCTCTGTCTTTGCACAGACTGTCTTCCACGCTTGGAATATTTTCCCTCCCCTTTTCCAACTCTTAAATCTCCTGGCTTTCTTTAAGACTCATTACAAATAGCATGTCCTGTTTTTATCTGATATATTTTGACTTAGAAATGTCATCTCCATCGTTAGAATGTAAGCTCCTGGAAGACAGGGAGATTGTTTTTGCTTTTTCGTTCGATCTCCTGTGCCTGGCCCATATTAAGCACTTCACAAATGTTCATCTACTGTAGAGGCTTTGACTAAGTGGATTATAATGGGTTCCACAGCAGTCATTCAGTTAGTCAACAATCATTTATGAAATGCGTATTATGGGTCAGGTACAGTACTAAGTCCTTAAGTAAAAGCAAACAAGCCAACAATCCCTGCCCTCAGAAAGCCTACATTCAAATGGGAGAGACAACACGGAAATAAATACATATAAGATACAAAGAGAGTAGATAAATGTAATCCGAAAACAGAAGCTTGGGACAGGGGCAAGGGGACTGGAAAAGGTCTCCTCAGCAGTTGGGATTTGAGATAGATTTTGAAGAAAGCAAAGGAAACTAAGAGGCTAGGGTGAGGGGACAGAGTACTCCAGGCAGAGAGGCCTGGAAGTAGAGATGGAAAATCCTGTTCTAAGAACTACAAGTAGGCTGGTGGTTGGTGGTGCTGGGTGGTAGGGTAACCAGAGCGAAGCAAGATGTAAGAAGGCTGGGTGATTCAGTTTTTGCCTTTAAAATGTGTGAAGGAAACAAATAGCTTGGTAATAATGTTGGAAATAGCATTAAAACTCCTTTGGTTCTATGCCTTAATCAATTTTAATTTTTAATTTCTGCTATCTTTTTAACCTTCATATGTAGGTATGTGTATGTATGTGTGTATACATATATACATGCACACACATGAATATATGTATATACATAAGTGCACACACACAAGTGTGCAGGTTGAACAGACAACAGAAATTAAAAATCAAATTAATTAAAGCATAGAACCAAGGGAGTTTTTATATTTTATGTGTGCACACATGTACATGCGTGGCATCTAGGTGGTACAGTGGATGGAGTGCTGGGCCTGGAGTCAGGAAGACCTAAGTTCACATCTGGCCTCAGATTTTACTAGCTGTGTGACCCTGGGAGAGTCAGTTAATCGAGTTTGCCTCAGTTTCCTCATCTGTAAAATTAGCTGGAGAAGGAAATGGTAAACCACTCACTGCAGTATCTTTGCAAAGAGAATCCCATATGGGTAATCCCATACAGGACATGACTAAAATGACTGAACAACAACGAATATGTGTGTGTGTGTGTGTGTGTGTGTGTACACATATCAACATGCACACGTATTGATGTTTTCCATGGGATCATTGATTTTGAGCTGGAAGAGACTTTTGAGGCCATCTAGTTCAATCCTTTCATTTTATATATGTACAAAGTAAAGCTAAGTGGTTAAGTGATTTGTCTGAGGTCACACAGGTGATAAATGTCAGAAGCAGGATTTATGCCCATTCCTCTAACTCCAAATTCAATGCATCTTGAACTGTTAAGTTTCAACATATTGGAGATAATACATACGCAGTTATCTTTGTACAGCAACATGTGTGGTATTGAATATAATTAGGAACAAATGGTTTTAGCTAATGATTTTGAGCTCTGTGATGTCTTGTCAATTCTACTTTGATTAACTGACTAGTAAGTTAATTGGATATACTTTAGAATCTGCTTCTAGAATGACTCCAACATTCATTCATTTGACAGTCTTCAAAGAGCAAAACATGGTCCCTGTTCTCAAGGAGCTCCCTGTATAGTTGGAGATCATAATACACATGCATGAAAAATAAGAAGAGAACAATTGAAAAATCAAATGTGAACAATTATGAAATCATTTAGTAAACATTGTGCACTTCAGTGATAAAAAAAGAAACAAATAAATCGTGATCAATATGAGATAAGATAAATCTGGCTCAACTTGAATGAAAATGAGATAGATCAAGTTTCTCTCTACTTCCATTCATTTTTGCCTACCTCTCCCCCCAGGGATCCCACCACCCTAAGCACACTGCTTGCCTATCTGTAATTCATCCTGTAGGTCGTCAGCTAAATGAACTGAAAAAGTCATCTGGAGAGTGAAAGATTTTTTTTAGCATTGGGAGTCCACTTTAAATTACAACATGTCAATGGATGCCTACTATGGAGATTATTCTGAGGCTAGTCGGCAGAGATTCCTTAGGAAGAAAGAGATAAATCCCAGAGACATTACCTTAGAAGGATTGTCAGGATTTAGAGACTAGTTATGCTGGGCCATGGGGAAAGAAGTGTAACACTATACACACACACACACACATACACACACACACACACACACACACCTGTGTGTATATATATATAAACACACATACATAGGTGTATATATACATATATACAAACACATAGATATAAATATATTTTTCTCTATAACTATCTATGTGTCACTGAGCTTACAAATTTCAAGAATTAGGAGAATAACGGTAATGTCTTTGTCAGTTTCTCCTCCAATAGAATATAAATTCCTCCGGGGTAGGGAGTATTTCTTTTTTTTTCTTTGTGTTCCTTACCTTATGCCTATCACTGTGCTTGAAATATGTCAGTGATGGTCAATGAGCTCCAAGAGAGAATGAGCTTTAGGAGTAGAGGAAGTCTGAGGGCCATGAAATGGTCTGACTCTCAATGGGAGGGCATTTCTAAATGATGGCCTAGTCTTGCCACTAACATGTTTGGTTTTTTTTTTTTCTCCTTTAAGCTGTTGTTTCTTTTTTTTAAATTGATTTGTTTATTTACTTTTAGTTTACAAGATTCAGTTCCAGAGTCCCTTGAGTTTCAAATTTTCTCCCCTCTCTTTCTCCCCCCCCC
>CM053580.1:96840223-96879150 GCA_028627135.1 Pseudochirops cupreus | reverse complement strand
ATAGATCAAACAGAATACTATTTGGTGTCACCATGGTACCTCCTTGATTAATCTGCCTTGCTTTTCTCCTGCCCTCCGAAAGTCATGTGGGCTGATCGGTAGCATTCTTACTGCCTTTAATATATTATTACCCAATCTCCCCCAAGCCAAGGAGTGAGAATATTGTATTATAGTTTAGCATTTGCTAAGTAATGTATTGACAAGAAGGATATCCCAACGCCATGGCTATTTGTGAGGGGTACCTTATTCAGAGGCAGAATAAGTAACTGTATGAGTTTTAAAATGTAAGGTTCACTAAAGTCCCTCATCAAAAATGTCAATGAAATTCTTACCATTACAGCATAAAGTATTTTTTTATTTCATTTAAAATTTTTTCATTTTTTAAAAATTTATGAAATAAAACAAGTATTTCTATAACATAGCATAATTTTAAAAATTCTTCATCTCTTGGTGGCTGTGTGCCCCTTTGACCATCTGGTAAAACTTATGGGCGCATTCTTAGACTAGTGTTTTTAAATGCAGAAAACAAAATATATAGGATTACAAAGGAAATTAATTATATTGAAATACAGTTATCAAAACAATATTTTTTAAAAATTATTCATGGACCCCAGATTAAGAACCCCAGCAAAGTGTCAACTAATGAATCAGGCCGTTCACACTAATATTAACTAATTTAAGTAACTGATAGCCAGTTAAAGTGTTAGCTTCCCAAAACAGGGCTGTTGTTGTTTTTTAAAACAACGATCTAAGTTTTAAGTGAAAGAAATGAAGTGTTTTCTGGAAAATGTGAGAGCTGGTGGAGGAGATAAACGTATTTTATTGTATTTTTTTACTGTTTGGTGGGGGATGTGCAGAGGGCGGGTCCTGAAATGATAGCATGTCAGTTGGTAGTGGTAGCTTATCCTCCTTCTGGGTGAAGTTAATCCTGTTAAAATCCTTTTGTCCTCCTTCCTCCTCACTTTGCTTTGCTGAGGGAACCATTCTTCTGCTCGCTGCTAGGCCTCTGGAGTTGTACTGTAAGGAGACTGCTTCAAGCAGGCCTGCTAACCTGGCTCAGTTTCAGGCTTCCATTTTCAGTAAGGTTGTCTTACTACCTGAGAGC
This sequence comes from Pseudochirops cupreus, assembly GCA_028627135.1. Lineage (NCBI taxonomy): Eukaryota > Metazoa > Chordata > Mammalia > Diprotodontia > Pseudocheiridae > Pseudochirops > Pseudochirops cupreus. The sequence goes on along the minus strand of CM053580.1, from coordinate 96,878,045 downwards.
AAACAGGGCTGGAAATACCCAGAGAGCTAGATGTCCTTGTTACGACAGAGACTAGGCTTTCAACCATATGGAAAGTAAGATAAAGCCACTGTGTTCTAGACTTTTGCTAATGGCCCAGAGTGTCATAGCTGCCTGGCCTTGAATTCTCTCAGGCTCCTAAGGACACACTGGTCTTTTCTGACAGTATTTTCTACTTCCTTTTGGGAAATTAGAAACTGGGAGGCCTCTGTTGCTATAAGTAATAAGGGAAAGAACATCTGGCTACATGGGATTAGGGGGATACACAACTGGCAATTAGCATGTGATGTCTGTAGTTAGCCCATGTACCAATTTCTCTTTTCTCTCTACCAAGCAATTCAGAGTGCTAATGTTAAAGACTTTCTGGTGTGTGTGTGTGAGTGTGTGTGAGTGTGTGTGTGTGTGTGTGTGTGTGTGTGTGTGAGTGTGTGTGTGTGTGTGTGTGTGTGTGTATGTGTTTTAACTTGACCCCTGAGGTTCCCTCTCCTTGTAAAATGAGAATCAGTGATTCGCATTACAGCATGATGGATGAAAGGCTGATCTTAGATTCAGGAAGATCCTTGTTCAGATCCTGCCTATGAGACATACTGGCTGAATGACCATGGGCAAGTCACTTGATTTTTGGTGCCCCTAGACAACTTTTTAGCACTATTTATCACAACCAAGTTAATGACCCCACCTCAATCAAGTTCATCTTCAGGAATGAAATCACAGATCTGGGTCTGCCACCCCTGCCAAAGACTAAAAAAGATTATCAACCCTTGAGTGACATTATATAAGTGAAAATTATCAGGTCAATTCACCAAAATGAAACTGAAGACATGTGGCAATTGCTTCGAAAACTCATATTTTTTTAAATGACCATTCCTTGGATTTCTCCTTAATTTTGTAGGGGAAAGTGACTCATTCCTGAGAGCAATAACTCATCTGGCTGCATCTGATATGATCTGTTTGCTGAATGATGCCTGTATTCTCTTCAAGTGTTCCTGACTGTCTGATGGGAGAGTTGTTTTTCTGTCATCTGCTCTGGGTTGCATGATCGGTGATTTACAAAGGCTTAGAAAATGAATCTGACACCTTGTTCAAGGACTGAATTGAGAGAATGGCTGAAACGGGCAACAACCATGTGCCCTGGACCCCTGACACAGAGCCCAGGCAAGGAAAATTCTGCTCAGTGTTACAGAAAACATCACAGAGGGGAAGAAAGGACTGGATAGGAAAGTCTCCAGAACATTTCCATTTCGGAGCACGATCATACTTGTTGACTGAGGTATCTGCGTTATCTAGGTCATGCATTCGACCGTCTGGCACAGGTGACTAAGCTGACGAACACAAACAAACAGGCACAACAAGATCTGCAAATTGGTTGTGATTGAATACTTCATGTCATCAAGGGGGAGAGAGGCAATGAAAGAAAAGCCTTATTTCTCCACAAAGAAAAGCATTTCTGTTGGAGAGAGTTTCAGAAATAAAGGAGGAAAAAATGTCTTAAGAGAGATCACTATGCATTCAGCCGAGTGCAGAGTGTAAAAGGAGGAGGAAAAAGAAGCTTGATTCTGAAACTCTATTCAGTGTAATTTGGTGTAAGCTATTTTCTAAGTAGAGAGTCTGAACTTTAATCAACCAGCATGTTTTCCCAGATGGCTTTAAATGTGAAAAATCTTAATCTGCTTTTTAAGAGAAAGAGTAAGGATATTCCTTTCATCCCAAGAAAGAAATATATTAAGAATTTATCCAATACATTTAATTTATCAATATATTTTCTTAATTTAAAAAGTATGTTACATGCTTTGGGGATGTGTGTAAGTGTCTGTCTGTGTGTGTGTGTGTTCTTTAGTTTCTCTTTGCTTGGGCTCTAACATTGATTGGCCTATGATTAGTAAGAAAATGGACATGCTTGAATAGAACTCTGCTATACACAAAGCTAAGTACCTTAGAACAGTATTATTTCTCCACTAAATGCTCAGCAATAGTTTTTTGAATGAATGAGTGTACAGGCAATAAGTCATCAATAAGGTGCCAGTTGTCAATAGCAGAAAACGGATCCTTACCATGCAGGGTGGGGCATGGAGATGGGGTTAAAGTAGCATCACCTATCCTGGTCAGAATTACTTCTTAAGAAAAAAAAAAGGGAGACTCCATCATCAAACCGTTGTCATACAAAGTAACATTCAAAATTTCTAATCTTTTCTCAAGGAAAGAAGATCCACTCATGAACTGCATGGTGGGCAAGCAGAGACATAGGATATAGAGTCAGTATTCCATCCATCTCTAGACTGAACCAAAAGTGGTCAGGTAAAGAATAGACTTCAAACTTTGGTTTTGGAGTCACATCCAACTTCTTGGGCAGTTTTGTTAATTTCACTACAAATCACAGTCAACATAAAATATATGATGAGCATCAAGTTCTAGAGATGAAAGGGACCTTAGGGTCTGTCTAATTCAACTTCATCATTTTGCAGAGGGAGTACTGAGGCTGGGAAAAGTTGTAGCTTGCCCAGGGTCTCATAGAACTAAAAGTGTGTGAAACAGGATTGGTCTTCTAGACTCTAACTCCAGCACTCTGTGCATATTGCCAGACTGCTTCTTCCATTTGTACTGAAGTCCTGAGTGCTGCAACAAAGGTAGAGTCAGGAGGACCATTTATCATCCCACAGTTGATCTTTGCAAATATATCTCCACACCTGGGTTCAGAAAAGGGTTCATCAAAAAGGGCATATTTGAAGACAAAGGATCGGCATAAAGAAAAGACTCAAAGGGGCTGTCATTTCTTCTAGGTCTGTCTAATGAAAATGCCTTCCTTCAGTTGTGATATATTTGTGTGTGTATGTATGTGTGTGTGTGTGTGTGTGTGTGTGTGTGTGTGTGTCTGAGAGAGACAGACAGACAGACAGAGACAGAGACAGTGAGAAGGTTCCTAAATTCTTTGCATTCCACCAGCATTAAGAAATAATAGACACATAGAAAGAACCTGCAGATCAAAAGCATCTCTTATAGAGTTTCAACAGTCTTAAGAAAAGGGTGGTACCATGTTAGAATAAAATTGCAATCTAATACTTTATGATGCAAGAGCAGGTGGCACCCAAAGAACCTAGAGAAATGATACATCCCAAGAACAGCTATTCCTTTCCTTGGGAAAAGATTGGAAAATTTTGAATGTCACTTTGTATGACAACAGTTTGATAAAGTGATGCCAGGGGTCCCCTTTTTTTCTTAAGTAATTTTGACTAGCATAGATGATGCTACTCGGACTTTACCCCATCCCCATGCTCCACCCTGCATGATAAGAAGTTTTTTTTAAATAAAAACTTAGAGATATTTACAGATAGTTATTCTTTTTAAAATATCACAGCTGTTTATTTGAGTATGTCAAAGAATAACATGTAGCACCAAGCAAGAAAACTGATGATGTTAAGTAAGATTCTCTTTAGAGTGGCTTTTCAACTAGCTTATATTTCACAATACTATATAGATGAAGTGTGATCTAGTAGAGAGAATGATGAATAATGACCTTGCTTCATCACTGAGGCAATGTGATGTGGTGGAAAGAGTACTAGACTTGAAGCCAGAAAACCTGGACACAATCCCCAGCTCTGCCAATTTAAGAGCTCTATGACATTGGTGAAGTCATTTAATCTTTCTGAGCTGAGTTTCATCATCTTTAATGTGGGGATAGTTGGTGTATGTTATCCTGCCTTTAATAAAGCTGTTGTGAGGCTCAAATGAGATCACAGAATCCTAGATTTAGAGCTGGAATGGACCTCTGGGGCAATCAAACCTCACACTTTGGAATGAGGAAACTGAATTTCATGGAAGTTAAGTGACTTGCTCAAGATCATACAAGTACTAAGTGAGGCTAGATTTTAACATATTTTCTTTCACTTCAAATCCAGTGCTCTTTCTCTGTACTTTTAATATATTTGAAGCAATTTGCACATTTTAAAGCATTATTACTATTAATATAAGGCAGTAGGGAGAAAAGATTTCTTCGGTGTTTTGGAATTTTAACCCCAAAGCCAATGGCTTGAACTGTCGTAGGACATCAGTGTAGACATCACCTCTTGGACATAGAGAGTGAATACAGCCCGTTAAGCCTCAGTAAAACTCCTCTTGTACTTTACATGACATCATTTAATTTGGATTAGCTGTTCCTACAAATGAGAAATAGGACTGTTTTAATATTCTCTACAGACAGTGTGGTAAATTGTTTAATGTTACACTGCAAATGGTTTGGGCATATAATTAAGCTCAACAGAATCTTGGCAGGCCTTTGAAATTTGAATGCACACTGTCCCTCCCTATACAATTGAACTTGAGCAGAAGTTGTTGATAAAATAAGCAAACACAATGTTTGAAAGAACTTGTTTTTGTCATAAGGCAAATAATAACTAGACATCTTCTTTAAAGAGCAATGCATTGATCCTTTGCTTTTTAACTTTCTAACCAATTCTGATACTTGCATTTGTGTAGGGTAGACTTTTTGATGTCCATTAACCAGTTTTAACTAGTTTTTCAGGATGCTTTTGCAGCAGGTACTCATTCTTTGATTCCTTCCAGAAACAACACACACTACTTCCATATACTTTGTCTAGAGAAAACATTCTCTCTGTAAACTTCCACAGATTGGCAATCAATGAAGTGGATGCATTTTTTCTTTTGAATTTAAAAATTAAATCCTGGTATGAGTTTTGTCTGGAGACCACATGTCTAGGAGAATAGCCATTTTAAACTAGGTGGGCTAAATCAACATTACAGCTTACATATTTTAACCAAAAAAAGTATTTATACTTTTTATTTTGACGTGACAAAACTCCTAAACTGAAACCCATCTTCCCCTCCCCACCAACTGATATAAATTATCTTTTCAGAAAACAAGTGAGTAAAGTAGCTTAAATAGCATGAATATGACTGAGTGCTTTATTTTCCATATTTTTAGCTTACTAGTTGTTAAGTAAGAATGTATTCTTTAGCTTTGATAATATGCTAAGTGACTTTAGTGCTGCTATGCCTGCCTAACAAAATATTACACCAACAACTAAATGATCATGTTTCTTAATGTGTAATGTACCAGCAATTAATCTGTAAAGATACTTATTTTTTAACAATCTGTACAAAGGCTGACATTCACCCATCTCCCCAACACTTGTAGTTCCTAAGAAATCAGGAGAGATATTTTTAAAAAGAAATTGTCCTTGTCTACAGACATATTTTGCTTGGAATTTGTGGGACAAAGTCTAATTTAAACCTGCAGGCAAATTTGTGGTTTTCCAAATATAGTTCAGAGATCAGCATAACCAAATCACCTAGTGGCCAACTTTCTGGTGTTGAACCTCTCTGTACTTAAATTAGTCCTCCATCAGCAGAACTCCTCTGTAGCTAGATCCATACTTGAATCTTTCCAGTGTGGAAGATCATTTTCACAACTAGCTTTGAGCTCCCATATCTACACTGGCTGAAGAATCAGACTCACTCCAACTTAACCCAAAAAAGGGAGACTGATTTATATGAATATTAACTATTCATATCAACATAACAGGGCCTGAGGGAGGCACGATTATGACATTCTGAGACTAAAGTGGTTTTGGTTTAGGTTCAAAAGATCAGTAGAAATACCTTCAGATCCAGGTACTTTAAACAGATGGTTATATTCTCATCTCAAACTTCAATGTTCATATTTTCAAGATTTCCATCTATTCATTTAAAGTAACAGAACAGAAACTTCCTCTCCTTTGAGATAGAAAATGAACCTATGATTTCATTGATATAGACATATCCTAAGTTAGAAAACTCTTGGGGCAGGTAGGTGGTGCAGTGAATAGAACACCAGACCTGCAGTTAGGAGGACCTGAGTTCAAATCCAGCCTCAGACGCTTGACACACTTACTAGCTGTGTGACCTTGGGCAAGTCACTTAACTCCAATTGCCCTCCAAAAAGCAAAAAAAAAAAAAAAGAAAACTCTCTTTTACCAGTGCAAGTTGGCATCTTCTCTGCAGTTTAGAGATTTCCTTTGTCTTAAGAGAGGTACCCAAAGCACTAAGAAATTCAATGACTTGTTCAGGGCCACATCACCAGGATTAGTCAGAGACAGACCAGCTCTCTATCTGCAACATCAAGCTGCCACTCATTCCTTTGAGAAGCTTGCTATGTATCTTGGTTGGTGCATTTGCTGTAAGTGCTTCTGTGAATAGGAGATCCCTTGACTATCTCAGTGACATCTAGGCATAGCATCCTAAGTATAGATTAAAGTGTGAATAAGTCAAAAATGCTAGTAGCTATTAGATTTCATTAAGCAAGACATTAGATCACATCAAATGAGGCAGAAAAGAAAAGTATTTATTATAGCCAATTTTCTGCCATAAAGGAAAAGCAAATAATAAAAATTGGACCGCATTGTTGCAAGTAGCAAAACAATTTAAGAGCTCTCCTGCATTGTCTAGTTGATAAAGTAAAATCTGGACCCATGGGTTCATTTCCATTTGGATGTTTTCCTACTGGTCTAGCTTTTTAAGGCAATTGGATGAGAATGAATCAAAATATCCTTCAGTGTTCTGTGGTTTAAGAGCAGATATATAACTGCCATTATTGAGCAAGAAAGCAATCTAAGCAAATCATTATAGTTTAAGTACTTCTTAATTCAGAAATACAAGAACTAAATGTAGGCATGAGATTTAAAAGTTCATAATGACATAGACTTAAATGAGGCATCCAAAGTCATGTTTCAAAATTTGCAATATTGTGATATTCAATTAGTTGTAAAACATCTACTCAGAAAATCCTGGTCTATAGAGGAAAAAAGGAAAGGACTCACTGTAGATGACCTCATTTGCAGACCAACCTCCATTATATTAATCCTCACTAGAAATGGAATAGGTCACAAATTGTTCCTTTTTACTCTGGCCTCAAAAGTTGATACATCTAAAAAGGACATCTTTTTCTCCTGAGGTATCAGATTCGGTAGAAAAACATTTGATCGTTTGTGTATGCCCCGTACTCCCAAAAGATCACTAGTATCACCATTGGCTTGTGAGTTTCTCCCCACATCTCAACCATGAAACATAGGAGAAGTAGATTTGGATGATTTCTAAGTCACCAAGGACTGGACCCAAATAAAGGAAAAATGAGTAATTCTCAGGTTTCAGCCTAAACCCAGTATTTGCTCTCTGAATGCTCCCAATTTCTAGTCTGCCCCTTCACCTACACTATTTAATATTCAATGTGCATATATTTACATGTATGCATATTATCTTCTCATGTAGAATATAAACTCTTTGAGGACAGGGAAGGCTTAGTGTTGTTTTTTTCTTCTGTATACCCAACACCTAGCACATTGCCCAGCCCATAGGAAGTACTTAATAAATGCTTGTTGACCCATTGATTCATAACTGATTGAAACAAAAGGACTCCAAGAAAGTGAGTTTATTCTGAGCCATTTCCAAAGAGATTCAAGTGTAAGGTGAGAAACCTGGAAGTATCTTAGAATTGATGCACTTATTAGAAATTCTTAGACATCTGGGGTCACCCTGAAATAGGAATTTAAAACACCACCACCCCAAACCCTTCTAGGGTGTTGCTGCAAGGACTGGAACTGTACCCAAATTTTAATCTACAACCTTTGGTACTGTAGGAAGAACTCTGGATTTTAAATCAGAAAACCTAAGTTCTAATCCTTGCTTTGCCATTTAATTCCTATATGAACTTGGCAAGGCTTTTGACCTCTCCAGGCTTCAATTCCTCATTTATAAAATGAAACTTTTGGATTAGATGACCTCTAAGGTCACTTGGAATTCTAAATCTATGCTCCTATTGCCCAGGATTAATCTAGGATTCTTGGAACCTCCTTGAAGACTTAGATGACCCTGTAATGCAGCAGCATATAAACTATAGTCTCCAAACTCTTTTACAATTCTTAGATAACTGGATGCACAATGAATTAACTTTGAACCCAAAGGCCTCTCTTGAGACCCTTGTATGGGAGGTGGAGGGCCATAGTGCTTTCCTGACCACTGTTTCTCTTCACAACAATAGGGACAAATATCTGGATGTTTTTGCCAATATAACTTGACCGGTGGATAGAAGAACTAAATCCAGGAAGTCTCTCTTAATCCTGGAGACAGTGGTTGGAAATTCACATCTACACATGTGCTACTCATTCTGAGGATGCACTCTGGGCCAATTTCTGATCCCAAGACATTCGTAACATCCTCGACCAAATCATCCAAACATCATCGTGACTTGACCCACTCCTTCCTTCACCCTGACAACAGAATAAAGTAAAGAATAATCTCCTTGGCAACTCTCTTCAGCTTTGCAGAAATCTTGTCTTGAAAGACTGAAGTGGGGGAGGTAAGGAAAAGGGCAGTATGGCCTTGTAGTTGTAATGTAGATTCAGTTGTAGCATAGATTCACTGATAAATGAGATAAGGACCCTAGTGATCCTATAGAGAGGGTAGTATTTACCCAGAGTGGGCGAGAACACAGGAAAACTGTCTACAAAAATGTATGTCCTAGCCAACAGAGATTAATTTGGGTTAACAAATTCCTGTTCTAAAATTTAAATGTCCCCTAGGAAAGCCAAGTTTCATTCACATCGTACTGTTAAATATTTTATGAGATAACCATGGATTATAAAAGACCAGGAAGTCAGACTCCTCCTACTTCTCCTCCCTATTTAATCTCTATTTCCTTTGGTTCTCAAAAAGGTGCTTTACATACAGTAGGTATGTACATCTTTAAAGTCAGATCAACATCGAGCTAAGTGTGCTCAAGGAACGGGAATTTTGATTGAACCTAGGAAGAAGGGGAATTTGGGGATAGAGGACAGTCCTGAGTCCAGTAAGGAATTTTGTACAAACAGAACAAAGATGTCTAAGACTTGTAGGAACAGAAAAAAATGATAATATTTTGGTCCAAGTTCTTTAAAATAGCTTTTTCCATTTGTAATGAATAGGCTTGACAGTGGTAGACATAAGCTTGCAAGGGAGCAAATCTGGAATGTTTCTGAACATTTCATTACTTAGAGGTAGGAAAGTGCTTTCTGAAGTAAGATAGGAAAGTGACAAAGACAATATTTGCCTACTTTGAAATTTTGCCTTGGGTACTGGCAGCAGGTGATCTCCCATTGAACATTTCTGGCATGGATTTTCCTCTCTAAGTGAAGATTGATATCACAAGGACTCATTTGGAAAGCTGGAAACCTCAGCTTCTCCCAGTTCAGCCCATATTCCCCAGTCCAGACTAGTTCAATTCTGCCTCTCTAGCTCAGTCTGTATCCCCTATATGATCTTCCTTGGGAGGGTAAAGATAATGGAACTGGGAAAAAGAGAAAGAGAAAGATGGAGGGGGGACGGGAAGGGGAGAACACACAAACTTGCACCTGTGCCTTCTACCTTCTCTTCCCTCCTCATTATTGTAGGTAGGAAATAAGTCAATATTCATGGGATTTTCCATTAGGGACATTTTTATACCTTGAGAGATGAAGGTCTGCTTTGTTATACTTTGGGAACTTTAACTGAAAGGATATTCCTATGGAACAGCCTTCTTTCCTCTCTTTCTTTCTTTCTTTCTTTCTTTCTTAAACAGACAGTTTAATACACACACATGTAGATATCTAGACATCTGTATCTAGATATCTTGTTGTTCAGATAGGGATTGCACTTGAGATTTTCAAATATCAGCTCTTTGCAGAAATAGAATGCTTTAGAATGTTCACCCTATTACATACTCTGGCAAATAAACATAAAAGCAGCTATTTAAGAATGAGCTGTAGGGACTGCACTGGGTAGAAAGCCTGGCATTCTAGGATTACAATTATAATTCTACTTTTACAAAATTGAACCGTCTAGCATTGTTAGCCTTAAGTGGCTTTCCCTTAGAGGTTATATAAAAGAATGACGGCATATTGAATGACCTTTAATTATTCAGTTTCCTTCTAAGGATAGTGATCTGTATTCTAGATCCAACTGTCAGAGACCAAAGAAGAGAAACTCTAAAAGAATAGTAGACCAAGAATGAACAAATTAGAAGAAGGGGAAAAAAAAAACCAAAAACAAAACCCTTGACCTGTTTCCTTCAGACAGTTTCTCTAAACTCTTTTAGCATAACTTTTAAAAAGTAATTTTTCTTTTGAAATAAATAGGTTTGATAATCCCCTGACATGAATTTGATAGAGGCATATTTGAATTTTACCCTTACAATAGCTTTGAGCAGTACAGCCAGCAAGAAAAGAATGGGCAGTCACTAGAGAACATACAGAATACTTCCTTGTCAAGACTCAACCTCTCTGTGACAATCCTAACAACCTCTAGGCCTTCACAACGTTAGGCCAGCAATATGGCATTTGGTCAGGTTACCTAATGTGTTTCATGTTATCTCTACTGTACAATGAGCAAACATTGTAAGGGTAAAAATTACTTTGGTTGTCAGGTAACCTACTGGGATAAACAGCAAAATGGGCTTGATTCTGCCCCCTTTTATCTATGTGCCCTGGGCATTACTAGTAGCAGCCCCCGACTCAGTAAGGAGAAAGGAGTTCATTCAATCTCCTTACTAGAGTCTCCAAGGAACCTGAGCTGGTCATGGGGGTTCAAGAGAATTGGTCATCAGCCAGTGTACACCCACTCCCCCTCATTTTCACCCCCTTCTACTCCCACTAAGCCGCTTCAGGTATCACTCAGAAAAATCATTCTCCTTAACACATGTGTGATGTTGGTGAGCACATTCCAACTTCATACTCTGGACTGAAAATACTTACATCCAAATGTCCTGCCCCACTCTACCTTCCCACCCCTGAAAAAAGTAATTTTTTTCTTTTTTGGTGAAAGATAGTGCCTGAAACTGATGTTTGTTGAGCAGAGACAGATGGTAAATAAAGAGAAGTTTGGGAGTTACCTAGGCCCTAATGGGGCAATATTTGGAGGTTCAAACTAAGGTCAAGAGAGTTTGTTGGATACATGAAACATGGAAACCTTTTCTTCTCTTTTCCAAGTCATTTAGTTGGAATAGCCAGCTCCAGGAAAGCACTTCCTTATGCTGTAAAGGATGAAAAGAAGCTTCCTATTCATGTAGAATCCAAATGTCCTGGTGAGGAGTGAAGCTTGTTTGTCAAACACCAGGGCCTACCCACCCATATTGACTCATCAGCTGCTGTCTCTGATTCTCTTGTTTAAATCAAGATTCTCAAAAGAATTGTCACATATTGCAATTATATTTCTTCCCAGATATTACCTCATCTGACTTATAGATGTTTGTGTTCTTTTCCTCCTTCAATGGATTTCTTTAAAAAGTGTTTTGGTTTAGTGCTAATTTCCTTCTCTTTTCAGACTCTCTTGAAGAGCACGAAATGTGTGTTGGCCTGTTAGCTTTGGAATTGTATTTATGGGCCTGCTATAGTTCAAATGATATTCTGCTTTTGCTTGTTATATTTTTGCCTGGGCTTGATATGTTTTATGAGTTTTTTTCCCTATAGTACTGGCATTCATATTTGGCATAACTAAGATTCTGCCTCTTTGTTAGTAGTCTGAGTCGTAAGCAGTAAAGTTTTCTTGTTCTTTGTATGATATTGGAGCTTGTTGTGATTTTTCTTTCAAATAATTAGAAACATTTATTTGCGTGCCAAAGAGTAAAGATTACAATGAGTCCTTTTGGGAATCTTTTAATACTTATTTGGAGAGTGGAATGAGAAGAAGCTGCCAGCCTCTGCCCCCTGAGGTCCTAGGCACTACGGGTATGATAGGAATAGGAGTTCTTATCCTTGCCCTCTTAATTGCTACTTGCCGGTTTCTTTTCTGTGCTAACTTGGAACATGGAAAAGGAATCTGTGTCTTGTTGTCAGTGCCCAACACTGCATGGGATGTGGGGAAACTCCCTTCATGGATCCATCATTGATCCATGTTCCTCCCCTACAAAGCAGTGCGACCCCAATTTTTAGGACTAGAATCTCCTCTCTGGAATGAACCTTCCTAGAACATCAAAGAAAAAAATGAAGGATAATGGAATCAATAAGTCAACAGAATGACAAGACTCAGAGTTGAGGATTATGCAGATTAGCCTATGGACAAACACTCATAACAAGCCCACCTTCCCCAGACAGAGCTTGTGCAGACATCACAAGCTAGAACAAGCCACAGACTTGGGTTCTAGTTCCGGGATTGCAACTGACCAACTCCCATAAGTCGTATTCTTGGGAGGGGGGGGTGGCTTGGGGAAAGAGGGCCTCAGTTTCCTCATCTGAAAAACAAGGAAGTTGGATTAGGTGACTTCTTGCCTCCCTTTTATGATTCTCTGACTCAGTAAAGGTTGTTCACAAGTGCAACCACTTGCTTCACTGTTCTTTTATTTATTTTTATTTATTTATTTTATTTATTGTGTTTATATCTACCCCAGCCCTAACCCCAACAACATCATTTCTTTCTGCCTCCCTTCCTTTAATGTCATATAAGAATACAGAGTATTTTAAAGAGAGGCAACTTAGTGTGGGGCCTAGATGGTGACACTAAAATCAGGAAGGTCTCAGTTCAAATACATTCTCTGACAAATACCTTCTTCTGGGCAAGTCATGTAACCTCTCAGGGCTTTTCTGAGGTAATTCTCTGAGACTGCAGGTTGTAGAGCCTGCTTTGGTTGAGGGAGTTTCCTTATGGGGAGTTCTCTATATAACAATGAAGTCACAGGTCCCAGACAAGCTCTTTGGAGGAAAGATGCTTTATTAACTCAATGTTACTTTACTGGATCCATGATTCTAAAATCCAAGTCAAAGGAAGCTATGCTCATGGGCTTGAAAAAGTGTGATTGGGAGAAAGCATTTGCTTCCCACTTTTTATTTCAAGTTTCAGAGTTGTAACTGTTCCCCTTCTCATTGGAGAATGGTGAAGACTACTGAGGCAGAATATTGTACATTTATTCCCTCTACATTGTAACTTTCCACATCGTGGAGTTTTGATATAGTGCAGATTGAAAATTAAATGAGAATTTTGTAGGAGTTTTGCTGAAGTGGCTGGCAACACTCAAAGGCCAGCAGACAGCAGAGAGTCAATGCCCAAATACTTAACCCAAATTTTACAATAAGATACTGTAAATGCCACATTAAAAAAATCAGATTTCTCTGGCACAAAGGAAGGGTCAAAAAATTTTACTTGGATTTTCCAGATGCTGAGGGGTGCTTGTTCCCCTAACCCCCAGATTGTGGACTCTTCCACATTTGATTTATTTAATTGTTTTTAATAATATTTTATAATAATAACAACATATTTAATATAATTGTTCAAATGGTATGGAAGGGATGACTGTTTAAACAGTCAAATCTCATCACTGCATCAGGTGTTTTTGCCTGACTCTCTCTTGCTCCCATGACAGAAGGAAGTTTCATTCTAGAGGAGGTGAAATGACTTTGGCTTAAAGGTGACAACAGTTCTATTTTTTAAATTGTAATTATTTCCAACACATTTGTTTAAAAGCAACAGCAAAGGCAATAACACAAGAGACCAAAGTTAGCTAGCTCTCTTACTACTTGAAAATGGAATACACATTCAACAGCTCTTTGGGAGGAAGTCTGAATCAGAGAGAGTACTTTCTGTACTGATGGAACCAAGATGAATGGCACCTAAATGGCTTTTATTTGCTGCCCAGAGCCTGGTAAGTGTTTCATATGCATTTGTCACTGTTATTAATGTAATCACATAAAAACTTCTCCAGTTCTAAAATGCTTTCAAGGGGGGCTGCTCAGGCCTCGGATAAGCGCCTGCTTCTGTAGATTTTCCTTCTCTTTCAAAATGAGCAGAAATGATAGACAGGCACTGGAACTTATCTTTATGGAGCAGTGGAAGAAAAGGAAAAGAATATGCCAATTACTAAGACAAACTGATAACCGTATATTTTTTAAATTTTTTTTTTTTTGCTTTTTGGAGGGTGGAGGGCGGGACAGTTGGGGTTAAGTAACTTGCCCAAGGTCTCACGGCTAGTAAGTGCTCTATTCACTGTGCCACCTAGCCATGCCATAAAGGTCTGTTTCATAAAGACTTCCATAAAACTAATAATTTTTGAACTTATTAGTGATTTCATTAATAAAAACATGAGCAGGCATTTATGGAGTTCTTTAGAGTTTGAAAAGTACTTTACAACTGTTATCTCTTTGGATCCTTGCAACAGTCCTAGAAGGGTGCTATCCTCATCATCTTCATTTTATAGATGAGAAAAGGGATGTGGAGAGAGTTTGAGCAACTGACCCAGAGTTAGACAGCTTGTAAGTGTCTGAGACAGGGATTTGAATTCAGGTGCTTCTGACTCCAGGTTTCATGTTCTATATACTGGGTTACCTAGCTGCCCTTGGGTGACTCTCTCAACCAACGCAGATTACAATTGTCAATTTACAGTCTTAGAGAGTTGCTGGAGTAGTGATGTAGTAGGTGTGGTGATTTGTATTGGTGAGTGTCAGAGAAACGCTTGAGCCCTGGTATTCTGACTCTGAGTATTTACTATACCAGGGGTGGGGAACCTGTGGCCTGGAGGCCATGTGTGGCCCTCTAGGTCCTCAAGTGTGGCTTTTTGACTGAATCCAAACATCACAGAACAAATCCCCCTTAATAACATAATTTGTTCTGTAAAACTTGGGCTTAGTCAAAAGGCTGCACCCAAGGACCTAGAAGGCCACATGTGGACTCAAGGCCACAGGTTCCCTTCCCCTGCATTATACTATGCTACCTCTCATTTAACATCCATATCTGTGTGTGTGTGTGTGTGTGTACACACGCATATGTATATGTATATATATTTGATGGGTACATATATAGATATGTTATATAGATGCAAATTTAATTAAGTTAATAAAATTTTAGTTAAGTTAATAAAGCTTAGAATTGCAATAAGATTTTCCAGACACTCTATATGTAAAATATTAATGTCCCTCTACTGAAATCTTACCCGAAAGTTTCATGTGAAGTGACCTTGAATTTTAAAAGCCTGTGCTAAAGGAATACAGGTCATAGTACATCTAACCTGTTTGAAAAGGACTTGAATATAGATTGTATGTTTGCCATCCAAGGAATAGTCAAACTAAGTTTGGAGAAGCACATCAGGAAAAGTCTGGTCAGGAAGTGATGACCTTTTTTTTTGTCACAGCAATTCATGAAGATTGCAGGATCATATATTTAGAGTTGTAAAAGAGAGTAGAGGTTATATAGCCCAATTCCTCATTTTACAGAGAGGGAAACTGAGGCCCAGAGAGTTTAGATGATTTTACCAAGATCATACAATAAGGAAAAAAACTGAAATTTGAACCCAGAGTCCTTTGACATGTAATGCAGCCCCTATTCCACTATTCACTCTGAGCCAGGAGGGCCCAAAAAATAGCCATTAAGTGGTACTTGGGCAGGGATCTATTGTTGTCCAATCCATGAGATCCAAAGTGAATTGGGGAGGGGAGGGGAAGGGAGGGAGGGGAGAAAAGGGAAGGAGAAGAGAGGAGGAGCTGAATTGCCTAAGTGGAATGCCCCATTCAGGCAGCTTCGACTACTAATAGATTGTAGTTTGTCCGTCATTCTCAAAGAGTACCATGACATCAGGGAAACGATGACATGACTTACAATGTACACAGTAACTGTTTCTCTTTTGGTCAGTAACCCTGAGGGTCTTCCCCTCCCAGCTTGATTTTTTTTTTATTAAAGGGGCCATCCCTCCACTCACTTTTTAAAGAGGCCCATTCACTGAATGGGTGTTGCTTCACTCAAAGTGAGAATCTGAAAAGACCTTAGTTTAAAAGGGTGGAGGTCTCCCATTGCATCCTGGACCATCTCCAGTCGTCCTGATGAATATCTGGCCACTGGACCCAGATGACTCTGGAGGAGAAAGTGAGGCTGGTGACCTTGCACAGCCCTCTCTCACTCACATCAAAGTCAACTGCAAGTCATGTCATCATCTCCCTGATGTCAGGTTATTTTTCAAGAACAAAGGACAAACCACACAACCCATCCCACCATATAATCTAGGTCCCTTCTTTCAAAGAACTGAAATTACACTGATATTAGAACCCTTCTCATTTCTCCCCCTTTTCTTTTTCCATAATTCAGGATCATATGGGTCCTCTTTTTTCAGTCACAAGTAACCAAGGTGCTTAAACGGCATTGGAGATACGGGAAAGCAGAAACCAAATGGTTGCTTTAGACAAGCAGTATCTTACCTGGTTTCTGTAGTTGGCACAACCCTTTGGGACTCTGTTTCAGGAAGAACATGAAAACATAGAGCACTAGCCTTGCTTCCAGACTGTCTGCTGTAGCTGTCATTGAGAAGAGGAGCCCCTTTGGATAAGGGGCTAACCATTCCAGTTGCTACCAATACTATCACTTATGCTCAGGTAAGCCCAGGAACCTTGGGTACAGTGGCATTCCTCCAGACCACAGGCCCTACATCTAACCTACCTCCTTGCAGCCATCACCAAGGGGAAAAATCTTTGTGTTTGTGGAATGAGATCCAGCACTGCAGCCCCTAACTCCTCACTGTCATAATATGGGGCAGGTAAGGCGTTGCAGTGGGTAGAGCACTAGGTCTGGAGTCAGGAAGACTCATCTGCCTGAGTTCAAATCTGACCTCAGGCATTTACTAGCTGTGTAACCACAGGAAAGGCACTTAACCCTGTTTGCTTCAGTTTCCTCATCTGTAAATTAAGCTGGAGAAGGACATGGAAACCTACTCTAGTATCTTTGCCAAGAAAACCCCAAATGGGGTCACAAAGAGTTGGATACAACTGAAAAACAACTGAACAACAACTTCCTTAATATCCCAGCTACCGAAGACCTAGAAAAACAAAGTTCTCATCATCAGCGTCTTTGCACCATTGAGTGCCTCAGCAGATGTGGAGAAAATAACATTAAATTCTTCTTTACAACATGACCAGTGTAGAAATGTTTAATATGACTGTATATGTACAGCCTATATCAGATTGCCCACTGTCCTGGGGAGGGCAGAGGGGAAGGAGGCGGAAAAATTTTAAACTCAAACTCTTGTAAAAGTGAATGTTGAAAACTAAAAATAAATAAAATTTTTAAAAGGAAAATAACGTTAAAGAATCTTTCTCGCTGTTATACCTTGAAGACTATTTCCATTTGATTTGCAACTGAAACTCTCCGTTTTCTCTCTCATGAGACTGTAAGGTCCTTGAGAGCAGAGACTGTCTTATTTGGGTTTTTGTAGCCTCATTACTTACTTAGCATGGTGTTTTGCACAGAGTAATTACTTAATAGATAGATGGGGCATTTATTCAATGTTTACTATGTTCCAGGCATAGTGCTAAGTAGTGGGGATACCAACACAAGTGAGTAAAACATTCCCTACCACCAAGGAGTTGAGCTGGAAGTATTGTTCCACTTTATTTTATCCAGTTATTCATTGGGAACACAATTAGAACATGACTGGAGGCTGATTCTTCTTAATTACAAGGTAGGGATGATGATTCTGTCCATGGCCTGATTTTTGCAACCATGGGTCAATGCAGGGCATATTAGTAGACAATCATGACTTCCCATTAGGGAGGGGCAATTCTCCCACCTTCTTAAAATAGAGTAAATAACTGTTTTAAGTGTCCTTGGGAGCCTGGAAAACATTCTGACCCCATCACTGGGAGGATCAAACTCAATTTTGGTAAAATGATGGAAATTCTTTGGATGAAAGGAAACATTATTTATAAAACTTAAAAAAAAACCCCATTACAATTCTAAATATTTTGATGGCATCCAAAAGTTAGGATTATTATTTTTTTATAAACAACTCAAACAAACTTACATTCCAAAGTTCCCTACATCTGAAAGTTATTTCTCCACATAATAAAGGTTAAAATGATCCACTTGGGAGAGGATTTATCGCAGGCATAATAAGAACAAAATGGCATAAAAGTGGTTGCTGTGTCATCTTTGAACTCGAGGTTAATGAGCTACATTTCTAAAAAACAAAAACAGAAAAGTGTGTGTGTGTGGGGGGGGGTATTTGCAAGATTTGAAGCCAACTAGACCCCAACAAAAAAGAAAATATTCAAAAAGAGAGGCTGCCTCCCTGTGTGACAGTCAGTTTAAGGAATAATTAAAAAGAAATCTTGATGTTTTGGGGGGAGGTCATGGAGTAGGAATTATATTTTACCTCCTTGATTTATTTTAAGGGATATCTTTTACACATTCTACATTGCATCCTACCATTTTTATAGACTCCTGGGTTTAGAAAGGCATCTTAAAGAAACTTTCATCTTCCATTTTAAAGACCATGAAACAGAGGCCTATTGGTTTTAAGTGATGTGTCCCTTTTCTTAGTAGCAAAGAATGCAAAACAAAGGAGAAGATCAGCTAATGGGGAATGGCTAAGCAAATTGCAAGGATATGCCTCTAATAGAATATTACTGCGTTATAAGAAGAATAAGGAGAATATGAAGAAAATGTAAAGGCCTGGAGAGGACGCATAAGTTGAAAAAAGGGAAGGAAGAAGAACCAGGCTGAAAGATGATGACGACAATGACGAGAACAAAAGTAATGAACATTTATATAGTGCTTACTAGATGCCTGGCACTATGCTAACCAAGTACTTTATGATTATTATCTTGGTTGATCCTCATCAACCGTCCTGGAAAGTGGGTGCTATTATTATCCTGATCCAGATGAGGAAACAGAGGTTACGTGACTTCCCCAGGGTCACATTCCTAGTGAGCATCTGAGGTCAAAGTTGAATTTAGTTCTTCCTGCCTCAAGACCTGGCGCTATATGAGCTGAGCCACCCAACTGCCACGTTTAGAAGGGTTGTAGAAGTACAGAAGCACTTTGTCGGCAGTTATGATCTCTGTTAGTCTGACCATCATCAAAATCATTTAACATTATGCTAAGAGAGGAACTAAGATGTCTGTAGTCACTGAGATCCCCCTATCAGGCAAATGTCCTAATGACAAAAAGAAAAGTCTCACATAGACCAAAATATTTATAGAAGCACTGACTTGGGAATGGCTAAATAAATTGTGGTATGTGGATGTAATGGAATATTAGTATGCTCTCAGGAATAATGAACACAAAGAATGAAGATAAACATAGGACAACTTATATGAACTGATGCAAAATAAACAGAACCAAAAAAAAAAAAGACGATGATTATACTCATAACAAAATTTTAAAAATTGAATGTTGTGTAATTGTAACGGCCAAAACCTTTCTTTTCTTTGCAGAGGTAGGGTACCATCTGTGTGGAGCTATGCATTTAGTGTAGACCTTGGTTGATGGAATTGATTAGTTGCGCTATACTTCCCCCCCCCTTTATTATAAGTGAGTCTATCTAGATGGGTAGAGGGAAGAGTATGTTTTAAAATGCAATGTAAAAATAATAAAATTGAAAAAAAAATTTGCCCAAGGTCACTTTACTAGTTAATGCAGAGACTAGACCAGAATGTAAGCATCAAAGCCCAAATCCTAGCCCACAGTACTGTCCATTAAACCACACCACCTTTCTTTAAAGTGTACCACAGAACAATGAACGTGGCACACTCTACAAAATGTTTGATTCTCCTTACAGTGTAATGATACCCCTCATTTTTGTGACTTCACAATTTTAAAAAATGGAAATTTTACTCTGAGCAGGGTACAAGGAGCATGAAAAGAGGGGAGTAGGAAAAAATTCCAGAGGATACTAAAAAGGGAGATGAAGGGAAATCAGACTAGAACAAAGATCATTTTCAATTTGAACCATATATGACAATCAAGACAACCTGTCTGTCTGCATTCACATAACTTAGTAAGTATGGGTGACAGTGGTTGGATGCAGAAATGACAAAAGCTACACTCCCTCAAATTGACTCTTAAGAAGGCCACAACTAGAGTCAAAAGCAAGGAACAGAGGCTCAGGGCTGCAACAGGGGCATAGTAAATATGTTAGCCACAAGAACACTGCTGCTGTTTCTGTTGTTCTGATTCTGTTGGCCCTTCCCTGTCTCTGTGGTGATCAGCATTAGCATCATCACTATTAACACATATAGTGCATTAGGGTTTGCCACCTGCTTTATGTTATGCTATCTGATCTGATCCTCAGAATTGCTCTTGTTGGTAGGTATTCTCTTTAAACCTATTTTACAGATGGAGAAACTTTGGCTTAGAAAAATTAAATGATTTGTCTGTGCCCACACAGCTCCTGGAAGTTACAGGGGTGGGATTCAAATCCAGGTCCCTCCTTCCTCCAAATCTAACACCTTTCCCATTATACCAGTCCCAGATTTGAAATCTATCTCTGACACTTGCCGACTATTGTACGTGACTAAGGGCAAATTGGCCTCTGAGAACCTTAGTTTCCTCAATTGCAAAATTAGATATTACTAAAACAGAGTCCTTTTCTCACCAGGTTGTTGTGAGACAAATGAGATAAGATATGTAAATGCTAGAAATTACTATTCTTAGTCTTCCCTCCCTAGGCCGTGACAGGGAAGCAAAAATCCCAGCCACTAATCCCAGGACTTTTGGGGCCCAGCCCTTGGAAGGACTAGGTCGAGGAACTGAGCAGAATCAAGGTTGATGAATAAAAACAAGTCTGGGCAGAGAGAAACAAAGGCTAAAAGTCCGAAGAGGAGTGGAGTTGAGGAGCCCAGGGATTGGGAACAAGGAAAGGAAACCTGGGAAACTGGTTAGATTAAGTAACCTAATTTAGATTTTTTATTAGTAATTTGATGTGGTTTTTGTACTATAAATATGGGACTTCAACTCTGATGATTAACTTTCTCTTTGTATTTTATCTCCTTCATTGTTGGTATTTGTCATTGAGCTGTAACTTTTTACCCTTTCTTATGAGGTAATGTTTTCAGGTAGTTAAAGGAGAATAGGAATCATGTGGGTCCTGTTCCCAGCTTCGGGAACTTGGCAGTTTCTTCTGAGTTTCATTTGGAGTTCTCAGGTCAAAGAAATCAAGTAAGAGAGGTATTCATACAAACACCCTGTGTTTTTCTGTGGATAGAAAGCCTCCTCCATTTATTTATTTTAGATTTACAAAAATGTTCCTGTCTCAGGAGCCTAAGGGCATGTTAACAATACAAAAATTCAAGACTCATTTCAAAAAAAACCACCTTTCAGAACACTTCATCATCCTTGTGCAATAGGACTCTCTCTACCAATCTGGAAAAGTTAAGATAAGCAGGCCGGGTAGACTTGGTTTCCATTATTCCCTTCAGGCCAATGAATAGAAAACGTCAGTGCAAACCAAGGAGCAAAGGCTGGTCTCACTGGAAACGGGACTGACCCATGTTTATCTTATCAAATAAAAAAAAAATAAAAGGATAATGGCTGCCATATTTAGTTGTAGAACTCAGTTGAGGGTTTTTCTTCTCTATTTTCTTAGATCCATTTTAAAAGTAGGTCAGAACTGCCTTGTTGCCATGACATCTGTGATTTTTTTCTTTGATGATTTTCAACTCTTCCTACAAAGTTGATCACTTATTTATTGTACCTTATTGTCTATATGGCATCAGCAGTCAAACTTCCCAGCAATCACACTGTTAGTAAAATCTGACCATTATTTGAATTGAAAGACTAATAAAATATTTTCTTGGTTTTGCTGAGGAGGAAGAGCTGACTTTATCAACAATGAAGACTGACATTCATATTTTCATATTAATATTCTAGTATGAATAGATGGCTTCAAGTATAGACAGAATCATAATTAGTCATTTTTGTGCCTAGGTTAATTGTTGGGGGGCACAGCTAGCTAATTATTGGGGGGAGGATAGAGTGCCAGACCTGGAGTCATGAACACTCATCTTTCTGAGTTCAAATCTAGCCTCAGATATTTACTAGCTATGTGACCTGGGGATAGTCACTTAACCCTGTTTGCCTCAGTTTCCTCATCTGTAAAATGGGCTGGTGAAGGAAATTGCAAACTATTCCATTATCTTTGTCAAGAAAATCCCAAATGGAATCAGGGAGAGTCAGACATGACTGAAAATGACTGAACAAGAATAATAATTGTTGGGTAGAAAGGGGAGAAGAAAGAAGTTCACTTGGAGGGGGGGTAGACCAAGGTGAGGGACAAAGTCCCCCCTAGGACACCATGAGATTTCTGCGAAGCTAAGAGACTTGGTTGATACTAGAAAATAGAGTAAGTGGATAGCATCTGGGACAAGGAATTTGGGGTATAACAACAAAATGGAGGGGAAGCACTCAATAAGAGTCAGGTGGACTGGACTCAGATTTCAGCTGCTGGGAGAGGAGGCATAATTCCACTACCATAGTAGCCAGATTGGGATGGGCAGGAGATGGCCAGGAGGCAGTAAGTACTATCACTTCTTTGAGTAGTACTAGGCAGAGAAAAAATATCCTCCAGAACAAAGCTTCCTTTGCTTCATCTTAGGAGCCTAGTGGGTAAAGAAAGAAATTCATTTAGGAAGAATTGTTGTCATCTTCTAAATTTCTTGTGATGATATAAAGCCTTGTGGTCCCACCATATTGCTGATCACCAGAATCAACAATTCTACACTTGCTGATTTCTTTATTGTCCAATGAACTTGGCCATTTGCTTGTCTCATAGTTTTCAGGCTCCAGATCAGCTGTCTGTCTTTGTATCCAAGATACAATATTGTAGTCTTGTGCAATCCTGATAACTCATAGATTGTCTGTTCTCTGAGTAGTACATATAGGATCGGCAACTACTCTTCCAACTCACACTTAAAACTGTCAGATCAGGTCCCTGGAGCAAGACTTTTCCACCTTATTATGTATGAACAGCACCTAATATCATTTTGACCTGGTAAAATCTCTTCAACATTATTGATAAAAAGTTAACATAAACTAGCTTTTACAAAATGATTTTTCAAAATATATACTGAAAAGATTCACCAAGAACTGAAATACAAAAATATGGCCTATGAGTCAGAGACCACAATCTACCCTCTATATTCTGGTCCCTGGGGAAAGTGAATTGAAACTTAAAGTGGTTGCTATAAAACATTCTTCCTATTAAGTTCACATTGGGATGGAACATAGCTAATAAATGAGTCAGTTTCTCACTTGCAGGATTGAGTATCTCAGCTGCTCAGTTGATCCACAGAGGGAGTGAGTGGGTCAAGCTAGTTCCCTATCCATATTGTGTCCTCATTGAGTTTGGCTTATGGCAAATATTCCAATCCCCTAAAATTTCTCTCTCTGCAACTTCCATTCATCGCTTCTAATTTTACCCTCTGAAGAAGACATTGCTACATGACACATGACTTTATATGACTAATAAAATATCTCAGAAATAGGTGTGCCTCACGTAAAGTTGTTCTAACGAACAATTGTTTTCAACTCAACCGATATCGATGAAGCTCCCTTGCGCAAGGCCATTGAGGAAGCTTTCCCAGAGAAGTCAAGTTTTTAGCTAGATTTTTACAGATCAGATTTAGCAATGCACCTCAGTGGAGGAGGGAATTGCATGAAGAGACGTGATCTAGCTAGTTATGATCCTGTCAGGCAATTTTAGTTTTTGAAAGGGCTTGTGTGTTATGGGAACAGGGGGAAACAAATACTGCTGATAATCCATGAGATCTGAATTTGACACCGAAAGTACTTTTTTTAGGTTGTAGATAGCTCTGTGTGTGTGTGTGTGTGAGTGTGTGTGTGTGTGTGTGTGTGTGTGTGTGTGTGTGTGTGTGCGCGTAGATGATTGGGGATGTGGATGGGAGTGGAATCAGACTATGGCACAAATTGCCTAATATTGGGGGGTGTTTGAAGGGGATAAATTAATTGAATTAGTGAATAAATAGTTGAAATAAGTTATTTCACATGAATTATTAAAATTATCAACAGACTGTCCAGCTGTTCATGTTTCTTACTGGACATAATGGGAAATAATAGAACCCAAGAATAATAGCATCCAGTTGCTTTTTCTCAGTTCTATTCCTTTTAGACTTCAATGTAGTATTTGATACTGTTGACTTCCCTCTCAACCTGGATATTCTCTTCTCCCTGGGTTTTCATGACAGGCCTCCCAGTTGACCTCTCACCTGTCTACCCATGTCATCTCAATCTGCTTTGCTAAGGCAGAATCCATATCTTGGCCCCTAGCTATGGGTGTGTGTTCTCCAGGATTCTGTCTCAGGCTTTTTTTTTCATTCTTTGTGCCAGAGGTTGGTTGTCAAGGCCCACAGTACTTCCTAAGGCATTTTGAACCAGAGAAAAATGTAATTGGGAAATTTTTAACAAATTAAGTAAAAATGTAATAGAACATAGAGAATGTTATTTTGCTATTTTTGAAGTTACTATGAGGTCCAATTTGACACCACTGTTGTATATTCTCTTTGGTGGTAAACTAATCAGCTCCAAAAAAAAATGTTAATGTTGATGACTTCCAAATCTATATATTCTACTTTAATTTTTCTCCTGTGTTGTAGTTACCCATCATTAACTGCCTGCTGGTTGATGGTTGCAACATGATATGGTGGAAAGGAATTTGGAGTCAGGGGACCTGGGTTTCCATTCCAGTTCTAAAGCTTCTGGTTTTTAAGAAGTTATTATCTTCAGTATATTTGTACCTCTTTAATTTTTTTTCATAATTTTTCTTGGATAAGTCTCATTTCTTTTCTCATTTTTTCTTCTACTACTCTTATTTGATTTTTAAAATAATTTTTTGCTCTTTTAAAAACCTCTTTCTTTAGCTCTTCTAGGAATTCTTGTGTCCTCTGCATTTTTCTTTGAGGCCTTGCTTGTAGAAGTTTTCAAATCATTGTCTTGCTTTGAGTGTGTGCTGTGAACTTTCCTGTCACCATGGTAGCTTTTGATGGTCAGGTTTTTTTCGTTTGCTCATTTTTTTCCCACCATATTTCTCTCTTTTGAACATTATGTTAGAATTGGTCTATGCTCATCTCTGGGCAGGGTGGGAGTGAGGGAGGAGATGCCTGGCCTTTTTATCTTTTATGTCCTTTTGCTATTCATAGTTGAGTCTAGGGGCCTTAAAATTTTGTTGCTTCCATAGTGATGTAATTCAGAGAAAGATCTGATCACTGCCCTCCTGGTGTGCCTTGTAGTCATTATCCAGGATTATAACCACTTCTCTCCACCCTGGAACTATGATCTGGAACTGAGTAGCAGGTGACAGAGTTGCCAAATTTTTCCTAAGAAAGACTACTACATGGGTCCCCTAGGATCTCTTTCTGTCCAGGTATTACTTGGTCCCCTTTCCATCACTGGATACTGGGTCACTCCTTATGTTACTGCCACAACCACAGCCCATAGCCATTGCTGTTTCAATTGTGTCACATTCTGGCTAGTCCCCACCCTGTGTCTACTGACTTCTCTTTCTATCTTCCTAAGCTGCCCTGGGTTGTAAAAATGACTCATTGGGACTTTTTGTTGGCTTTCTTGCTTAGAATTCAGTTTAGCACTTTAAAAAAATTATTATAGAGGGAATGTGTTGGGAGAACTTGGCAAAAATGTTTGTTACTTTGCCATCTTGTCTCTAGCTCTACAGCTTACTTC
Organism: Pseudochirops cupreus; assembly: GCA_028627135.1. Taxonomy (NCBI): domain Eukaryota; kingdom Metazoa; phylum Chordata; class Mammalia; order Diprotodontia; family Pseudocheiridae; genus Pseudochirops; species Pseudochirops cupreus. Next base: position 96,852,587 of record CM053580.1, on the reverse strand, counting down.
TAAATCACTTCAGTTTCTGGGCATTTTTCTTCATCCATAAAATAAGGGGATTGGATTAGATAGAATCTGAGGTCTCTTCTAGGGCCAGCTCTATGATCTTGTGATCTTATAGTCTCAGTGGGAGCAACTAGATGATACAGTAAATAAAGTACCAGACCTGGAATCAGGAAGACGCAAATTCAAATCTGGCCTCAGACACTTACTAGGTGTGTGAACCTGGGCAACTAATTTAACCCCGTTTGCCTCAGTTTCCTCAGGTGTAAAATGAGCTGGAGAAGGAAATGACAAATCACTCCAGTGTCTTTGCCAAGAAAACCCCAAATGGGGTCACAGAGAGTCAGACACAACTGAAAGTTGAACAACAATTGAAACAACAGCAACAAAAGGGGTGATAGAGTCCATCTCTTTGTATTCTTATCTTACCTATAAGGAAATAAGCCCAGGGAAGTTAAATTAAGACAGATATTAAGTAGACTCAGGAAAATCTTTAAAAGTATTTCTCACACAAATGCTGGAGAGGACATGGAAAAATTGGAACACTAATGCATTGTTGGTGGAGTTGTGAACTGATTCAACCATTCTGGAGAGCAATCTGGAACTATGCACAAAGGATAATAAATAAATAATTGCATACCCTTTGACCCAGTAACACCACTTCTGAGGTTGTATCCCAAAGGGATCATAGAAGTGGGAAGAAGACCCGTATGTACAAAAATATTTATTGCAGCTCTTTGTGGTGGCAAAAAACTGGAAATTAAGGGGATGCCCATCAATTGGGGAATGGCTAAACAAATCGTGGTATATGAATGTAATGGAATACTATTGTGCTATAAGAAATAGGGAGGAGATGAACTTCATATTTACCTGGAAAGGCTTATATGAGTTGATGCTGAGTGAGAAGAACAGAATCAGGAGAAATCTGTACACAATGACAGACACAATGTATGTGTGACAACCAGCTTTGATAAACTGGACTCTTCTCAGCAAAGCAAGGTTATAAGACAACTCAAAGTCTCAGGATGGAAGGAGATGTCTACATTGAGAGGAAGATCTAGAAACAACAGAGTTTAAATGGAGAGTGAAGCAAACTACATGCCCTCTTTCTTTTCCATGTTTGGTTTTGTTTCCTCTTTTCCATTGTTCATTCCATCAGTTACAAGCCTTCTATACAACCAGACTAATGTCCAATGTGAAAGTATTTGCAGATCCTATACTTGATTGCAAGCTGCCATGGGGAGGGGAGAAAATTTTTTGAAAAAAGGAAAAAATGTTTCTCACAGATAACTTCATTTTGTGTCTTTCAACTTGAGCATAGAGCAGTCACTACCGTCGTTTTGTATTTTTTAAATCATATTTTGATAGAAGAAAGTGAAATGTTCTTCCTTAGTCTAAAAAATATATGCTCGTTCTAGTGTAATACCTGTGGAATGTCTATACTTAACACTATAGCACCTCACACTTCTCATATGAACATGCGGATACCTACACAGTTTCTGAACTGGATTGCTTTCTCCAGTCTGCTCTTACATAGGTAGGTCTACTTTCCCAGAGTACATGTACTTGTGCTCAGACACTTTTAGAATCCTTAAGATAATACTATTATGGGGGGGAAAAACTTCCCCTACTCACATTGTTAGCTTTGAGTCCCCGCCAGTGTGCTCCCATTTACACAAAATCACCTACTTCAAATGATCACACTTTTATGTCTTAAACCTGACTATTTACTTAACAATAAGGCAAAAGTAATATTAATAATATCATTATAGGTACTCGTATGTGTAAAGTAGATGTAGGAACATCAAACATAGCAAAATTCACCCATAAACTTGAGTTATACTATCTCACCAATTTATTCCATCTTTGTGGGGGAAAATGGGAAATACGGAAACTTGGTAGGAAAGCATATGGGGGAGGAAAACCCATGTACTTTTGGTAACTCACAAGTCTGAATAGTTGCTTTTCTGTCATTGTTCCATTCAGGAACATCTGCACCACACAAAGATGCTTCTTGGCTAACTAACTGCTCCCCTTTTGTTATTCACTCTTTGCCAGCTAGGCAAATCCTCTTCCCTTCTACTCTCACACTGAAATTGATGAAGCATTTATAAGCTCTTTCAACATACAATCACCCTTAAGAAGGCACTGAGAATGTGCTATGTTCCTAATTTATTTAGCAGTTCTCTTTAAGTCAGAGAACTGCAAAGCTCATCAGGCTGACTCTCTCTCTCTCTGGATAATGCAGACATGCCCAGGCAGCTATTCACCCACTAATATGCTGCATCAACCAATCATAGCAAATAGAGCTCTTGGCAAAGCAGCTGCAAAGACTGTCATCCTCCTCTACTTTTCCCTCTCAAATTGGAGGTTGCATCAGAGAATAATATAAATGTTTGAAAGGTTTCACTTCTCTCAAACTTGAAGTACATTGAAGGAAATAACTGACATAAAGCTTGCATCCAATGAGCTTCAGTCTCTCTTCAACCAATCAGGATCTACCTGCTGAATACTTTTTGTCATCTGACTGCTTTAACTTCAGTTTCTTCACTTATCTCCAACAAAGGTAGCCTTTGCTATTTATTCAGTCTTTAATATTCACTTTCCAGGCTCTTCACTCTCCTCATATTCTTAATACCTTAAGTCAAAATCTCCTGGTACTCAGTGACTCAGCCTTCATTTAGGAGGTAAAAACTCACTGAATCTCCACTATAACATCAATAGTCCTTATATAATCTTCCTTAATCCCCAAAAACCTTATATGATTTTTCATTTCACTCACTCTTACGTTTTAAAGTGGTTATGTGCAAATGGGCTAGGGGACCACGATGCTCTGCAGCTCCATCATTTCCAAAGAGGTCCAATTCAACTAATTTGTGCTTCTGATGGTTGTATTTCTTTATATTCTCATTTTATCAGTTTTTAATTAATAGAAACTCTTTCTCTCCTCTCTTCAAACCATCATGCTGTTCATATACAGAAAAGTCATCACTTTACATACTTTACAAGGTAATTTAAGCCTTTGTATTTATGCCACAGTTCATTTTCTCTTTTTTTTGCAAGCAAAAGGCTCATAGTATAACAGATTTTTAGCAATTTTTATTAAAACAAGGTTCTTTTCTTGCCTCTTTAAAATACTAAGCTTTTTACCTGTGAAAGAGGCAATAACCCATAGCTTCAACCAAGAGATTTAATTCCTTTTCTTCATGCAAAAAGTACTTTTTTACACACATATCTGTACTTCCTTTCTCCTTCTCCCCCCTCTTCCTCAATCACTGCCTTGTCATGGTAGAGGGGTTTGTGTGGCTCAACAGAACTATGAGCTATACTCTGCAGGGTTACCCAAGATGGACAGGTCTGAGAAAAGGTGATTCACCAGAAAAGAAAATAGCAAACCAGTCCAGTATTTTTTGCCAAGAAAACCACATGGACAGCACTAAGATGATAAAAGAGGTGACACTGGAAGATAACGCCTTCAGGTTAGAAGATGTTCAATACACTACTGAGGAAGAGGATAATTACAAGTAACTCCAGTACTAATGAAGCAGCTGGGCCAAAACCAAAAGGAAACTCAGCCACAAAGGTGTCTGATGACAAAAGAGAGTCTGATGCTATGGATACATGATATGGATGTTGCTAGGAACATATCTGTGCATAGGAACACATTGCCACTTTATTTGTTTAACTTTATGTGGAATACATCGTGTAAAATGCCAAGCTGGACAAATCAAAAGCCAGAATTAAGGTTGCCAGGGACAATATCAACAATCTCAGATATGCAGATGGTACCACACTGACAGCAGAAAGTAAAAAGGAATTAAGAAGCCTCTTGATGAGGGTGAAAGAAGAAAGTAAGTATACAAGCTGGTTTAATGTTTTAAGTTTTAAAAATTGAGATGTAGGCAACTGGTCCCATCACTTCCAGACAAATAGAGGGAGAAGAAATGGAAGTAGTACCATATTTTATGTTCTGGGGCTCAAAGAACACTGCAAATGATGACTGTAACCATTAAACGAAAAGATGCTTGCTCCTTGGAAGGAAAACTATGGCAAATCTGGACAGCATACAAAAAAAGCAAAGACATCACCTTGCCAACAAAATCCCATATAGTCAAAGTTACGTTTTTTTTTTCTAGTAACAATGTATGGTTGTAAGTGTTGGATTATAAGGAAAGCTGAGCACCACAGAATTGATGCTTTTGAATTGTGCTGCTGGAAAATACTTTTGAGAGGCACTTGGATAGCAAGGAGATCAAATCAGTCAAAGCTCAAAGAAATTAAATCAGCTATTCACTGGAAAGTCAAATACTGAAGCCGAAGCTTAAATACTTTGGCCACATAACAAGAAGATGAGACTCATTGGGAAAGACCCTGATGTTGGGAAAGATTGAAGGGCAACAGAAGAAGGGAAAAACAGAGGATGAGATGGATAGTAGATGAACAGAGGATAGAAGGACCTGGTATACTATGGTCCATGGGGTCACAAATAGTCAGACACAACTGAATGACTGATCAACAATAAAACTTTCTGCCCTTTTCAGTATCAAACTATTCTATATGAAAGTGCAGAACCTTAAAGGGACATTCTCTTACACTGAAATGATGGTATTCATATGATTGGTATCAATAGTATTACATTGTTATGGCATTTGGACAAAGCTAAGAGAATTGTATCTAGGATTCCTCTTTGCCTTTAGAGCTCCCTAGCCATTAGTAACAGGAAATTCATTGAGTTGGTTCAATTGTATGGCTTATCATTGAACAGTGCAATAACACATTTGCTCAATATGCCCTAAAGGCCACTTGGACAGATATTGAAACATTTAGGATTATGCATATTGGCACATTCTGCCCAAGGTCAAACTTCATTCCCCTAACTAAACCAGTAGTAGAACCCTCAAGTCATGAGTCACCCTGCCATGCATTTACTACTAGACAGCTGACTCTTGACTAAAGTCTTGTCTCCACTTACATCGTCTGCACATATGTCACAATTTGGGTAATCAAAGAACTGGTAATGGTTTCTAGTGCTAGATTATTTTTAATCTTTCTTAACATCCTGCTGTAACAACTAAAACAAAACAACTCTAATCTCAAGAAGTAAATGAACCCTTTTCATGTCGCGTCATATTAATGCCATTTATATCTTCCCCTTATTGAAGTATTACAATAATGAAGCTGTATAGTGAAGGAATAGCTATGTACTTCTAGCAAAGAAAAGAAAAATGCATGAGATGAAAAAAAATCATTCTAGAAAATCAACTAAATATTCATTAAAAGGTCTGTGTACGTAGAACATTTGAGCAGATTTTCATAGGATGACTAGAGCTGACCTAAGAAGGAATCTAGTCCAACCCCTTCATTTTGTAAATGAGAATATGAAGTCTCAGACAGGTGCCATGAGCTTCCTAAGGTCACAGAAATAGTAAGTGCCAAGTCTGTGGCTCAAACTCAGTTCCTTGGCTACTACATTTATCCCTTGTTTCACTTTGCCAACATGTCCCTCCATTTCATTAAAAAAGAACTCATGTCTTATAAAACCTAATAAGAAATATCAATTTTGTTAATTTACTGACCTGATAACTGGTTATTTTCAATAAGCTATTTTTAAGACTGTATCTTTCTATCTTAGGAGGAAATGAAGGCTGGGTACCAGACTGATCCAACAACTGATGGAAATAGGAGCAAGGACAAATAACACAAAGAGTTTTAGGAATATTTGAAAGAAAGACCACTAATTTCCATGGCAGATCAGGACAGGCTTCATGGTGGATATAACATCTGAGCTGAGTCTTGAAGGAAGATAAGGATTCCAAAGGGAGGAAGTGCACTCTAGGCAGGAGAAAGGGCCTATGTGACTACATGGAGGTTGGTGAAAGACTATTGTGCTCAAGGGAACAGCAAGTAGTATGACTTGCTTGAAATGTTGATTGCATAAAATAAAATAATGCAGAGCAAGACTGGTAATCACAGGGCACATATTTTATTCTAGTGGTAATATTTTAGAGGTGGGAGCCACCAAAGCTTTTGATCAGAAGAATGTCATGGTCATATCTCTCTGCCTTAAGAATTTTATTTTGAAAGTTGTGTGAAGAATTTATGACCATGGGGAGGCAAAGAGACCCATTAGAAGACTATTAGAATAGCCCTGGAAAGAGATGAAGAAGGCCTGAACAAGAGTGATGGCCAAGTAAATGGAAAGAAGGGTGCACATGCCAGGTGTTGTGGAGGTAGGATTTACAGGGCTTGGATATGCAATGTAAGAATCTTTCCTATAAGTAATTGAATTTGTTACTGATGATAGCTAGTATCTTCACAACAACCCTGGAAGGTATTATTATTATTATTATTATCATTATTATTATTCTTCCCACTTTACAGAAGATGAAACTAAGGCACAGAAGTTAAATGAGTTACCCAGGGTCACAGAGTGAGTGTCTGAGGACAGATTTATGTCTTCCTGATTTTGTGTATAGTGCTCTATCTACTGTTGCCTCATTTTATTTTATTTTTGAGGCAATCAGGGTTAAGTAACTTGCCCAGGTCACACAGCTAGTAAGTGTCTGAGACCGGATTTGAACTCAGGTCCTCTGAGTTGGTGCTCGGTCCACTAAGCCACCAAACTGCCCCTACTGCCTCATTTTAGACATAAAAGAAGAAACACAAATGCTACTTTATCATTGCCTGACTTGTTACATAGAATTGTGGAAGCTATTAAGCATATTGTGTTCAGTTCTTTGGTCATAGCAACCCTTGAAAAAAAGAGTGATAAATAATAGCACTCCTCTGCTTCTATAGTGAGGGCCATGGAGTACCATGAGGGAACAGAGGTCAGTCAGAATCACACTGTTTGGGGATCATCTAAAAATATTACTTTAGCTACTGGTACTCTAAATTGAAGGTCTTTGTCAAACGACCAGCAGCATGTTGTTATATGCTAGAGGAAGAAATGAAATACATAAATATTCATTTTCTTGCAATAAATGAAACCAGATAACAAAAGGAAGTTGTAACCAAATGAAAGAACGACGTGTACATTCTCCTTGGAAAGGCAAACAAAGAATTTGGTTTGCCCGTAGCTGAAAAGAAGTTTCATTTCATAGGAACGTTTGGTTGTCTAATCTTTCAATGATTATGTTGAGCATAAGCAATATTAGATGACAAAGAAGGCAACTGCGAGGTGTATACCAACGAAAGGCAACCTGGAATATTAGATAGAATTGGTCTTGGAGACTGAAAGACTTAGGTTCAAATCCTACTGCTAATGAATATTGGCCATATGACTCTGGCTAAGTAATTTAAGTTCTCGGGGCCTAGAGAATTCTCTAAAACAATTAATTTTTAACTAAGCAGTTTTCAATCTACATTGGTAGAGGGGTTCCCTATACCAAATATAATCACAGATTTGGACCAAAAAGAAAAAAAAAAGGTAACATCTGTAGCAGAGGAATTCCATGAAGATTTGACAAACTCTTCCAAACCAAGTCAACATATAAAGTGAGATTTAGTGCCATCAATATGAAGGGGAAGCCAGAATTTTAAAAAAGCCAAAACAAGTTGGGAAATATGGTTCTGATATAAGACTTTGGAAAAAAAAAACCAAACCAAAGTCTCATATCTATATATCATGAGTATTTTCTTCATGAAAGAAGAGCAGGGATGCTCTAAACATTTCAAGCCCCAAAAGCCATGAAATGAAATTGACTATATCTTAATAAGAATCAAACAACTGGCTTCTTTTATGGAAGTCATATTAGAAACAACTGTTTATGGAAGTCATGTTAGAAACAACAAAAGGCTACCATTAAATTAGAAAAAATAATGAAGACCAGATGACCTTACATAAAGTTCATCAGGAATGGGGAAATAAATAATTCAGCTATTTTTTATTGAAAGGAAAATCAGTCAATAACTATTTTTATGCTCTTCTTCCTTCTTCTAATAGCATTTTTATATAGGGCCTTAAGATTTGCAAATTGGTTTACACACATAATTTTATTTGGTCTTCCATTCCAAGCACTGTGCTAGGCACTGGGGATCCAAATACAAACACCGAAAGACCCCTTACTCTGAAGGAGACTATATCACAACTGCTGAATATGTGGATGGATACAAGTCCCATCTCTGACACATATTGGCAGTATCAGATTGAAGTAGTCACTTGACTTCTCAGTGCCCAAGGCAACTCCCTAAGACAATAAATTTCAGAATTTTCTGATCTGCATTGGTAGGAGTTTTCTCACTAGGGATTCCCTGCACCAATGAAACCCCAGGTCCAGACCTACCCCACTCCCCTAGAAATTTCTGACTGAAATAATCCAAACAGACAATACAAAGCAGAACAAAAAACAAACAAATGAATCTAGTCCTGAACGTTTGTTTCAGCAACATTTATCACATTCCTCACTTGGTTAGAGTATTGGTTATAGTCTTTAAGAAAAGATTGCTCAAAAAGGACAATCAACTCATGGAGGTAGGAGTGAGAGTGGCAGTGATGATACGATGCAAAGTCAATCAAAAGGTAGAGTCCCTCTTTGAACTATCTACGATGGAGATAAAAAGAGAGATCAAGGCTTGGTGTCCTTGTGTCACAGAAGATGACTCTTAGATGCCAAAAGATGAGAGTCCAAGAAAACTAGCAGTGAAGTATTTGAGAAGACTCACAAAATGGAAATGGATTTATGCCTACCTTTATGCCTACCTGAGTGTTTTTTTTTTGCTTGCTTGATTTCTGGGAGACATATATTTCTGTAATTGAGGTTCGAGTAATTATCAAAAGCAAAAGCTTTCGTATTCATTGTAAAGGCTCATCAGCCATCAACCTGGTTATAACAGGTGCAAAGAATCCTTGAGTATAAAATATTCAAACCATTACTGTGAATAAATAGATTGTTTGTCTCAAATATCACCTTCTTTTTACTTGGCAAACTCTACTTCATGGTAAAGAGCACAATTTCCTAATCCCTAATTCTAAGGCTTCAAACCTTGGTTCTCTTCTTGGCTTTTAAGGTCATCCACAGATTATCTGTTATCCCACTGAAACTTATTTTCTACAGCATCCTCTATTTCCATCAGACCAATGGATGCCCTTACTGTCGATTAGAGGGGTCATTCACCTGGATGCCTTTGCTTCTACTGTTGCGACTCTGGGCTAGAATATACTCTACCACCTCATCTCTTTCTCTACAACTCATAAAACTGTAGAACTCTGATGATGAGGAAACTGAGGCCTAGAAAGGATAAGTGACTTGCTGAAGGTTATAGAGGTCATAAGTAGCATATCTAGAATCCTCTGACTACAAATACATTCTCCTTTCCACCATACCATGCTGTGTCCTTCCCATTTTTCAGTTTCTAACTCAGGCTCCACCTGGTCCCCTAATCTTTCTCTGACCACTCCAACATACCCTAATCTCTCATTTCTCCAAACTATTATATTTAGGGTCAGTAGCACAATTTAGCCACTAAGGACTCATCATAGTGCAATGATGCCCAAGAGTCAGAGGAGCTAGGCTTTTGATAATGCTCGATCTTTTATTATCTGTGTGACACTGGGTAAGTTACTGAACCCCTTTGGGTCTCATTCTCACATCTGGGAAATGAGGGTGTTTGAACCAGAAAACTTCTAAGGTCTCTTCTAAATCCTTCGTTCTCCATTCATTTGAAATGTGTTCATTTTGTCTTCTGAATTAGACTAAGCTTCTTTGGGGCAGAGCCTATAGCTTATCTCCCTTCCACTCCCTTCCCTTCCTTTCTTTCCCTTCCTTTTCCTTTCCTTTCCCCCTTCTCTTTCCTTTCCATGTTCCCTTTCCCTTCTCCCTTCTTTTTCCTTTCCCTTCCCTTTTCTTTTGCCCTTTCCCTTCCCCTTTCCTTTTTCCCTTCATTTTTCCTTTGCCTTCCCCTTTCTCTTCCCTTTCCCTTCCTTTTTCTTTCCCCTTTTCCTTCCCCCTTCCCTTTTCCCTTTATTTTCCCTTTGCTTTTCCCTTTCTCTTCCCTTTTCTCTTCCCTTTCCCTTTCCCTTCCCCCTTCCCTCTTCTCTTTCCCTTTGCCCCTTCCCCTTTCCCTTTCCTTTCCCTTCTCCCTTTGCTTCCCTTCCCTTCCCATTTCCATTTCCATTTCCTCTTTTTTTTTCCTCAGTACAACTGAGCAAACATTTGTTAAAGACCTCCTGTGCATATACAAGGAACTGTGCTAACCCTGGGGACAGAGACATCCACATGCTGTGCCTAGCACACTTTTTATCACCACACATAGAGCCTAGCACAGCAGACACTTAATAAAAAAACACTTGATGACTGATTCTTTCAGCCCCTGGGCATATGAGCCCGTGTTTATGATAATGGCTATATTAACAGAGAGCTGCCTTCTCAGACCTTGGACTATGGAGTAGGTTATGTGATCCCCATTCTGCCAAAGCTATGGTCTGGAGAAGAAGTATGTGGAGATCAAGCTGTCTTGGTTTTTCCAGTACAGTACTGGCTATTGTTCCCCAATTTCACAAGCTGTTTTATTTTTCCTTTGCTTTGTTCGCAGCAAAATCAACAGTCTCTTGGTCACATTGGGTCAGAACTACAAGTTTTAGCATTCAGTTTATGAACTCTACAATGAGTTTTCCAGAAACAACATCTGGCTATAGGGAAGGGTGCACAGCTAGCTGGAGGGGTAGCCCTGGAAGCCATAGCAGGTTATCAGAAGTTCAAACTGCTGTAGGCCTGTTCCCTCTGCAAGTTCTTTTCTTATTCCTTAGCAGTCTGGCAAACACTCCCCTGTCTCCCCCTCACCTCCTACAATGTAAAGCTGCATTATTTACACCACTTCATCCGAGAGACATTCTTGAACTGTATCAAGGGCAGTTCTGAAAAGTGAAGCATGCAGGGGGAAAAAATCTCTATCAAGGGATTGTGTTTCTGTATACAAACTACAAGTGTTTCAACTAAGCTTGAGAAGAAAGAAAAAATACTCTTTACTCTAGTTTGATGGAAGACATCTGTTTCAAAAACTATTGAATCAAGGACCAAAAATATTTATTTTAAATACCATCAGACACTCAAGAATCAATCTTTCTGCTCTCTTATCATAGTTTTGTTATGGCAGCGCATTTTCTTTACTCTAAAAAAATCCCTAGAGCTGCGCATCTTCCCGCCTGAGCAATGCTATTAGTAATTTAGAGTCTTTAGGGATGAACTCACTGATTCCTACTGGATTTGTGCAGGAAGGTTTAGAGCTCTTTTGCTGACATTGATCAGTCATATCACCCAATTAATTTCTTGCTATTTTGATAAGTTTTTATGATTATTTCTAAAATAACTATATATTTCTGAGTAGTATTAAATAGCAACAAGAAAGATCTAAGATAACTAGCCATTCAGAGATAAAGAAAAGTATGGATCTGCAGATATTTGATAGAGAGAAAAATACACTCTGGGGAGTCAGAGGTCTGGGTTTTTTCATTTCACTTCTGCTTAAAACTAGCTATGTGAGTGTAATTACAAGAGCTAACACTTACATAGCACTTTAAGGTTTGCAAAGCATCATGTATGTTTTCTCATTTTATTCTCACAAAAACCCTGGGAAGTAGTACTGTTCTCATTTTATAGAGAGAAAACTTGTATTGAGAGAGGTTGTGTCTTACTCAAGATCATACAGTTATCAAGTGTCTGGGGGTGGAGCCAAGATGGCGGCGTAGCAGCAGCAACATATCGCAGCTCTTCACATAGCCACCCCAAAATACCCATAAGACAGGACTCTAAACCAATCCTAGAACTCCAAAACGCACACAAAGATACTTCCCACTAAAGTCAGCTCGGCTACAAGGAACCATATCAGCACTGAGAACCAAAACCAGCCTGCCCTGAAGCCGTGGCTGTGCCTCGGGGCGGCTGGATGGGAGGAGCTGAGGAGCCTCTCAGATGAGTGGATTAGCAGCAGCTGCGAGTGGAGATTGCGAAAGGGGGAGATAAGCAATCCAGCGAAAGGCCTCCAGAGTGGAAAAGCCAAAGGCAGAGGTTTTGCACCCGCCTCTGCTTTGTAGCTTCCTGCCCCCAGCCTGCAGACAGCAGGGGGACTTAGCGATTGTTCTCAGGCCAGTGCTGTCGCGGCCTGGATCCGGATCGCCGTCTTGGGCCTCCGTCTTGGAGTCTTTATTATCCAGTCAGCCAGAAGTAATTAGGAAGAGTCCCAGCATCTTCCTGAGAGCTACGGCAGCCAGGAGGACCCCAGCGATTTGGGACAGAGCTTTCCCTTCTGGAAGCAGAGCCCCACAGAGATTTAAAAAAATATCACGGTCTGAAGAACCATGAGTAAGAATAAGCATAAGAAGCAAAGTAAGAACAGCTCCCAAACCCTTGATTCCTTCTTTGGGGAGAAGAAA
>CM053580.1:96810434-96829029 GCA_028627135.1 Pseudochirops cupreus | reverse complement strand
ATGAAGGTGGGTATGTTGGGACATTTTGGAGCAAAAATTATAAAAAATGTAAAGAAGAGTCTCTAGTTCTGGAAAGCAGATTTTTACCATCAATTTCATGAATATCATAAAATTACAGTTCTAAAATAACTCATTAATAATCACAGGAAATGGTTTGAGGTTTTTTGTTTGTTTGTTTTGTTTTTGGTCTTTCATTGGCTGGACATAATTTTGGTGCTACAAATTAAAAAAAAATAGAACATGTGGCCTTAATAGTGTGAATAATTTATAAAATAATAACATTTTAAAAACCATTGTTTCTTTAGCCTTTGTGTAATTAGTTCAATTACCTAATTACTTAAAGCAGAATCCTTTTTGGAACTATATGCTGTGTCATTAATTTGAAAGAGCAAATACGTTTAAAAAAGTAAATCCATGAGTTTTGACTTCATTTTTCTTTTCTCTCTTCCTATTTCTTATTCTCTTTTCCTCTTCCCTCTCTTTCTCCCTCTTTCCATCTATTGATTTCTTTTTCTTTCCCTTTTTCTTTCTTCCTTCCTTTCTCCTTTACTGATACAGCTATAGTTACATTTCACTGGAAAATCCAAAAAGGAAAGCACCAGCATTAGGATTTTCTGCAGACCTCAACCCTTATATGAACTAGTAGATAAAGATGTGGCTGCATAAAATGTTTATGTGCCTTTATAGATTGGGAAGTCTGCTCAAACTGCATGATTCTTGTCCCCAAAGCTATGTTTCTTCATATTTCTCTTTGTTTCTTCTCAGCCACACTAATTAACTTAGCTCCCAGCAACAAGAAGGCTAAGTAGAGAGAGAGGTGGGAGAGAGAAGGAGACAGAGAGATGGTGACAGCCTGCAGGAGCTTTTGCCAGGCCACATTTTGGAGAACAATGACTTACAGGTCATAAATTTGGAGCTAATTTTATCCAAGAAAAAAAGTCACAAATATGAGCCCAAACACCTCCCCTCACACCCCTCACACAAATATTTGTCAAAGTTTAGCCCAGAGGAAAAAAAACAACCATAAAAGTCTATACTGCTGGCTGAGAATCCTCTACAAAGGGGGCCTTCAGTGTTTCTACTGAGTACAAGAACATGACTCCTGGCTCTTCTACCAAAATGATTCATGAAAAAAGAAGTTAAATATGTTTTCTTAAGAAGCAAGTCAATGTGTCAGAAAAATATGATTCTCTTAATCCAGTTTAACTTTTAACCTCAATAAATAAGCAAGAAGAGTTTGCAACCTGAACCTTTCTTAGCTTAGAACATGTTTCTCTTCCTTCCTGCTCCTGAAGAGTTTTTCTTTTTTCTTCCAGGGAGCAAAGGATGTTATTGAATCTCAAGATTTCACCCCCTACAGGGAGCCAGTCTCTAAAAATGGGTTAATTAAGAAATTAAGAGTGTGAGACTTCTTTCCCTGGAGATTTTTTAATTGAGGTACGCAACGCTCTAAAATATAAGATAAAAGAAATGACTAGAATCCAAGAATCATAAATCCTTTCATTTTGCACTAAAGAAAACAAGGTCCAGAAAGTTTAGTTGACTTGCCTAAGGTCATATAGGTAGAAATGGGCAGGGTTGGCTTTATTCAACAATTAAGAACTAATTTATGATGTTTTGAGAGAGCAATTTCAGCATGGCAGTAATATGGAGGTCATATTGCAAAGGACTGAGAAGTACCAAGGAAGCAGGGACAAGGAATATAGATTACTTTTTCTAAAAGTTTAAAAGTGAAATCTTAGAGAGAGAGGGTGCTAGTCTGAGGGAGGGACAGGTTTTTAAGAATAAGGGAAGCCCAAGCATGTTTGTAGACAGAAAGATCTAGTAGCCTGAGAGATGACTAAAGATGCAGAGAAGGAATGATTGATGGAGCAAGGTTTAGGAGGAGATGAGTGAAATGGTTACTCTTGGCAGAGGGAACTATCTGATTTTCTAAGATCAGAGGAGAGGAAGGGAGGATGAATGCTAGAAGAAGGAACATGAGGTGACCCAATGTTGGAGATTAACAGGATTTGAACAGAGGCAGAGACAAGAGACAAATGGATCAAGGGTATAAGACAATGAGTACAATGGTGAAACTTCCCACCTTTGGGTCAGGTCTATGAAGGGAGGGGACTAAAACCAGAACAGGAGTGATAGAATGGGAAAATAAAAAGGAATCAAAGGAACAAACATTCCAATGGGAGAAAAGAATAAGTTCAAGGGAGTCTGGAACTTTGTTGTTGTTGTGTTTTTTTTTCCTTAATCTACAAAATAACAGAAAAAACAGCCACACTAGAAAGTCAAAGTTTTAAATTACTTTATATTTCTTTGTATAAGCTTTATGTTTACTTGTTTCTGAGCACATCATTTCCATCTAATTAAAATACAGGGAAGGCATATTTTTTGAACAGACGTGAAATACACCTAGCAATGGCTAGTAAGAATAGATTGGCCAGTTGTCTTGCAAGCATAAACAAAAAGGCTTTACACTTAAAAAGGATGGGAAGAGAAGAAAGAATACCTGTACATAGTTGTGTGCCAATTATTTGGGACAAGCAGTAATTTTTGGTATCAATCAACTAGCATTTATTATTTGTTACGTTCCAGGCACTGTGTTAAGCATTAATGATACAACAAAGGCAAATATAGTTCCTGCCCTCAAGGAGCTCATATTCTAATGAGGGAGATAATATGAAAATTAGTAGATACAACATATGTGTGTTTGTGTGTGTCCATATGCTAGCTCCTTACTTCTGACATTACCTTCCATAGTAAATGGAAGAGCTCTCTTGCAAAAGGTGAGAGTTGAGCTAGGGAAATGAAAAGGGGGTAGTGAGAGGGAAGAGCTATGGTCATATATATATATATATATTTTTGTTAACACCTAGGCTAACTTGACACTAGGTTTGACCTTGACCAGACAAGACCATATTGAACCAGTTAGTTTGCTTTTTCAGTTGGGTGCTTGATTTCATGCCATCCACAGTTGTTCCACTGATCATTTTTGTTGTGCTTTTAATTCTGCAGGGCTTTTTCAAAGAGATATCACTTCAAGGAAATAGGTAAAAACTGTAACTCTTAAAGACAGTTTCAATGACTTTTAGCACTTTGATGTAGGGAAGTCTAACATTTCAAAAATCATTCAAACCCACAATTAAACATAATCAGTTGCACCAAAGTACAAAAGAAAGTGTAGTCAAAGATAATACCAAGAACTGACAAAATATTGCAGTGAAACAGCTTGATTAATCCTCAGAAAATAAGAAAAGACCTTCGGAAGGACCTGACGAGTAGAGGGATCGTCATTGATTCTTATGTAATGTTCTTGAAGTTCTTGAAGGAAGAACAGAGAGAAGACAGGTTTTTATAATGCTTTTATTCAACAGGTATTTATTAAGTACCTAGTATGAACTAGGCATGATGCTAGGTATGGGGTATTCAAGTTCCAAGAATGCAGTAATCCCCAAATCCAATGACCTTACATTCTAATAGGAAGGAAAAAAAATTATCACAGGCAAGACAATATGAAGACTAGAGTACTGAAGATTGAAAAAAAAAAAGAAAATTTTTAAAAAGTGAAACTAACTCATTCAAGCCTATAGGAAAACTTCTACCAAAAGAAGTCCAAGTAAGCCTGTAATATCTGGTCATCCTTATCAGACTGTAAAACATCCACTGACAAAAAAAGTTTGAGAGCTATTTTATTTCAAGTGGGCCCCCAAATCTTGTTCCCTTTGTAGGAATGAACTCATAAATATATTGTCACGCTGAAAAGCAGAATTGTTCAGGAATTACAGAAATTCCAAAATGGAGATGGAATACTGAAATATAACCTTATATTATGCCAGATATCACAGATTAAGGAATTTATCTAATTATAAACTACAAATATTATCTCATTTGATCATCATAACAACCCCTGAGAGGTGGGTTCCATTATTAGCCTCATTTTACAGATCATGAAACTGAGGCAGGCAGAAGCTAAGTGACTTGTCCAGAGTCACATAGCTAATGTTTGTGGTCAGATTTGAAACTGACTCCATAGCCTCAGCACTCTAAAGGAACTTGCTACATAGAAGAGACAGGGAGCTCTAACAACTGCATACTTTTTAGACTATCTGCAAACATTAGTTTAATTACTGTTACTAGAAATGTTCAATCTTTTTCCAAACCACCAAAGATAGATTTAAAAAATTTTTAATTTATGGAATAAAACAAGGATTTTCACTACATAGTGTAATAAAAAGATGATCACACATGAAACTGCAAATCTATTGTGTTCACCTTGATTTACCTTTTAAATATATAATAAAATTATCATGTAAATTTCCTTTTTTTCTTTTTTTCTTTCCTTCCTCCCTCCCCAGAGACGGCTACCATTAGACACATATATGTGGAGATATGTAGATATAGATATAGATCTATAGATAGATTATATATGTGTGTATATATATATACATATATATGTTTGCAAAATTATTCTGTACATATTTATATTTATCAATTCTTTCTCTAGGGAGTTTAATAACCCTTTGAATGTAATTCCAGATTTCTCTCCAAAATGGTTGATCAGTTCACAATTCCAGCAACAATGAATTAGTGTCCCAATTTTTCCACAACCACTCCAACATTTGTCTCTTCACTAATGATAAACATCTGAAGCTACGTGAGGTAGTTGCTACTGAGTCGAGTGATGGATTTGGATTCAGTAAGACCTGAGTTCAAATCCCACTTTAGACACTTCTACCTGTACGACCCTGGGAAAATCACTTAACCTCTGTCTGCTTCAGTTCCTTCCTCTTCAAAATAGATTATTGCAAGGATATCATATATCAAAGTGCCTCATAAACTATAAAGCATTATATAAATGTTGGCTATTATTTCTACTGTATTTATTTTGAAATTGAGTGAGGGAGCTAGCTGGAGAAGCTCACTTCCTGGCGTGCTAAAAGAAAACAAGAAACATCATTCCAGAGGGTACTTCTAGTCTTATCCTGCAGTGCTAATGACGAGCATAAGCAAACAGGTCAAGAAGGTAACTGAATTTCTTGTGTCGACATCTGTGGCACAGGTGAAATAAAGAAAGGGGGGAGGAGGAGGAGAAGCAAAATGATATTGGAAGTGACAAATTAGGAAAAAGAAAAACATAAGTTATTTCCAGGGTTTTACTGCTACAGTAGAGAGGCAACTTGATGCAATGAAGAAGGAGCTGGCCTCAGAGTCGGGACATAATGTAGCTCTGTGGTGCCGGGTGAGGTATTTAATCTCTCAGAGCCCAGGGCAACTCTCTAAGACAATAAATTAAAGAGAAAATGCGACCTATATTGGTAGAGGGAGTTTCCTCATCTGGGAATTCCCTATGGCAAGAAAATCACAGATCCATTTCCTATTGCTATCACTATTAAAAATAAAGCTGCTATGAATATTTTTATACAAATTGCTCTCCCTTTCCCCCCTTTTGATCATATCTTTAGTATTTAGTCTTAGGAGAGGGACCACTGGGTCAAAGAGTAGGATATGTTTTGTAATTCTTAGTGTATGTTATCAGATTGCTTCCTCAAAAGACTGAATCAATTCATAATTCTTCTAACAATTATACATTCTCGGGCTGGACTCTCAAGATATCACTAAAAAGTGAAAGGGTGTCTGTACAAAAATATCCACAGATTCAGTCATGGATGTTCAACAATCTGCTGAGTGTCAATATCAAACAACAAAACTGATATACTGTCCAAAAATGTTCACCAGCATCGTGGAAGATGTTCTATACAGAACCTAAATAGAAGAGGGATTTCCTGCTAATGGAGAATTACATTCTACAGATGTTTATGTTTACAAGTGACATTATAATGATTGCCTTTAGCTATTGGTCACTATGGGAATTCCTCAAAGAGATCCATAGCCCCTCAAAAGAGAAGAACTTGCCCAAATTATAGTGTCACTTAAATACTAACCTGTTGAGGCAGTCTATTAGTGCATGTATCATGGACATTTTCCCCTGATGGCATATTACCTGGGCTCAGAACTGAATAGGAGGGAGAGCTAAATCACATTTAAGAAATGGAGTATTGGGGGCGGCTAGGTGGAGCAGGGAATAGAGTACTGGCCCAGGAGTCAGGAGGACCTGAGTTCAAATCCAGCCTCAGACACTTGACACTTACTAGCTATGTGACCTTGGGCAAGTCACTTAATCCCAATTGCCCTCCAAAAAGAAATGGAGTATTTCTTTCAATGACTTTAAGCAACTTGTTACAACAAAATTCATCTTTTAAAAATTTGTATTCTCTTAGTCATTATATAGGTCTCTTGAATCATGGCACATCTTGAATCTGGAAAAATTTCCATTGCAAGTGATCCAAATGATAATGGGAAGGTACATGGTGGCTTATTACCCCAATATTAACCAAAATTATTTGCTCATGAACAGTGTACTCTGCAACAGGCACTTACAAAAAGTTTGTTGAATTGAATGAATGAATGAATGAAATGGTGTAAAAGGCATGATGAGTCATGAAGGGAGAGAGAGGGATAAAATAGGCAAAATGTTTTGATGATGTTGTTGACATATTAAAAGCAACAGAAAGAAGCTTCCAGTACAGAAGAGGAGGATTTATAGGAAAGAATTCATAGAGAGGATTTACAAGAAAAATGTAAGCAGAAAACATTTGTAGAATGGGCAGACTGAAGGCCAATGGAGTTCAATTGGTTGCTTGCTATGCAAGCTTACTACTCAGGAGTAACAGTATTAGAAACCACAAGTCCTCAGGGCTATCTTTGGAACTAAAGGGAATACCATTGGCCCCCAGTTGTATCCCCACAAAGGTTAAACTTCATTTTCATTTAGAAAAGGTATTTACTGAGTGATATAGCAAGAACAGTTGGTATAACACCCTTTCCACCCAAAATGGAGACAATCTCTCCCTGACCATACTCAAGGTCCTTGGGGAGAGAGGTTCAGACATCATGCATCACAGTAGTAAGGTAAATGTGTAGAGAACACATGTAGCTAAAGAGTATCATCAGCTTTTATAGAATCCTCATGAAGTTCTCTCTAGGTGTAGCTCTCTGCAGGATTTTAAGGACTGATGCCTTTCTAGGGACCATAAACAGAATTTCTTTCCATGATGAGGTGTTACAATCCCAGAAGCTGTTCCTGTCCTTGGGAAACTGTCTTTCCACATCTACCTACAGATGCTTCCTCTAACATTGGCCACTGATATTTGGGAGGCCACTACTACTGGCTCTAGTGGACTCTGCTAGGGACTCTGGTCACCATTCCAACCTCTAACAGGACCTCCTGCTTTCCTGAATTCACCAGATCCCTTGGGCACTCCCATGTCAAAAAAAACAAAAACAAAACAAAACAAAATCCAACCTCATTCATCTAAAACCAGGAAAGAATAAAACACAAAAGAAGGACAGGTAGCTTGTGTTCATGGATACATAGCAGCCAGATGGGAAGTAAGACAGCCACCCTTTCCCCTACCCAGCAGCTCAAAACAGTTCTCCTCACCTGAAGTAAAACATCCAAGAGATCAAGACATAGATGTGTTATATCTTTGGTATGAACACTCAGTTCTGGCTTAGCACTTCCTGAGTCATTGGCTTTTCAAGCTGCCAATTTTGAGATGTTTCAGCATCACAGTGCTGTTCAATTTTTTCCATCATGTCTGATTCTTCTTGACCACATTTGGGGTTTTCTTGGCAAGGATACTGTAGTGGTTTGCCACTTCCTTCTTCAGTTCATCTTACGGATGAAGAAACTAAGACAAACAGGGTTAAGTTACTTACCCAACTAGTAGTATCTGAGATCAGATTTGAACTCAGGTCTTCCTGACTCTAGGTCTAGCGCTGTACCCACTGCACCACCTAGCTACACAGTACCAACCCGATAGCCACTCATGTAAGCTCACCAGATTCTACATGATTACTTGAACTACAACAAGGTATGCATGGAGCACTGAAACCAGATGGAGAATATGCATGCATGCTTCAAGGACTGGCCCTCAAAAGGTAATCTGCCCATGCTACCCAAATAATGAGATGACATGGGTAAACGGAGAGCTCCTCTGGTGGTGAGAGCACTTATGCAGAAGAGGTTCCAGATTCATTGAAGTATTGTACTAGAGCAGGGCTTCTTAAACTTTTTCCATTTGTGACCACTTTTTGCCTGAGAAATTTTCACACAACCCTGGGCACATATATATGTAAAATAGACATAAAATTAATCATTTACTGAAAATAAATCATAAAGAAATTTATTTTAAAACAATTATTTGGTATACATATAATTTCACCATTCATTAAAGATGAAAGCAAATTTGCATAGTAAATGATATGGAAGTGCTTGTTTATTTTTACATAAAGCATTAAATCTTGGCAGAATATTTGATACTGCAGGATGTAGAGCATCTTCAACATTTTTCAGAATTGATTGATATTTTGATTTTATAATCATCAATGCTGAGAATGCCACTTTGCATAAATACATAATACAACATGGCAGAAGTATGTTTAGGACCATTTCAGAAATTCTTGGAAATTCTGTCCTAATCCCAAACCAAAATTCATTTAATAATTTTGTATGTACAATAAAAACACGGAAATTCGTAACATAGAATAGTCTTCAATCTGAGCTGAGGTGTTCCTGGCAGTGTGCATTGGCATTGTATGGTGTGATGGCTCACACAGTGCAAAGTGCACGTGCTTTGTTCAAGACCAAGGTTGTAATGAAGTCGTAGGACGCAACACAGGCAAGCGCTGCCAGAAACACCTCAGATTCATTACACATTTGACTTTGAATTAATTTTTGGTTGTTTTGCATTCAGAAACCTTTTACTGTTTCCAATTTTTTGTGACCCCTACATTTAGTTACTAACCCCCATATGGGATTATAACTCACAGTTTAAGAAGCGCTGCCCTAGAGTATCACCTTGCTTGTCTGAGAACCTCATACCTAAGAAAGGAAGGAAAAGAAAAGGTTGCTCCTAAAATAGTTGTCACAGAGCCCGTGAACTAAATTTTATTCAGTTTACTCATGAATAACTACCTCAGGGCCTTGCTTGGAGTTTATTTACTTTTCTTTTAGACAGAAAACAGCAAATAGTAAGAGAGCAAAATGTTGCAGTAGAAAATGTACTAGATTTGGAGTCAAATGATCTCTACCACTTACAACCTGTGTAAATTAATCCAAGCCAGCTCCCCTTTCCAGGTTCTAGTTTCCTCAGCTATAAATTAAAGTTGACGAGATCCGGAGCGTCAAACTCAAGATGAGACAGGGGCCATACATCTTTATATAAGGACACTGTAGAGCCCTATATTGACTTAGTTTCAAAATGTGAAACTAACTGTGTTTCATCGTACTTTTGTTTATTTTCATAAATATTTCCCAATGACATTGTAATCTGCTCAAGGGCCACTTGGAAACACTGCCTGTACTGTTTGACAACTCTGGATTAGATAGTCTCTGAGGTCATGGGGATGATAAAGATGTCGCCAGCTAGAGGCAGACATACAGAGAGCAGTAGGAAATGACAGCTGAGAGCCTAATGGGATTGAGGGAAGGGAGAATACTCAAACCTGTAGATACCAGAACTCACATTGTATTAGCTTTGGGGGAACAAACAGTCCTATGGCCCTTAATATTTGAGGAAGGCATTATTGTGATACTGCATAGTATAATCAGCGATATTCAGAGGGATCTGTCCATCAGCCATCAATTTCAGTTGCTTTCATCAGCTGTGGAGAGGGAAATTTTTATCAATCAAATAGAAGAAAATATTGGAGATAAAAACTATGGATTTGATTATACACAAATAAATTTGGCATAGTGACAAAGTAATATCTTTTAAAAAAAGATAAGAGGGATTACGGGATAATCCTTGTTTGAATAGACTAGATAAAGGTCTGACACCCAGAATTTGTATGTTTCCTTTCCACTGGAGAAATGGTCAAAGAACATGAAGACTATTTTTAAACTACAGTGCAAATTTTTAGTAACCCCATGAAAAGAGGTTCAAATTCTTTAATAATGGAAGAAATGCAAATTAAGACAAACTTAAGATACCACTTTGTGCCCAACAAATTGGCAAACATTATCTTATATATTTTATATGTATATATACACACAGTGCACATATAGACATATGTATAAGTGTGTATATGTATACATGTGCATTTGTATATCCTTGTGTGTAGACACATGTATATATACATACATACATGCATGCATATATACATGTTACTCAAGGTCACACATTCAGTATAATCAGGGGAAACATTTCAGCTTAAACTCAGGCCTTCCCGACTCTAAGACCCGCCCTAGCCCCTACACCAGTGGTGTTGAACTCAAATAGAAACAGCACAGCTAATTTTTACATAAGATTCTCAAAAAGCTATTGACTTAGTTTTAAAATATAATATTCTCTATGTCATACCATATTTTTTATTTATTTTGTTAAATATTTCCTAATTATATTTTAATCTGGTTTAGGACCTACCTTTGTACTATACCACATGCACATAATTGTTATTATATACACATATACATAAATGTGTATATGAATACATTTCCATATGGTGTTTGTGCTCACATGTGCATGCATACATGTATATATATGTGTGCACATATCTATATATATGTAGACATTCAGTGTTCATGGGACTG
Source organism: Pseudochirops cupreus (assembly GCA_028627135.1). Classification (NCBI taxonomy): domain Eukaryota; kingdom Metazoa; phylum Chordata; class Mammalia; order Diprotodontia; family Pseudocheiridae; genus Pseudochirops; species Pseudochirops cupreus. Next base: position 96,818,381 of record CM053580.1, on the reverse strand, counting down.
CAGTGAAACAGGCCCTTTATTACACTCTTAGTAAGGGCTATGGACTTTTACAGGCATTTTAGAGAACAATAGAGCCATAAGTCACAAAAGTAGTCACACATACCCTTTGAACTAGCAATCATATTGCTATGTTCACCTCAAATGAGACCTTTTTAAAGAACTTAGAACAGAATTTGGCACATAGTAGGTTCTTAATAAATGCTTATTCTCCTTCCCCCTTTCCCATTCCACTATATCCTAAAAATGTCATTAAAAGAAAAAAAAAAGGCTTATCTGTACATGATATTCCAAACCTGCTTCACCTGTGATGGAAAAAAAAAAAAAAGGAAACAGCCCTTGTGCTCCATGACTGGAGTTTACACATGAGTAAACTATGAGATATTCATAACGTGAAATATTATGACACCATAGTAAACAACAAACAGGAAGGATACTAGAAAATATACAAAGAGATGTAAAAAAGAGATCCAACTAGCAGAAAAACATACATTTTGACCTTGCATATATATATATATATATATATATATATATATGTATGTATATATATCTGTATGTATGTATATATATGATACATTGAACATATATATGCAGTTAGGTATATATGTATATATGAGAACTAAATACATACATACTAAAATGCATATATAAGAATACATATTTTATTGCCTATTAAAAGCATGTGAGCAAAACATTTATTTGAGTGCTGATGGATTTAGGAGCAGAGAATAGACGTGTGATTTTACCCATAGAGGGAACTCTTAGGTGAGGAAGATCTCCCGAGTTAGGTGTCACTTTTCTGCAACTGATAGTCTTAGGGCTTTACTGAGAGTGCTGAGGAGGCGATATGACTTAACCAGGGCCACAAAGCCAGTATGTGTCAGAGGCAGGACCTGAACCCAGGTGCCTTTGAAGTGACCTTGAAATTACAAATCCAATCACAAGTATAAATAACAAAGTCTAGAAACTTTAGAAGTACACAGGTGGTCTTGGAAAGAAAAACTGTAAGTGTATTTTTGGTTTTATTTTATTTTATTTTATTTGCTTTTTGGAGGGGGGAGGATGGGGCAATTGTGGTTAAGTGATTTGCTCAAGGTCACACGGCTCATAAATGTGTCAAATGTCTGAGGTTGCATCTGAACCCAGGTCCTCCTGACTCCAGAGCCGGTGCTCTATTCACTGCGCCACCTAGCGGCCCCTTTATTTTCTTCTTTATCTGAGTCAGAAGCAAATGTTTCAAATTTTTTAATTGGAGATTTATCCCATGTTGGGATCTTGTTCATTATTGTAAATCCTGAATTAAGACATTTAATTTTAAATGGTTTTATTTAAGTTTAATTAATTTAAATTAAAATTATATTTTAAAGTAAAATATTTTAAAATAGGAATAACAGATTGTTATTCTCAGGGTAAGTTTTTAAAAAATAAAATGTTGAAGTATATGATACGTACAGTTTCCTCAACTGTATAGTGGAACTGATAATCGTACCAACCTCCCAGAGTTATTGTGAGGATTAAATGATATAATATTTGTAAAGCACTTAGCACAGAGCCTGACACATAGTAGACGCTATATAAATGTTCTTAGTATTATAATATGGACAGAATTTCCATATAAAGAAGTAAAAGTTAAAAAGATGCGTTTTCGTCACTTAAAGGAGTAAGGTTCAGCTATCTGGAAAACTCACTTCTGTTAAATCCCTAACTCCCCAAAGATGCCAGATGAATAAGGCTTTGCTGTAATTAGAAAGAAGATCTTTGCAGTATTCTGCTAACTGTCACCTTCTTGTTTTAATCAAACTGTTGGCAGCTGGTCATGAATGTATTCCATTATTACTCATTTCTTTGTGGGCCAGGAGGCAAAGCTGTGATGTGACTGCTCAACTCTCCTCTGGGCATAGGAGAAGCAGGACACAGAAACAATTCACATGCATGCAGTTCGTGGGTCCAATACAGTTGGAAGACAAACAATCCTAGGTTTGTTCCTCACTTATTTTGTGACCTTGGAGAAGTCATTCCACTTGTAGATCTTAGTGTCCATATCTATAAAATGAGAAGACTGAATTAGATGCTCTCTTAACTCTTTCCAGTTCTAAAAATCTGCCAACTCTGTGACACCATCATCTTTTTTTTTTTCTTTTTGGAGGGGGGAAGGCAAGGCAATTGAAGTTAAGTGACTTGCCCAAGGTCACACAGCTAGTAAGTATGTCAAGTGTCTGAAGCCACATTTGAACTAAAGTCCTCCTGACTGCAGGGTTGGTGCTCTATTCACTGTGCTACTTAGCTGCCCCAAGACACAACCATCTTTAAACAGAGGTTTCCAAATAAGGTATTCCCTGCATAGACCCAGAAAGTGGTAAGATATGAGACCATAAGAGGTCTGACAATTAACTCTCCTTCCCCAAAGAATAACACTTGGGGTAGTTAGGTGTGCAGTGAATGGAGCACCAACCCTGGATTCAAGAGGATTTGAGTTCAAATCCATCCTGAGACACTTAACACTTACTGAAAAGAAGAAAAAAGAAAAGACATGACAAGAAAAGAAAGGAATAATTCTGGGAGCAGCTAGATGGTATAGTAGATAAAGTATTGGGCCTGGAGTCAGGAAGAACTAAGTTCAAATCCAACCTCAGACACTTCCTAGTTGTGTGACCCTTGTCTACCTCAGTTTCCTCAACTGTAAAGTGGGCAGGAGAAGGAAACGGCAAACCAGTACCTTTGCCTAGAAAACCCCAGATGGGAGCATGAAGGGTCAGACCCCACTGAAAGTACTCAAAAACAACAGCAATAAAGAGGTAACTTTTATATAAGGCTTTAAGATTTGCAAAGTGCTTTATATAGATTCTTAAAGAAATTCTTTCAGACTCTGTACTGGAAGGACGAATACCGAAGCTAAAGCTTAAACACTTTGGCCACCTGATTCGCAACATGTTGGGAAAACTTGAAGGTGAAAGGAAAAGGGGGTGACAGAGGATGAGGCTTCAGGAGGCAGTGGAGAATAGAAGGGCCTGTGTCAATGGGGTCACAAAAATCAGACTGACTGATTCAACAACAGCTAAAGTTACTTTAATTATCTCATCAGAATTACTAACGGGTTAATCCACAAAAGTGTGGTCAGTAGAAGTTTAAATGTGAATTCAGACACAGGAGGGTGGGAACAGGGGCACGTGGATGGGTCATAGATTTAGAGCTTGGAGGCAGATTGAAGAGCCAGGAAGAAGTGATTAGGTGAGAGATAGAAGAAGATATTCCAGCAGAAGAGCTGGGTCTTCATAAGAGGGAGGAGAGAAAGGGAACAAGCATTTGTGCTAAGCACTTTTAAAAAATATTATTTCATTTGACTGGGAGGTAGCTGCTGTTATTATTTCCATTTCACAGCTGAGGAAACTGATGCAGCTAGAGATTAAGTGACTTGCCCAGGGTCACACAATGGACAAATTTGAACTTAGGTCTTCCTGCCTCCAGGATCAGTGCTCTATCCAGGAACTATTTACCTGCTTGACAAGTAGGCAATATGGGCTTAAGGTACTTGGTGGGTACAGGAATTTTGGGTTTGATTTTATTTTTTTCTTTATCTGATTCAGAGGTAAATGTTTCGAATTTGGCGTTTGAGTTTGAGGGCTGAGTGGAAGAGAAGAAAGAGGATTTGAGATAGAAGAGAAAGTTTATAGAGCTTAGTCAAGCTGCCAGGGTGAACAGAGATGGATAGGGCTCTGGCTAAGCCGTATAGAGAAGGAAAAGGGGGGTTGAGAGACTAGAAAAACTCAATCAGCAAGCATTTATTAAGTGATTACTATTACTGTGTTAAGGTCTAGGGATATAAGAAAGGGTGAAAACAGGGACCTTGCCCTAAAGGAGCCTGTGTTCCACAAGAGGAGCCATGTAAATAAATTGGTATTTATTTGTAAATAAATTGTCATTCATTCATTCATTCATTCATTCATTTATAAGAAGATATAGACAAGAGTCAATGGAAGATAATCCCAAAGGAAAGGGATGAGTTCCAGGGAGGACTGGGCAAGACCTCCTGAAGGTGGGATTTGAGCACGGAATTTAGGAGTCGGACTCAGAAGGAAGAACATTCGAGTGTTAATGAACGGTCAGTGCAAATACATTGAATCAGAATCATGCGTGACAAACAGCAAGTTAGTCCAGTGTTGCTAGATTACAGAACGCACAGAGGGAAATAAAGGATAAGGAGACAAGACTGGCAGGAAGGGATCAGGTGGGGAAAGACTTTAAATGTCAAACAGAGAGGACTTTGTGTTTTATCCTGGAGTTAACAGGGAGAAGTGACTGAAGCTCATGGAGAGGGAGGGGGCGGGGCACACCATAGTCAGACCTATGCTTTAGGAAAATCACTTGGGTACAATGAAAAGTGGGTTGTAATAGCTCAGCTTGCACCGCTCCAGTTATTCCAGATACTGGAAACAAATGCAGCTAAATCCCTCAAGCACTCAAATAAATAGGTTTTGCTCACACACCATCAATGATATCTAGCAGTAGGCAGCAAAATATGTCTCCCTACATTTAGTGCTGAGCTCAGTCTCATTTAGCTTGTGTTTAAATGCAAGTCTACTTTTGGGGGGTATTACTGACTCCCCTGAGATGCCAAATCTCGTTTGAAGACGAGTGAATACGATGCTTCTGGAAGCCCCGAAACATCCCCCCTGTAGATTTAAGTGATATTTTTTTCCAGTAAATTTAGTTATTTCATTTCTAACTTCCCTTTGGCCTCTGGATGGCTATTTCACCAAGCACAATCATTTCAGCTTTTTTCTACATTTGTGATTAAATGCGTCCTTCCCAAGAGATGCTCCCTTGAATGATATCTTGACTCTTAACCTTTGTTTTACATTACCTAATTGTAAAATAAATATCGTTACCTCCAGAGTGGGTAGGTGCATGTATTATGTTAGAGATTAATGCTGAGCTGATCCATGAGCTTACCTCAGGGCTGATTGGTGCCACTTAAAGTAATCCAGCATGTGCCTTAGTAATTGAAATCCTTCCATTACCACCATTCTGACCCTTTTAAAGACTTCTCTTGCAGAAGCAATCATGTCAAGAGGTGAGCCAAATGGTTTGGGAAAGACATAGGGGTATTTCCAAATAGAAGGATTTTGGCCAGTAACCAAAAAACGGGCATTTGTAATTCCCGGTTCAAATCTCTTATCTGCAAGGTTCCCATTTATTGAGACCTGTCAGTCCTTTTCTGGAGAAGGCTCAATCCTTGTGTTGATGGATATGAACTGTGGCAGATGTTCTGCATAGGTTAATCTTAGATCCCTTCTTTGCTTTTGTTACTTTTTCATACGTGCGATAAATTCCTTTGTACCTTCGATGACGTGAGGAGGGCCTGAGTATAGTGGAAAGACCTTACAATTTAGAGTCCAAAGACCAGCGTTTGAATCCTATCTTTGTCATATATTGTCCATTTAACTTACTTATGGCAAGTCAACTTCATCATGAAACCATTTAAATGTGTAACCTCTCTCAGACTCAGTTTCCTCTTCTGTAAAATGGAGATGAGTACATATATTACCTATTTCTTTGGAATGCTGTGAGAATCAAATTAAGATACTATAGAGGAAAATGGACTAACATCTTTAAAGAATAATTTAACCTTGAAATCTTTTTATACATTTTATAGGACACATAGCCTTTGAGTGTAAGATACAGTCACAAAATGCCCCCACCACAAGTTAGAAAGGGAAGATTCTGAAAATTAATGAACACAACAATTTGGGTCCATATCATCAATAATGCCTTTTAAAATGTGGTTAGAGAGACATTTATTCTATATTTATTTATGAGAAAGCTGCTGGACTATGGTATGTGTGCTAAATAATGCAGGAGAGAAAAACTAATGATACTGTGGTCTAATAAGTTTTTTTCTTTTTGAAAGCTTTTCATTTGACTCCCCAAACTGACTAATAAATCCACATTTGGATAAGGCAATGAAATTATATTTAACTCAAGAATGATATCCCTATGCCAATTTTGGTACTGTTTCTAAATAAAATCTTCATTTTTAAATTTATAATGACTCCTCTCTTTCCAGAGAAAATTTTATGGATATTAATTTCCTTTCTTTTCTGGACTCTTGGCTGTCTGTTTCATACCTCTTCCAATCCTTGTTACCCCTGGATAGGAGGTCTAATGTGACAGCCAGGGACATGAAGATTACACCTGATGAATGATGCCAGAGAATGCTCTGTAAATGTTTTCTTTGTGGAATCCACTAAGAAATATGGCCCCAAACAGAGGGTGAGGTTTATAATGGACTACTGGGCTTTTAATCAATGCCACGGACTAAATTCTAATGCAAACTGAAAGAAATTATGAGTTATTACTGTCTCTAGGCTGGCCTATGAACAAGACTGTATTAGAGGAATTATTCCAGACCATACTCCAATTATGCACCCTGGTACAACCCCTCAACCAACTCAAGGATTCAAGACAACAGGTATGAGGGAGTGTTGGGCTTATAAGTACTGTAGCAAAATTTAAAATCCATCTGTACAGCAAGCAGGCCTGCCACATTTGGGGCTATTGTTATAAGTGTCTTAAATAGCTGTATTGGTCATCATGCCTCCCCTACCCTATTATGGCCTGGTTCATGATGCTGCTATAAATTAACTTCTTAGTCTGGTTACTAAATAGATACCAAATCCACTGATACTACAATTATACCACTGATACCTATATGCCAAAGAGATCAAAGAAAGAGTAAAAGAACCCATATGTACAAAAATATTTGTAGCCCACTTTTCATGGTGGAAAAGAATTGGAAACTGAGGAAATGTCTATCAGTTGGGGAATGGACAAACAAGTTATCATGTATGAATGCAATAGAATATTATTGTGTTGTAAGAAATAATGGAGGTATGGTTTCAGAAAAATTTGAGAAGATACATATGGACTGATGTAAAGTAAAGTGAGAAGAACCAGGAAAACAATTTATACAATTACTTTGAACGATTTAGGAACTCTGATCAACACAATGATAATCCTGTCATGATGAAACATGTTATCCTTCAGACAGAGAAAAGTGGTGGGGGTATAGATATAGATATAGCTAGAGATAGAGATAGAGATAGAGACAGAGATATATACACACACTATATACATGTATATTTCTGTGTATATATGTGTGTGTATACATGCACACATACATGATGGAGTTTTGTTTTTCTTGTCTTCATAGTGGGTAGGGAATGGGGTGGTAGGAAGGAGAGATTTCAGAACTGAAAAAAAAAGAAATTAAATTTTAAAAAATAACCATACCAAAATATAAACTCTTCTTAACACTGAGGGGGCCAATGAACCTGAGCACAACTGTCCTGGCCTGTCAATCAATCTATAAGCATTTATTAAGCACTTACTGTGTGCTAGGTGAAAATGGAACAGTCCATGGCCTCCAGGAGCATATATCCTAGGGGGAGGAGGTAAGGCATGTTAGTAAAAGGAAACTGAATAGCTAATACCGTGACCATTTGTAAAACTGGAGGAACAAGTATGAGAGGGGAAAATGGCACCAAATTCATCATTCTGATACCTTTCGTGTTAATGTATATGTTTTATGGTGTTAATGTATATGTTTTAAAATCTCCATCAGTCTTTAAGTAAAATGGAAACTGAGATGCATTAACTATGGGTTTCATATTACGTTGATCCATGACATTTAAAGGCATGAAGCTAATGTATTTTTTATAATGATGTGTAACAAAAATATATTCTTTTGAGTGAAACATAGTGTATAGCTTCAGGTTCTTGGTAGACCCTTCCTATACCCTTGCATGCTGACTGATGATTCTGGTAGATTGATAGACATAATAAGGTCCTGTATGGCAGGAATTATTTCATTTTTGTCTTTATTTCCCCAGTGACTTACATTGCACCTTACACATAAAGGATGATAAATAAATGTATGTTGAATCATTTTTT
>CM053580.1:96668006-96809934 GCA_028627135.1 Pseudochirops cupreus | reverse complement strand
AAAAATTTCTCTGTTCTTAATCCAGAAAGGGCCAAGGACTGGTTGCAGATAGGAGCAAAGAAGGTGATAAATAGAAAGACAGAAGCTGGGGAAGGACAGGGAAGAAGATTGTATAATAAAAGAAGGAACTGGAGGAGTCACCTAATAAACTAACTGATGCAATGGATAGAGTGTTAGGCTGGAAGTTGGGAAAACGAGTTGAAGCCTGACTTCAGACACTCACTGGATTGTGACCGTGGGCAAGTCCCTTCACATCTTTGTGCCTCAGTTTCCAAATCCATAACAGGGTTGTTGTGAAGATGAAATGAGATATTTGTAGAGCACTTTGCAACCCTTAAAGCACTATGTAAATGCTAGCTGGCTATCATTAGAGTTGCCTGCTTATATGACTAAACAATAAGCTAGGAGAGTAGAAAAGCATTCCTCTCGAGTCCATGTTTACTATGAGTATACTTTGACAGAAGCAGGCAGTGAGGTTACGCTCTATCTATGGGCTGATGTTTCTGCTTATTTACAAGATCACAGAGCACAGAGATGGAGCAGAAACCCTCAAGTCCAACCCTGTGACGTATTTTTTGCTCTTAGGTTGGGGAAGTGCTTCACTTTTTGCTTGGCTCAGCTGCAAAAAGAAATGCTAATACTGATCTCTCCAAAAGACTGAGGGTTCCCTGATGAATGATTATGGAGCCCTTCTGAAATGTAGCATATGATTGAAATGACGCTATCACATATGCATGAGAATTTATGGAAAGTAGAAGGAAGCTAATATTTTTGCCTGAGAGTATGATTGGAGGCTCTCAGTGAACAGAATTTTCATTAAATTCAAAATGTGTATAAGTACATAGCAATAATAGCTAACCATACCTGCCTCCTTAAGGTGTGCAAAATCTTTCCTATGAATTATTTCATTTCATCCCTGGAATACCCCAGGGAAGGAGGCACTATAGGTATTTTTGTTCCCATTTTACAGATGAGGAAACTGAGTCTCATAGACTTTACTTATTCATAGACAGAGTTAGTAAGTGCCAGAGATGTGATTTGAAATTGGATTTTCTTGACTCTTAGCCCAGAACACAAGCATATAAATCTCTCTTAGCCATCGTCTAAGAGCCAAAGCAAGTAACATAAAAGAATAAAATCATTTCCAATGAACTATAACATGAAAAAGTTATAAAGAGAAAGTCAAAGGGGACCTCAGACTTATAATTTAATATATTCTGCAACAGAAACCTCTGTTATGACATCTTGGAGAGGTGATAATGGAATCTGCATTTGAAGACCTCAAATGAGGTGAAACTCACTGCCTGTCGATGCAGCCCCTTCTGCTACCAGACAGATTTAATAGGAAGTTTTTGTTTATATCAAGCTGAAATATGGCTCTTTGAGACTTCTCTCCACTGCTTCCAGTCTATTGTGGAGGTAGTGGGGGGGGGGAGGTCAAGCAAGAGAAATAGAGTCTCTCTCTACACAGCTGATCGGCACCCTCCTGATATCTGAACACAAGTATAGATGATGATTTGAGCACAAGTAGCATAAGATACCACCAAGTACCTATGTGTTTATATGTGTATATATGTACATATTTGTGTATAAATTGCATGTATGTACAATTGTCTGTATGTATTTATTTGTGTGTGTGTGTGTGTGTGTGTGTGTGTATAACCAGGGTGTGCTCATGTGTTGAAAGTTAAAGAAAATAAGAGAATAATTTGAATGTTTCACTTATAGCCACAACATACTGAAAGATCTTAACAGAGGTTTCTGATGACATTGAATACTACCCCTATGAAAGATTTATGGAAAGATGTGACTGAAAATTACATAGTAGGAAAAGGAATGGATGTCTCGAGATCTGTTCTGGTAGGGAGGAATACCCCCACATAGACGAGATCATGGATTCATTGGAGTATACCCTTCCATCATAACGTTTCAGCAGTGAGTCACATCCCACCAAGTCACAGTGTTACCAACACGGCTGAATTTACCTGGGTAATAAATACTCCAGATTATTGAGTTAAAGGAAAAGGGATCATATTATCGTACATTTAAAGCAAAAAGAAACCTTAGAGGTTGTCTTATCCAACTCCTTAATTTTACAGGTGAGGAAATTGAGACCCAGAAAGCTAGTGACTTATCCAAGGCCACACAAGTATTAAGTGGCACTGACAGGAATCAAATCCAGTTTTTCTGACTCCAGACTCACAGACTTTCCCATTTTGTTTATTATACATACTCTGTGCATTTGTGTATAGACGCCTGAGACTAAGTGTATCATTACTTCCCTACTGCTCAGATATTGCCTTTTGTGAACTATCCATCTCTTCCATTTCTATTCTGTGTACTTTCCTATATTCCTCGCCTTCATTTGAAGTTTAAAGACCTCCAACAGATTCCCAGATCTAGATGGAGATATTCTTTCTCTCCCACATTAGATCTATTTGATTCCTGGCATGAGAGCCATCATTATTTTATCCTAAGCCCTGATTCAGAAATCCAGATCCTTTTTTTCCAACATCATCCTTTAAACCAGATGTTTATTTCCAATACATACTTTTATCTTCCTTGAATTAATAGCCATGATAAAAACACTCCTTGTGCCATTAAAGTCTTTACTTCCCTCCCCATTTTCTTCTCCAGTTCATTTAATGGATGAGTAAAGTAAGGAAAATAGGATTAAGTGACTTGCTCAGGGTCACACAGCTAGTAAGTCTGAGGCTGGATTTGAACTCATGAGGATGTCTACCTGATTCCAAGCCCAGTACTCTCTATCCATTGCACCACCTCGTTACCCCATATTTATAAAGTGCCTACAATATGCTAAGCAGTGAACTGTTGTTCAGTCATTCCAGTCATACCCAACTCCGTGGCCTCATTTGGGATTTTCTTGGCAAGTGAAAGTGATTTGCCAATTCTTTCTCCAGGTCACTTTACAGATGAGGAAAGAGAGGCAAACAGGGTTATGTGACTTGCCCAAAGTCACATGGCTAGCATGTGTCTGAGGCTGGATTTGAACTCAGGTCTTCCTGACTCCAGACCTGGTGCACTACCTCACTGCCCTTGTGGTAGTATCATTCAGTCCCACATGAATCATGAGAAGTTGATAAAGTTCATGAAATTTAACAATTCTTGGGAGACTTTTTGGGCTTCCCCAGATATGTGACCTTGCACAACCCTCCTTCACTCAAATCAAAGTCACATCCTTATTTCCCTGATGCCATGGTCCTCTTTGAAAACAAAGGACAAACAAAGCAACAACAACCTGATGGGAAAAAAAGCACAGTAAATCTCCCAATATTTTAAAATCTGATAGACATGTGACAATCTCAGTGACCCTCAGCTGGGAGTCACCATCTAACATGATTCTTCTCTTCTTCCTATGATTAATACTAGATATCTTTGCTCTTGCTGCTCAAGCTCATCCTCATTATTACAAATAGCACAGGGAATTGCCTCTTTCTCAGGATGGGAAGAGCTTTGAACCTATAACAGAAATCCAATGGTTCTTTTTTTCCTTTCTTTGCGTAACATTCTTCCACTCTCCACATTTCTGACATAAATTTGGATTCTTTTCTGCCTCTTTGGACTCTTTGGTTTTCTCTTCCATTCTTTCAATGGATACTGTGTTCTCTTTGATAAACTAGAGATTAGGGAATGCTTTTCATTTGCCTTTCACCTTCCTTACAGAGATACCAACCTTCATTTTACATGCATAGAGATGTGACTGTTAGTCACACTGGAAGAAACACAAAGTGTAATCTCCCGAATACTAGAAGGTTCCCTTTACCCTTCAGACTAGTTAAAATAAAACCATTGAACCAAAATGTAGCTTTTGTTGCTGGCTAACCAATCTTCCCATTTCTGTGCCTGTTTCCCAGACTGGGACCCCAGTTCCTGGGAATTCCTGAGCAATATTTGTTTGTTTGTTTATTGGGTTTCTCTATGTTTGTCTAAGTTATATTCAACTTTTCTCTTCAGGATCATCTACTCAGCTACAGCTTGATTTTCAGTGAACAGATTCCTATCAAATCCATAACATAAATAATAACTGCCATTTCCTATTATCAACAAGGAGGTCTTTTGAAGAAATCCAAAGCTAACCAGTTTTCACTTCTTCCTAAATCTTTCCATCTTTCACCATTGATTAGACATAACTTTTGCCTATTCATTCTGCCCCCATATTCTTTGTTTATAAAATTATTTGACATAATATATCATTATAATCACATAAATTCCCATTTGAGATTAATTCATATCCACAACCATTAATTCTAGGACTCTTTAGAAATTGTTCCCACCTTTAGATAGATACTTTTCCTTTAAAATATGCCAATCACTTAAATCTCCTGGGTTCCCAGGACTTAAAGCTACTCTGCCTTTTCTTCTGGAAGTTTTAAATTCAGAAGGTTTCTGTGTTTGATTATTACATCTAAGCATTACTTATGTCAAAAAATACCACAAGGTTGAATAGCATTCATTTCTCCTGTCCTCTTAGTTCAGGACTGAGCTCTAATGGTGAGGTTAGGGTCTCATTATTTCCCATGGAAGAAATTGCTCTTGGGGTAGTTTCAGAATGATAGTCAAGGAAACTAGGTCTTTCTCAGAAAACTAAAATAAAATTAAATTAGAAAGAAAAAACATTCTGGTTAGAGGCATTTGGGAATAATTTTTCAAAAGATTTTTAGCAATAAGTTGGCCAAAGCATGCCCATTAGGCGCACATGGGTATCTGAATCAAATATGACCTTATTCAATAACTGATTTCTAAAGGTGGGTCTACATGAGGCAGATGTTTTCAATTTATGTTGGTTCCCATCCTCCAACATAATTTAGAGTTAGAATGTTTGTGTTTAAAGAGTGGGTAGCAGAAGAGTTCAAACTTTGGAGGCCTTGTTCTGCTCTGTCCTCCCCTTCCATTAAGCCCTCTGGAACTCCCATCTTATTTTTAACAAAGTCATCTTCAAGTTGTACCTCTTGCTTTCATACCCCTTTTGCACTCACTAAAATTGGACCCTTCCCAGAAGGCTGTATCCCTGGCCACTCTCTGCACCACTGAGCATACCTTCTCTAATTCCCCTTGGCACACCAAGGCAGGAGGAATAAGTGTACAGGTTTTTCTTCATTGCCACTTCTAAAGCCTTCCACATGCCACCATTATTCAGTAGCCTCTTCTTTCATTTTTACGGCATCCATCTATATAACCTTATTCAGATCCTAGCTACACTGTGGATAGAGTGTTGGGCTTGGAATCAAGAAGATTCATTTTCATAAGTTCAAATCTGGCTTCTGGTGGGTGACCCTGGGCACGTCACTTAACTCTTTTTGCCTCAGTTTCTCACTTATAAAATGAACTAGAGAAGAAATAGCAAACTACTCTTGTACCTTTGCCAAGAAAACTCCAAATACGGTCCAGAAGAGTCAGAAATGACTGAAAATGTTCAAAAAACCCCAATGAGAGGCAATGAATTCATTTCAACCCATTCATTCTCTTGCCTTTTTCAAGGAGTTTCATACTAGACTCCCAGTCTTTACAAAATCACAGGACCTCAGATTTAGAGCATGAAAAGGGAACAAATAGGCATCATGTTCTACAATAGCCCAAATCTTTATAGTTGCTTCTTCCACTTGCTGCTTTGAGATCTTGGGCAAGTAGTTTAGATTTCCTCATCTATAACATGGAAACTTTAATATCAACCAATAGGATTGTTGCGAGGTTCAAATAAATTAATATATAGTACTTTGAAAGATTTAATACACTATATAAATATTAGTGTGATGAGACTTTCACATATGCCCAGATCACTTAAGATTGAAGCATCTGCATGGGAGATACCAGAGATATGCTTCTGGGAGAAGACATTCAGCATTACCCTACCACATGAGTAGGAAAAGCCTCTTTCCATTACCTGTCTAGACAGAGTTAACTGTTTCTTTAAATGTACCTTAGACACAGTTGCCCTTTCTTTCTGGTAGCATCCAGGGGGTGAGTATCTCAGCCACCAACAGCACAGGTACTGTGTACTAAGCTAGGTTGGAGGGAGGATCATCTTTCTTCTTAGACCCTGTGGCCCCAAGAAACAGGTTGAGGGTTTTGATTTGTTTGTTCTTTTTCAGTTTTTAGACTAAAAATCATTTTTTAAAAAGAAAGAGAAAAATATCAGTTTAGCAAAAGCAGCCAACATATAACTTGAATCTGACAGTATGTGGAATGTTTCAATGGCCCCCACCTTTTCAAAGAAAAAGGAAGTCTATGTAGAGCATTTCAATGAGAGACAAGCCAAAATAACGCAGTGAGACTTGGTTCCTTAGTTCTACCTGGAGCAGTACATAGATAGATAGATAGATAGATAGATAGATAGATAGATAGATAGATAGATATAGATATATACATATGTATGTATGTATATGTATATAATATCTGTATATATACTTATATATGAAGGAGGCAATAAGGGAGTCCTTATTAGTTGGGACTATAATTGGACAGGAGCTATTAGTGATTTGTAGCATAAGAGAATATATCATATAATAAAATACTTAGAATTGCCAGAAAAAAAGAATCCCTCCCTCAATTTTAGTGTGCTAATGGAATGGAAAACAAAGAGGATGATTCATGTAGAGTAATCCATATTAAAATTTAATCTGCATTAAAATTAAATAAAGGGCATACTTCAAGAGCACATATAATTTACATCTGGGTAATGAGAGAATAGACACTTCCTTTTCAGAATTTTCCCTCTCTGTGCTATACGCAATGTCAACTATGCTTTCTATTTACAAGTGGATTGCAGTCATAGAAAGTGAAAGCCGGCTTCCTGACCCCTTTTCCTCACGTGTAAAAATGTTTCTTCTGTATACTTCAATATCAATATCCTGGTAACTTTTCTATTTGGGCTGGGATTGGTGGTTATTGTTGTTACTGTGTGTGTATGTATGCGTGCATGTGTGCATGTGTGTGTGTGCATGTGTGCACGTGTGTGTGTGTGTGTTTGGGGGAGCGATTCACTGAGGCTTGAACTGTTCCCTTCCCACATAATAAAACACTTGATCTCTTACATTAAAGCAAGGCTTTGGCAATGAGATGTGGTGTATGTACCCTCCAAGATCACAGAGATTAGGTACAATAATAAAATTTGGTAGAAAGATCATTGACTTTGGAATCATGAAGATGTGTATTCAGTTCCTGCTTTTAACACTTACTAGCTGTGTGACCAGGGTCAAATCTCTTAACCTCTCTAAGCTTTGTTATACTCATCTGTAAAAACGAGGATAACAACAGCTGAGTATCCACCTCACAGGACTGTTGCAAGGAACAAACAAAATAAGGGACAGAACATGTTTTATCACCATCGGCTGTTATTATACAGAGATGTCTGCATCTCATGGCTATGGCCTGGAAAACAGAGGGTCTTTTTACAGGATCTCTGGTGCACAGTATTTGTCTAGATGCCAAAATGAAATGGCCAATACTGCTCAGAGGTACTCCCAGAAGCACCAGTGACAGCTGCTGACACTGCAGTGTTCCTAAGGCCTTGACGCAAAGTGGAGTGTGCAATGGGGCAAGCTCATTCCTTCCCTCATGGGGATCTAGAGTCTTACCTTAGAATTTCTCAGCAGGTATGGGAACAAGCAAGAGGAGTCTAAAAGACAGTTAAACATTGTATGGGCATGGATCGCTTGAGCTTGGGAGTTCTGAGCTTCAGTGTATGAAACCAATGGAATATTGATACTAAATCTGGTACCAGCATGGTAGGATTGTACCACTAGTATTCTCTGGTGCCAAAATGATGAGGCCACCAAACTGCCTGAATAGGGGTAAACCAATTCAGATCAGAAAAAGACTAGGACAACGTTCCTTTGCCAAAAGGCAGTAGGATCAAACCTGTGAGTGGCCATTGCCTGGTTGAAATAGAAAAATCCAGTCTCAATACATACATACATACATACATACATACATACATAGAAGATTGGATGGATAGATAGATAGGTAGATGGATAGATATAGATATATACACACATACATATATACATACACACATATAATGCAACATACATACCTATATTACATTATATATACATAGAAGATCACTCTCTCTCTTTCACTCTCTCTCTCTCTCTTTCTCTCTTTCTCTCTCCTTCTTTCGATATCTATATCTATCTCTCTCTATATGAATGAATAAAAACCTGCCTCACAAGAATCCCGTAAGGCTCAAATGAGCTGGTGCTTGTAAAGTCCTTTGCAACCTTCAAAATGCTATGTAACTGTTACCTATCATAACCCTGTAAAATAGACCCTGTCTCAAACCACTGTCATCTCAGGCTGGTCTACACATCCCTCTGTCTGGGAGCAGTCATTAAGAGCTCCACACTGAACAGAGAAGTACCAATTTAAGTGATGAGTATTATTCTCCCATTAAATAACGTGGCCAAAGGAGTGTGCTAAAAAAAAAAAATTTAAACGTCTGAAATTTTTTACCATATGTTTACAGAATTCCATTAAAATGAGATCTGCTGATTATAAGCCTTACTGATTATTTCCCTGGCTTTCCCATTTATGTATCCTGTCTGCTTCATACACTGTCATCACCCAGGGTATAAGCAGATGTGGTGATAAACCCTCAATTTAAGATGACTGTTGCCGTGGTTTATCTTTAAGACAGGTTAGAAGATTTATTCCATTGTTTTTAATCTGTTTTCAGCACAGCCTGGAGTTGTTTTGCATTACAATGTGTTTCAGCTCTAAGCTTCCTATTATTAAAGATATATACAAAAAGAGTACTTAATGTATTTTTTACATATTTCTAGAGTCTTTTCTCTAAGGGATGTGATATAGAATAATCCCCTTTAGACATTGAGATTATAGGAGATAAAAAAAATTACTTAGCAGAGACTGCTTTGTGACCTTGGGCAAGTCATTTCAATTCCCTGAGGCCAATCTTTCTTATCTTTAAAATGAAGGAATTAAAATAGATGAGGATGGTGCTCTGAGGTCATATAGTTGCTCCTTTTTGCCAACATTTCACCTTACCCAGCAGCCTCTGCTCTCTTCTCTGTGGGAATATTCACTGTTCTTTGTTCAATAGGTCCTTTCATGGAAACCTTGTGAGATATCACATGTAAAGCCCTTTGCAAATCTCATTTGCAATTGCTCTATAAATGTTAGATATCATTTACCCACAGAAACAGCCCCTGAATCAAACCCTCATCATTTTCAGTAGCCCTTAAATTGGATGGAGGCGTCCTGCTGTCCTATAAACAGAGGTACAGAAGTGAACAGGGAGTACCAACAGGAGCCTAGGAAATGGGCCCTCCACCGCATCATAATGACTCCTTTTTCCAAAAACGAAAGGAAGATTCTCTAGTCTCTTATTGCTGGAAAGGAGGTTTATTGAGAGAAGGAAAAGAATAGGGATGGGGGTGAATGATGTGATTGTTATCTCCATATTTAAACCTGATCAATTGGAAACAGTTTGGAAAACCATGACCATATCCTTGCTGGACCTATTCTCACCCCAGAAGCCCAGGCACTCCTACTTTGGGGAAAGGCCCTGATACTGACATCCAGTGAATGCCCATAGTGGTGGAGACCTCACTACAATATTTGACAAATTCCCCAATGGATTATTTTTCATATATATGTATGTATGTATGTGTTAGACACTACGGAGATACACATAATCACATGTGCCTAACTGCATAAGCATATCCTGACAGGTTCTTTTAATTAATAGCTATTTAATTTACAAAGAATGTTGCTATTATTAAGGACATGTTGATTCCAATGGATTAAGCCAGATAATCGCATTTTATAAACGGCCAACATGTAGTGACACTTTCCTCTTTTTATGATGAGTCTCATCACATGAAGTGCTGGTTGGGGTTTATAATTCAATCCATTTTACTGACTCACAAAGGGTGGAGTAAAATGACAAAGTCCTTTGGTCCTTCAGTCAGAACATTTCCATATTACCGGGTGATTATGTATTTATCATCTCACCACATGAGGTGCTCTATGAGACTAAGGTCAGTAATTACCACCCTGGAACTGGCTTTTATGTACAATAGTACTGCCCTCAAATAAGAAGGCATATAAATATGTTGGATCAGAAGAAACAAATAAAACATAAGACTGTCATTAAAATGAGGGGAAAAGAAAGAAAAGACATATCAAGGCTTTGCCCGCTCTATTTGCCAGCAACTGCTCTGCCTCTGGGCACATTAAATACTGGCTACAATTACCTGCCTGTCATAAAGGGATGCAAAACAACCACCAGACACAGCATGACAAAGCTGACATTGTAAGTACAAGCACATGGGAGTACAAATACTTAAAACAGAATTCTATTATTGTGGAGAGGAGATATTAACCCTCCTGAGCTGGCAAACTTCTGAGCCCAGTAACTGGATTCAGGTGCCAAACACACCCCCATCTTTTTAGTTGGACATGAAAGCATCCTTCTCCTTCTGCCCAAATTTACTCCCACTAGCACTGTGGTAAAGAGCAATAGCCATTTGGTTAATAGCACTGTCACTGGTGTCCTTTACAATGTACCTTCTCATTATCCATTATCGGGGCTTCTTTAACTAAGAAGAACAGAATTAACTTAATTAGGAATCCTGAATGTGGTCATAATGGCCATGCGAGTCACCTCTATGACACCTCATTTAAGATAAGAAATATAGAAAAACAAAGAATGTTGAATAAAGGTTATTTTCCTTCACTTAAGTCCTACTAACACACCCATCATGTCAGGGGGTAATCTTGGGTTCTCAAAGCTATGCTGGTTAAATACAGGCTCTAGCAGGTCCTACCAACTTGGAAAGGTTTGGGGAATGGGCTGGGCAATAGACCATTGTTTGCAGATGAGCCCTGCTAAATTCAGAGAGATACCTTGCCATAACATTGGCTACCAGGAGATGAAATTTTGGCCAGAGTAACTAATTAAACCATCCCCTGGGGAACAGAGTGGGTTGCAATTTGTGTTTATAGAGGGTGTTTTAATGCAATTCAAGATTTGGGGGGTTTAATGAACTGCTGCAAGCTCAATATGAGTCATTGGTGTGATAGGACGGAAAAGAAGGTGATAGTCCCTTTGCATTCTGTTCTAGTCAGAATACATTTGAAGTGTGGTATTCAGTTCTGGCGCTATAATTTAAGGAAGACATTGATGTCTTGGAGAGCATTAAACATGAGGTGCTAACAGAGCTTGATAAGGATGGCAATTAAGGATTAGTTGAAGGAACTACAGATATGTGACCTGGAGAAAAGAAGATACGGAAGTATATGGAAGTAGGAACAAGGGGACCCAATGGTTGCATTTAGGAGCTTTCCTGTGGGAAAAAGATGTATTTTTTCTGCTTGGACTCAGAGAGCAAGCTAAGAGGAATGGTAGAAGTTATGATGAGGGAGATTTAGGCTCCACGTTAAGAAAAGATTCCAAACAATAAGCACAATCCAGAAGCAGAATGAACAACCCTGTGTGGCAGAGGTCTCCCTTTCTGGAGGTCTTCAAATAGATGCCAGATGATCACTTATCTGAAATGGTATAATGGGTATTAATTCTTCTATATGGTCTCAAAGTCCTTTCTCATTCTCAGGTTTTGAGATTCTGATTCCCACTACATATATTGATGAAGCCTGAGATCTCCTTTAGCTTTGAAGCTAAGTGTTGTCTTAACTTTTGCAAGCACATCCATAAAGTCAACTGTTGATTATACACACTAATGGAGATGAGCAATAGCATAAATAATTCAAAGTGGTAGGTAATCCAAAAATCATATGTATTTGGCTCCATAGTGTGCTTCTGTGTTTACATTTGAATATAGGTGTGTCTGATTTGCTTGGAATTTGTATCACTTCAAAGAAAAGAAAAGACTGAGTCAGCAGGAGGTGAAAAGCCTCCTCAGTTCCACCAGAGAATTTGTTGCTTGTCATTGGAATCATTAAATTTAATCACTGTATGTATTGCACTATGGTGTTCAGGTTTTTTGACTTTTCAGGTTATTCTAGGAGGCCCCTAATACTAAAGTTTTCTCTCTGTCTCCTGCCTTTGAGATGTCTCCTATGTTTTTCTCTTGCTTCTCTTCAACCAAATTGTCCTTCACTGAGTATAATTGTATTCCCAATCGGCTGATCTCTTTTTTTGTTTCATTGAAGAGTTTGCTATTGTGAATTTAAATTTAAATTTTTGCTTTTCTGCTAATTTTCTGCTTTGCTGGCCATATTTTTGTCATTTGTTCCCTTTCAGCTTCTTCTTTTCAAGAGCATCGTTTTTCTCTTGAATCATTTGAGAACTTCTTACAGCAGCTCCATCCATTCTTTGGAATCTCCATAGAGTCCACTGCTTCATCAGATGGTTCAATTTCCTTTGCCTTGCAATTTTTAGTTAGAGACGTTTGTAGTGGTTTAAACGACTCAATAGACATCTTCTCTTCTGTTTCTAAACATCTTTCCTGTGAATGTATCTACTTGTGATTTAAATTTTTAACTGAGTTTTTTGTCCTCCTGAAACCATTGATATTTTTAGTCCTTCACCCTTAAATTCCCTGATTCTTTCTGATCCCTTGCCCTTCAGTGACAGTTCTTTGGGGCTGGACCTCAAAGCTATTTCAGTCTCCTCTGAAACTGAGGGATTCACTATTCACCAGACTGAATCCATGCCCCAAAATGTTTTTGGGAGATTAGGACTGGTCCCAGTTGGATACCAGTTCCTTCTCCTTTAAGCTTGGTGTAGCCCCACATAGATATCCACTGGTACAGTGTCCCAGTTCCCTGTATTTTTGAGGTCTCCGACTGAGCACTGAAACCCCAGAGCACAAGCTGATGGGTCAGGTTATGCACTCTGCCAGGGTGTGGGGTCTGGTTGTGGGGATAGTGAGTGAACGCTTTAGGGATTCACCTTCTCTGCTATTAATTTATAAGGTTTATTACCTCTTAGGTTTCTTGATGAATCTTCCCTTGTAGAGACAGCTAACATTTTCCATCTCTGGTGTATAATTCCTCTTTTGGGAGAGTTTTCGAGTGTTAGTGAAGACTAGAGAAAATGTATAGTCTTTCATGTTGATCTCATGACCTAGAATCCCTGCATCTAGTAAAAATGCAAAGTACCAGTCTATGCAAAGCCAGATTTTATTGGTAGTAAAACCAGTTCTGTAAACTGAGAAATAACATTATTCAATCATATATAATAATAATTATTATTAACAATGATTATAATAACATATTGTATTTCTATAGTACCTTAAGGTTTCCAAAGTGATTATACATATTGTCTCATTTTATCCTATAACAACCACGGGAGATAGGTGCTATTATTATACCCATTTTTATAAGAATAGACAACTGAGGCATACAGAGATTGAATGGCTTACCCAAGGGTCACACACCTTATAAGCATTAGATTTGAACTCAGATCTTCCTAGATTGTCTATATTCACATATCAAGGCATACCAATGCAACTAAGGCAACATGTTCCTAAAATTAATTTTTTTATAAGACAGGAAGGAGCAACCCCTATTATGATATTTGTCTTTTATTTTTCTCTTGGAATCCTATCTTTTCCATGCCTTTTTTAGCCTGAGATATTATTGAGGTGGAAGGGGTGCCATATTTCATCATGATTCTTTTCCCCTTAACCTTAGGGAAAGTCTCTTGCTATGTTCAGGACATTAGCTAGTTGGAAAGCTAAAGTATTTCTATTTCTAGATGATTCTTTTCTCTACTAAGAGTCAGAATATGTAGAATGCTGATCTCTAAAGTAAGGTAAATGTTTATTTGATTCCTGACCTAGATATTTACTAGCTGTTGGATTCTGAGTAAATCATTTAACCTTTACGAACAAGTTTTCTCAACTGTAAAATGGGGCTAATAATTGTACCTGACTCATAGGTTTGTTGTAAGAATCAAATAAGAAAATGTATGCAAAGTGCCTTATTATTACTATCAAAAGGAGACATGGCCATAATAGCCTAATTTCTTCTGAGTATAGTATTTATGTTTTTTAATTTGTTCACAGCAATAGTGTCCAAAGTAGGGGACCTTCCTGGGGAGCTGTGAAGAACCATAGCCTAATGTTGAGGGGTATGTAATCAAACAGATAATGGGAAGAAATGTCACATCTCACCCTTGTTGCTATAGTTACTTATGATTTGTGCCCAATACTACTATACATACTCAATTTTTCTTTTTTTCTTTATTTTTTTTTTGCATTTTTTTTGGAGGGGCAATTGGGGATAAGTGACTTGCCCAAGTCCTTACCATGGCTAGTAAGTGTTAAGTGTCTGAGGTCACATTTGAACTCAGGTCCTCCTGACTCGAAGGCTGGTGCTCTATTAACTATGCCATCTCTCCATCCCTTTTTTCTTTAATTTTAACATTAATTTTTTTAAAATTTGGATTTCAGATTCTCTCTCTCCCTTGAGCCTATTCTGACCTAATGAGAAGGCAAGAAACATGATACAAATTATACATGCAAAGTCATGTGAAACATATTTCTATATTAGCCATGTTACAAGAAAAAGAAAAAGAAAAAGAAAGAAGTTTAAAAATTATGCTTCAATATGCACTCAGAGTTCATCAGTTTTCTCTTTGAAAGTAGACAGCGTTTTTCACCATGAGTCCTTCAGAATTGTCTTGGAGCATTGATCTGAGCAGCTAAGTCTTTCACAGTTCGTCGTTGTTACAATGTTGCTGTTACTATGTACAATCTTCTCCTGGTTCTGCTCACTTCCCTTTGCATTAGTTTACATAAATCTTCCCAGGTTTTTCTGAAACTATCCCCTTCATTTTTTTTATTGTGCAATAATATTCCATCACAATCATATACCACACATTGTTCAACCATTCCCCAACTAACAGGCATCCTCTCAATTTTCAATGCTTTGCCACCTCAATAACAGGTTCAATAAATATATTTTTTTACAAATAAATCCTTTTCCTTTGTTCTCTCTGGGATTCAGATCTAGTAATAATATTGCTTGGTCAAGGGGTATGCATAGTTTTTTAGTCCTTTGGGCATAGTTTCACATTGTTCTCTAGAATCCTACCCTTATCTTTTAAGGCTCCTTAACTCTGCCCCTTCTTCTCACTAGATACACACATACCATTGGGACAATTCTGCCACCACTCCTTGTTTCTGGAATCACTTTTACAAATATGGCAGGTGCCCCTCGAAGACTGGGTTCTGTACTTAGGAGTAGCAACCCATGATAAACAGTCCCATTTCCCACCTTTAGATTTTGGGTGAGACAGAATAAGTCATATAGGTTGACCATTTATGATGAATTGTGATGAAAGAGGTATGATTGTAATTTTCCCCCTCAAAACCAACCCATCCACCAAACTTATTTATTACCCTAAAGGGCACCTCCATCCTTCCAGGCACCCAGGTTCTCACAACTTCAGTATAATGGACTATTCTTCACCTTTCCACACCCCACATATCAAAACATTTGCCAAATCGGCCAGTTCTGCTTCTACATCTCTTGTCCATTCACTCAGCTGCTACCCTGATTCAGGCCCTCAACACTTCTCACCTGGATTATTGTGATAGCCTCATAATTGGTTCTCTTTGTCTCAAGTCACCTCACATTCCAATCTATCCTCCACATAACTGTTGAAGTGATTTTTCAGAAGCACAGATCTGATCATGTAAACTCTTCCAAAACCCTATTCAAAAAACTCCAATGCCTCCTTCTTAGGTTAAATATTATTTTATATTTATCTCATCCTTTTAAAATTTCTCTTATTGCAGAGGTTTTATAATGTACATAATTATTATTGCTTGTATGTCAATTACTTATATATCATGCTTATGCACATTGCTTATATATGATACATAAATGTACACATGTTTTGGTTGTGTATGATCAAAATATTTTTATTGTCACAGTTTTGTGACTTAAAGATCTGTAGATCAAATGAAGATTTTTTTTAAAAAAATCTACTCATCCTATTCAGTGATATTAATGTTATAGTGAGAGGGAGGTTCATTTTCTGCATAAAACTAAAAATTCAGAAATGTACTCTTTAATATTACATGAATATTTAATAATATTTTTATTTTTTATTGAAAGGAAATTGTTATGCAGACAACGTGAGGATAAAATCTGTGGACAGGCAGTGGATTCAGAAGGCAATACTCAAAATCCCTCATCAGGCACTGAAGCAAAATGGGGATTAATATTAAATATAAATGTGTTTTCTTGCATAAAAGATTTTTCGTAACTTATTTTTATTGGGTTCCCATTTGCTGTTCTGTTTGGGATGAAGTAATGGGTTTGTTTTATTGTCCTTTCATCAGTTGGATTTCCCATATTGAACATGAACTGCACTTTGTGGAATTAAGATAATGCAATGCTGAATATAATTTGCAGAGCTAGGAGTGATCTATAAAGTCTGATGTTGACAGCGTCATTTTTTTTCTTCTTTTCTTTTCCACTCAATGCCCTGCTATTGCTATTCACAATGAATAGAGTGCTTTTTCTAAAAACGCTAACGGTTGAAGTCTGTATCTTTTCTCTATCTTCCTAACATCTTTTACATCTACCCTCTACAGCCAGCCTACTTTTCCAGTTTTATCACATATTGTGTTTCCTAGTTACCTGTAATCATGCTTCATTTCCCAAGGAGATTTTAAGTTCGATAAGTACACAGACCATCTAGCACCCAGCACTATACTCAGCACAAAATGGGTGCTAATATATGAATGAATTAATTCATCTGTGCCCTCCATTTCGTTCCCCCTGATACCATACTAGTTCAGGGTTTCATTGTGTTTTGTTCACACTATTGATAAGATCCTTGGGGCAGGAGTCAGGGCCTTGGTTTAGATTTGATATGATGCATATCTATGTCCTATTTGACCTTGACCAAGGCATTTAACCATTTTGGGGTCTCAGTTTCCTCATAGACAAAATGGGGTATCTGAATTAGATGACCTCTAAGGTTCCTTGTAGATCAAATCTATGATCCTACAATTTCCTTTTAAATATTTTCCTTGCTTCAAATCTCCACCTCCCCCCATTCCATCCTATGCATTTCTACTAGATAAGTCATTCTCTGGAAATATGGATCTAAATATACTAGTTAAGAGCCTTCAACTGTTCTCTGCTAGCTACAAAATAAAGTCCATATGTATTAGCCTTGCATTCAAGGTCCTAAATATTGCTGACCCAACTTACCTCTCCAGATTTATATCCCATTATTCCCCTTCATGTATCTTACTCTTTCTCTAAAATGGTCTACTGCCTGTTCCCCTATCAAGTCTTGTCCTTTCTTTCCCACCTCAGTGCTCTTGATAATGTTGTTGCTCCAATCCCATGAATCCTTTGAGCCTCTACTCAAAGGTCACCTTATCTATGAATCACCACCTCCTTCTCTAAACTACTCTCTCCCAATAGGGACACAAAATTTACTTTTTTGCTATAATTTACTTTATGCTAGTTAACATTTCTATAGCACTTTAAAGTTTGCAAAATATTATCTAATTTAATCCTTACACAAAAGGTAGGTGCTATTATTACCCTATTGTACAGTTGAGAAAACTGAGGCAAGCAGGGATTACCTAATTTGCAAAGAATCACATATCTAATAAGGGTCTGAAGCTGTTTTTCAGCTCAAATCTTCTTGGCTACAGGTCTAACATTCTATCTATTGGGTCACCTAGCCTGAAGCTCTGGATTTGGGCCATGAGGTTCTGGGAGTTTTCATTTGGGAGTTTATTTTAGAAGATAACCAGGCAGAATACTTTCACATTGTCTTTTGGTTCTCAGAATTATGGACAATTTTCTTTCATAATTTCTTAAGACATAATATTTATATTTTGGGGTGGGTCATGGCCTTTAGGTAGATTGATTCTTAAATTATCTGTCCTTGATCTGTTTTCCAGTTGAATTGGTTTTTTGATAAGCAATAATTCACATAGTCTCCTTTAAAAAAAAAAAATTTCCAATTCTGTTCAAGTCAAGAAGCATTTATTAAGTGTTTACTATGTGCCAGGCCCTGGGCTAAGATCTGGGAACATAAATACAGAAAGCAGAAAGAAAGCTAGTCCTGTTCCTCAAAGAATTTACATTCAAAAGGGAAAAAACTATACATAAAAGGAAAACTGAAAAGGGGAGGGAGGTGGAGAAGAAATGAAAGAGAAAGAACATAGTAGAGAAAGTCTAGAGAGTCAGGAATGCATGAGGCCTGGAAAAAAATGAGAAGATGTTTGGCTTGGGCATCTTTTTTTAAAATGGAGGTTCTACACTTAACCCCAGTTGCCTTGCCTTCCCCTCTTAAAAAAACAAACAAACAACTAAAATGGAGATTCTAAGAGGAATCAGCCAATCAGAGGTAAAGACTTGTGGATTGTGGGTACTTCAAATGTGTGGCGGAGTGAGCTTCCAAAATGAATGACTTTCTATGGCATGAGAGAGAAGTTTCCAAGAGTCAGGAGCACACCTTGCAGAGGAATGGTTTTGTTCAAATATTTCTTGTTTTTTTTCCTGGAGACATTAATTTCTGTTTGGTCCATTCTCATTTTCAAGGAGTCTGTTACTTGGGTAAGGTTTTGAGTCTACATTCCTGCAACACAGGCTTAGCTGATCTGAGCCCAGGGTCCAAGTCCAAGAATCAGCTCTTTTGTTAAAGTGAATGCATTACTGCATTTGTCCTTGCCTGAGCCACAGATTCAGGATCTGTCTCCACCATCAGCATGACTTTATTGCTGGCCTATCTCTGACGCATAGTTCTTTCCCTGGTCTCTTGCCTATGGGCTAAATTTGGAAACTGAGCTGGAAAAGTGGTCCACTGTGATTTCTTTTTAGACTTCCCAATGACTGCTTGGTCTGGCAGTAGTCATAAATCTTTTTTTGGAATAGTTGTAGAGGGAGTGAAGTTGTACTGTTTTCTCCAGTTCCAAGGGTTGGGAACACAGGACCTCAAGGCCACATGTGGTCCTCAAGTGTGGTCCTTTCACTACATCCAAACTTCACAAAACAAATCCCATTAATAGAAGGATTTGTTCTGTAAAACTTGGTCTCAGTCAAAAAGCCACACCCAAGGACCTACAAGGCTACATGTGGCCTTGAGACCTCCGGACCCTACCCCTGGCCTATTCCATCATCTTTGTTGGTATTCCACAGCAATTTTTCTGTATTTCTGCCCAACAATGTCTTTCATGAATATGGCAGGTACTAAATAAAAGACTCTTTAATTGAATTGAACTCTCATGATGTTTGCTTTCTTTTGCTTCACACTGCATTTAGTTGTATATTTTGTCATTTTCTCTACTGGACTGTAAGCTTGAGCCTAGATAAACTGCTTTCCCCTTGGTTGAGTTGTTCTGTCCCTAACAGCAGATACAAGAGATGTTCCGGAGACGTGGTTTGAAACTTGGGCTGTCCCACATCCAGCCAGAGATGTGATGGACTCAAAACCCAAGCTGAGACTGACGTTGAACATGGCCAATGTAGGAATTTGTTTTGCTGGATAATATAATGTACTTATTGTGAGAATTTTATTTTTTCTTTTTAAAAAGTTTTCAGTTTGGAGGAAAGTTGTTCAAGAGGGAGAGATAATAAATCCTTGGTTGTTGTTGTTGTCTGTGAGAATATTGTATTATTTCCCACCTCTATTGCCCTTACTTTTGAGAATTGTTCCTCCCTGAAATATATACTGTCCATCAAAGGCACCTAGGTGGCTTAGTACTTATTTAAAATCCAGCTGTATAGCCCTGGGCAAGTCACTTAACCCCTGCCTGCTTCAGGTTCCTGATCTATAAAATGAAGATGATATCACCTGTCTCCCAGAGTTGTTGTGAAGATCAAATAAGATATTTCTAAAACACTTTGAAAACCTTAAAACAATCTATAATTGTCAGCTGTTATTATTATTGCTATTATTATAGCTTTTGAGTTATCATTAAGTGATTTGACTTGTTCTTTACAAATATGACATGGAGAGTATCAGTCAGAAAGTTGCTTCAGCAGACCAAGTTTCTGTCTCAGTATCAGGGTTCTAAGAATTTGTCTCTTCTAAGGAAATAGATGACTTCTCTACTCAGCTGGCCCTACCTTGACACAAGGTCACATAAGTCTTCTACCTCACATTGAGATTAGGGAATGTGCTCAAGGCCCCACAATTCTTCAGAAGTAGGATTTGAACTCTTGTTTCTGACTTAAGAGAGAGACTTGAAATCCCCCCAAAAAAGATGGAGGCCTCACAAGGTGAAAATCCAGTTATTAAAGATCTTGCTCTTTATAATGGATTTGGGGTTGGTGGTAGGTAACTGATTCCCCTTTCCCAACAAGGAACTCTTAATGCATATGAATGATAGGATATCTAATTCCATCAAACAAAAGGAGATAATTTCGCAGGAGACTGTCAGACATAGTTAACCAAGACTTACAAGCATATGAATTTAGGAAGAAATTTCTTTCTAGTTTGGTACAAATATGCAAATTCATTAAAAAATCAATTTGGGTAAATTGAAGATAGAATTTTTAACTGCAACCTTAATAATACAGGACGTGGAAGCATTTCTACAAATAGGCTGGGGTTGGATTACTTCTCCTCTCCTCTGATAGGTCTACCTTGACACAAGGCCACATAAGTCTTCCATCTCCAAGGCAGAACTAGAAAGAAGAGAGTTCCATCTGGGTTCTCCTCTGACCACGGGAGAAGAGAAATTCTGTTTCTTCTCACTAAGCCTGAGAGCAAATGAAGAGATCATGAGCCAAATGAAAAGTGTTTCCTGACATTAAGTCACTCAACAAAGTAAGATATAACGGGTCCTAAGACCTAAGATGTAAAGAGGCAGAGGAGAAAACCTGTCTGCGCATTCTTGGTGGGCTTTCCTTTTTAAAGCCCATGACTTTGTATATACAGAGGTAGCGATTTACCAGCCTCTTAGAGTGCCATACCTATGCAAGCCACCAGGAGGTACTCAAAATTCAAGCTCCATCATTTCACTCCTACCACACATATGTCAACAAGACTTAACACCTACTTGCTAAGCATGTATGACTGTCTTTCCTCAATCTTTACCTAGATTTAGATATAAATTAGTTTCCAAAAAATTCTTAACTAGCTTCACTGCTAAGTGTCACAATGGATAGAGTGCCAGCCCTGCAGTGTGGAGGACCTGAGTTCAAATCCAGTCTCAGACACTTAACTAGCTTTGTGATTCTGGGAGAGTCACTTAACCTTGTTTGCCTAAGCTTTCTCATCTATAACATAAGCTGGAGAAGAAAATGGCAACCTGCTCCAGTATCTTTGCCAAGAATGGGATTGTGAAGAATTGAACATGACTAATCAACCAAACAACATTGTTCCTTTTTCATTCAATTCTCCTTTCTCTTTCCCTTCTCAGCTATATCTATACCAAATTCATCTATATGAATGTATATATGAATGTATATATGTGTATTATGTATGGAGAGAGAGAGAGAGACACACACACACACACACACACACAGGGACAGAGAAGGAGACAGAAAGATAGAGAAATTAAGTACATCCACTGAAACAAAACTGAAAAGAGGTACAATAGTGGGATTGACCCTGATCCTGGTATGAAATCTCAACTTCCCTCATTCTTTTATTCAATACTCTACTTCTCACTACCGTTAGGCAGACAAAGCCTTGTGCTAGGTATTGCTTGGTCTCATAATCTCAAAAGAACAAGAAGAGATAAATCACATCATCAGGCTCTGTCTTCCCTGATTCCCTCTCCATGGGCAGCAAGCTGGATGAACAATCTCTTCCTCCTGATTGGCTGGACATGAGTTCTGGTGCCTGCATAGCTGTTCTACATCCTTCCAACTTTCCATGGCTTTGTCTTTTAAGTCAGCTGAGTGGTTTCCTTCTCTCTCTTTTCCCCACCATTCTCCCCTCCTGCTCCCCCTTTTCTTGCTACCCAATATAAAATGAAGGGAAAAGCAATAGTTTCCAGTTAAGGCATAAGTTGTTTCAGGCAAAGAATATACACTTACTCCAGTCTTTTTAGTTTGTATGTAAATTTACCTTTCTTCTTGCTAGAGTGGCAAGCTATGCCTGTTAATATCTTGAGAGACTTACCCTCAATGTCCCCGGAGATTTGGGAGAAAAATCATATTATCTATAGCCCAACTTCTTTTTGACATTCCTAAGGTGCTGTCCCTTTTTAGGAGATAGTCCAGTTTTGAATCAAAGATGCACTACCTGGTTAACAATAGGAAGTCATTTCTTTGATATAATCACATGACCCGCTAATACCCCTCTTCTGAGATTTACTGCTCTTGCTGGAGCACTTCTCATGTCCCAACGTCTTTGCTGATAGAGGATAAGGAGGTGCCAGCATGATGGCAGGGATAACTAGCCCTCCAACAGAGTGGCTAGTATTATAAGGGGGAAAAGTATGAACTCCTCCTCCTCTCCTCCTTTTTTCCAACTAAGTAACTAGCTGGTGATTGCAAGAGAACTTTCATGTCCATCTCCCACCCCAGTCGCCAGTGCTTCCCCTCTGAGAACAATTTTTATTTATCGTATACTATCTGTCTCTTGTATTTGTGTAATTGTTTGCACACAGTCTCCCCACTTAGAATGTTCACTCCTGGTAGGAAGGGATTGTTTTTGTCTTTCTTTGTATATATGTTTAGCACAGTGGCTCGTGTTCTGGCCAATGATTTATTAATAATTACTTGTTGTTGATAAGAATGAATGCTATATACTGTAGTCAATCTCCCTTCAGGAGCAACCTCTCATGGAACACCCACCTACCATATGACTCAGTTCCTTCAAGTTTTGTTCTCACTCTCCTTCCTCTGAAGAATCACTCAGGGGAAGGAGGCTGAATTGAATTCCACTTTATCTAAAACCTTCTGATGACTTCCACTAGGCTTCATATCAACTGAATAGGTACAAAGCTTCCCATTTGACAGGCCCATATAGTCAAAACCTCTACATCACAGCTTTGTATATATCAACTTAAAATTTACCTATCCATGAAGTTCTCCTACTTACAGGAAACTCACAGAAAACAGAGTGGAATTTTCACTATAGGATTCATGTAGTCAGAATAGTTTCTCTCTTTGGAGTAGGTACTTAGAAAAGTTGGCATACATAAAACGACTTTTGGAATGCTTACAGGTAGGAATTCCATGTGACTTTTATTTGACTTTTAATAATTAGATGCAATCATTTTCTATTGATCCTTATGTAAGTAGTCTTAATTAGTATGCTATCTTTCTTCAATCAGAAAACAGTGTTTTCACAAAGACAGAATTTCCAAGACTGAATGATCCCCAAATATTGGGGCCCTGTTGTCATGCTGATAGTTTGGCATGGCCTGCAAGGCTGTGAAGTATGTATATGAATGAGGTTGTTTTATGTAGCCTGTTTGCCATTAAAGCAGAATGGCAGGAACCGTCATTTGTCTATTGCACTTGTAAATGCAACCAGAGGCCACTGAACAATGGGGCACCCAATAAATAAAGAAAAGTTTCCCAAACTGTGCCAGAGTAGCTCATGAAGATCAAAAGATTTTAGGAGTTGTTGTTTTTTTTTCCTCTGCTTTTGTGTTTTCCATTTCAGAGGCTTGCTGCCTCATTGATTGTTTTGGTGGGCCTTCCAGTCAATCCAATATGAGCCAAGGACTCTATGTCCATGATGGAAAAACAACCGAGGGACATGTGAAAAATGTCCTCAAATAATTGGTTAGTTTTTTGCCTTTACGCATCAGTATGACTGACACATTGACCCATTAAATTACTTAGTTATGATTTTTGTTGACCTAGGCAAGCACTGCCTATATATAGTCAGATGATTAACTTCATCTATATGCTTAGTAGCCCTAGAGCTAAATATGATAAAATCACTTACTCTCCTACTAGACCCTACTAATGGCATGAAGACAGGAAGAATTTGAGGATTATGCAGCGATTCCCTTTGAGTAATAGACAAATGAAAAAAAAATCTATTGCCTTCTATCATATTAGAAATGGCTAATTGGATTTTATTCCTCTCCTTAGTACTTTCATTGTGCAACTGAATTTGCTCTTTATGTTATTTTTAATAACTTACAGCATGGCCTTCACAAGATAGTTCACTGTAATTCATTGTTTAGGGTATTATTGACTTTACACTCATTAAGAGACTTGTAAAAAACGTACTTCCTGCATGTTCTGGGCATAGTGTTTAAGTTGTAAATATGGCAATATGGGTGTAAATATTGGCTTAAAACCCTTTTTTGAGTCATTTATTTCCTTTTATCTTATTACCTCCAAATAACTATTTGGCTTTGTTTAGCCTGGCCTCTTCCCAGTCTCCAAATGTGCTCTCTAAACTCCCAATAGTCATTTTTTGGAGATTCTTCCTGAAAGAGTCAGGGGGCATGGAACTCAGATAATTTTTGTTCTCACTCTGTTCCAGACGCTCCGTAGCGGCTGTTCACGGAGACAGGCACTCCACTGTGATGACCTTTGAGTCTTGGCAAAGGACTGAGGTACACCAGGGAATTCATCCTGGCTGATGAGCCTCTAGTATTTCTCAGGATCTCTGTGGAAACAAACATCCAGGAGGCTTTTGTGTGAAAGCCCAAAAATACAGAAGCAAGTTACATGAAGCTGCTCTTACCTTTACCTTAAAACGCATTATCTATTTACCTGTCCCCTGTTACAATTGGTCAGGTCGCTTTTTCCTATTGGGCGCCCTTTAATGCTTCCTTAAAGGTATCATTTTTAAAAAAATCCTTCTAATTAAAATAGAAGAAAAAGAAAACAATTTCGTCTGGGAAGCAAAATTCATTTTATTTTTAACCTGAATTCACTCTTCATTTAGTTGTTTGAAAAGCTATACACATAGCATGATGGTCATTGGGGAGCAACAAACACACCCAGGTACTTGCTGAGTCTCTCAACTTAAGTCTGAGGTGGCTCAGTAAGACCACCTGTATTTCTTGGTGCAAACCCAGCAGAGCTTCAGACTTGGTAGAGCTGATTTGAATCCAGAGACCTGGCTGCATTCTTGGATCTCTTATCCAACATGAGGCATCAAGAGGCCTGGAAACTTTTTAGCAAAAACATCAACAATGGGAAAGCCAGTTAGCTTATGCTTTGACCCCCAGCCTGTACACCCTCACAATCAACAGTATTCCTATTCTCTAGGGAGAAGAGTTCAACCTTTAGGGCAAGAGGAGGGGGAACCATGGGGCACATCTGCTTAGTCCCCCACAGGGGTTGAAAAATCCACGATCTATCCCAGAACACACAAGTCCATAGCTGCTGCTTTTTCATCTGCTTTTCCCTTGGCTGAGCTACCTTGTCCATAATAAACTTCACAGAATCAAAGGGACAGCGGCACACTGGGCAGCATTCCCTTATCCAAACCAATCAAAGGGATGGGCCCCAGAGTCATTTCAGAAGCAATTAATAAATTGCTTTACTGAAGGACCTCCTGAAGGAAGCATAGCTCCCTGGACCAGCCATCCAAGATACAGCCTGGAAATGGGAGGGACTGTTTGGTATGTTTAAAAGTGGTTTGAGCTTTTTCTGAAGTAGCCATATTAGGTGCTGGGATCCAGATTTCAGAAGGACCAAACTCCTTCAGCTATCTTGATCTTAAGGCAGATGTGAAACTAACTTTCTCACCTGTAAAGGCAGCACCATTGCATGCAAAAAACCAACTAAACAAACAAAAAACCCCACTGGTCTCAGAGTCAAGAGTCTGGGTTCTTGTCCTGGCTCTGCCATTAACAAGTGAGATCATTCAGCAAATATCTTAACCTCTATACCTTAGTTGTCTGCATCTATAAAATGAAAGAACATAGATTTTGAAAGAACCTCAGAGGCCATATAGTTCACGTCCCTCCCCACCATTTTATTCTGAGGAAACCATTGAAAGTTTGATGGGTTGTTGTATTGAAAGTTCAGTGACATCCAATATCTAATATCACATAGGTAGTATTAGAAGTAGAATTTGAACCAAATCCTCCAATGCTACAGCCAACATTCTTTCCACAGTACTGCTATACTATTTTGCCTTTAATTTTGTGACTAGTATAAGTAATCTACTATTTTTTATCATTTAAGAGTTAGTTGGTGGTACATTGGATACAGCAATAAGCCTGGAATCAAGAGGAGTTGAGTTCAAATCCAGTCTCAGAATCTCACTAGTTATATGACCCTGGGCAAGTCACTTAACTTTTGTTTGCATCAGTTTCTTCAACTGTAAAACGGAAAAAAATAATAGGACTTACCTCATAGAGTTGTTACAAGGATCAAATGAGAAAGAAAGTATTTGTAAAAGGTGATTAATGTGGCGTCTGATAACTCATAGTAAGTACAATATAAATTCTTATTCTCTCTCCCTTTAGTCACACGAAAGTCATCACTAGATTTGTTATTAATAATTTCTCAATTCCTTTTCAATAACTTTTCAATTCCTCATTAATTTTTCAATTAGTAACTAATTTAATTCTTCCTCAATCTTCCATGCCATTATAGATTGCAGTAACAACAGGGGGAGAAAATCTTCTCTTTTTTTCTTTTTTTAACTTCAGACCTCCATATGCTGCCATCTCTTGATAGTTATCTTGGGGTTTCTGATCATTGTATAGGGGGTTGACATCTAGTGAAATATTAAAATACATAGAGGTAGCTCCTATACACTCCACAACTGTATTAGAAGAGGCAAAAAATCCAACTCTAAAACCAGGACTTGGACCTTGAATGAATTTTACAGACTATCCAGGCCTACCTCCTAATTTTACAAAGGAAGAAACCAAGGCCCAGAAAGTTTCAGTGATTTATCCAAGGCCTCACACAGGACAGTGTTTTTGCATAATGCAGTGTGGTATAGTAGAAAGAACCCCAGATGTAGAAAGGGAATACGTGGGTTTGAATGCTATATCTACCATGTAATAAGCTGGGTAATCTCAAGCGTGAGATTCAGCTTCTCAGTTTCCTCTTCTGTAAAATCAAGGTGCTGGACTTGACCTTTGTGACCTTACTAAATGATAGAAATCCTGGGATTCCTCTGAGTCTATATAAAATGCTCCCCTTTCCCCAGGCCTGGTTATCTCTACTATCGGCGTATTTTCCCTTTCTATCAATCATGTCATGATCAGGGGCCTTTCTTCTACATGTCTGCATGAGTACAATCACAGATATAAAACCACAGATTAACTCTATCATAGAGTTACGTGTTCATTTGCTGAATCTGCTCCTTCTCCTGTCCTGTTTTAGACCCTCTAGCCTTTAGCTAACATGAGGCCTTAGCAGTAGCCCTATGTGAAATTCATGCTTAGTTATTCCAGGAAGTGTTTTATGTTGGTCTACTCCCAGCCTGGGAGGAAGATTAAAATCAGGCCCAGTGTTTTCCTATGCTGAGTGAAGTATTTATAAATGTGAGGAATTGCAGCAATCCAGGCCCAGACCTGATAAGTATGATAATTTCCAGTAGTTGCATAGTGTTTAGCTCCAAGTATGTGCTTCAGATGGGCTGGTAGGTGGCACAGCGGTTAGAGACCCCAGGCCTAGAGTCAGGAAGACTCATCATCTTGAGTTCAAATTTGGCCTCAGACACGTATTAGCTGTGTGACCCTGGGCAAGTCACTTAACCCTGTGTGCCTTTGTTTCCTCTTCTATAAAACAAGCTAAAGAATACTCCAGAATCTTTGCAAAGAAAAGTACAAATGGGGTCACAAAGAGTCAGACACAGCTGAAAAATGACTGAACAACAAAGTCCTTAATACATGTTTACTGACTGCCTTACTGGATAGAGACAAAGGCTGGGATTCAGGGCCACTCTGACACATATTGGTTTTATAATCCTGGGAAAATCACTCAACCTCTTAGTGCTCTAGGAAACTTTCTATAAGTTGCAAAAGAGGAGCTGATTGCACTGGTAGACAGAATTTCCTCACTGGGAGTTCTCTGTAGAAATAAAATTATGAGTCTATTTCCCATGCCCATTTTAAATCTCCAGCTATATAAAATAAGACTATTCCACTTGATTTCTAAAAATATTTAGAAAGTGCATACAGCCATTTAAAAAACTGAGCATCAGTTTCATTTTGTGGCACCTTTGGAAAAAATCTGCTTGCAGAAAAGATGTATATGGAAGATACGTAGCAATACTAAGAAGCAGTTCAACCTTGGGATGCTGGTAAAAGCATGTCTTGTTGAGAAGTTTTAAGAATCTGGCCAGAGATAGCAAAGGAATTTTGTGTGGGCATGTGCATTAGTTTACTTT
Source organism: Pseudochirops cupreus (assembly GCA_028627135.1). Lineage (NCBI taxonomy): Eukaryota > Metazoa > Chordata > Mammalia > Diprotodontia > Pseudocheiridae > Pseudochirops > Pseudochirops cupreus. The sequence goes on along the minus strand of CM053580.1, from coordinate 96,781,721 downwards.
CCAAAATAATCCCATCTGGATGCATGAGAACTGTCCTATCTGTTTCTGCTCATTAGTAGGCAAGGATCAAGTAAACATACTCATTGATTTAACACACTGGATGTGCTAGAAATGACTCACCGATTTCAATTTGTTATACTGACTTCTGAGACCAGGGATGGCCCACAAACTCTTTCTGGGTTGCTACGGTGTGATGATTGATTTAGAGCTTGGGAAACCAGAAAGACTTATAGGGTATTTTTAAACCACATTTTCAAATCATGAATCTAGAAACTTGGAGAGATAGGGGAGACTAACAGAACTGTTTGAAATACAAAGTTAAATTTCTTTCACTCATTAGACATTAATGAGACAATTCAGTCTTCAACTAAAAGAGCTCTTCACAAAGAGTTCTTAAATAAAAAGTTTGACTGGTGAACATCTGCCTTGGTATGCTTTGATATGCCGGCAGCGTATAGACTGTAGAGACTCCAGCTTAAAAACAGATATTTTCCAAAACTTAACTTTATAGATCACTTGTTTGGAACTGAGAACACATTTCATAAAAAAAAAAACAATCTCCTAAACTGTCATTAAGTTACCAGGCTAGCCCACAAAAATCAATAAATGAAATAAGTGGTGATCTGCTTTCTCATATGTGTAAAAAGATTTGGATTAGAGCTATAGGGGGTTTAACCAAAGTCTTAGTGGATTATAAAACTTTGCTTAACTAAGTTACTTCATTTCATTTGACTATATTTTATTTGTCTGTGCTATTTTTAGTATTTTATTCATTTAATAGTTTAGCTAGTAAAGTTTAAAACTGCACAAAAACTTTTGGGACATCTTAGATTATATGATTGTTTGTCTTTATTTGCTTATCTCTAGCCTTTAGGCAGCATTAGTTACCTTCCCATTACTCTTTGCTCCTGTGCCCCCAAGAAATGGGCTTAGGGTGTAGGTCTTGTTTTGTTCGTTTGTTTTAGTTATAGTTATGGAAAGTAGCAACCCTTACCTGGCAGAGAGCCCAAGCCTTGAAAAGGATGGAACCCAGGATTCTAGGTTGGATGTTGCCACCAGCCCAGGAGAGAAGTCCAGGGTCCCAGGAAGGAAACTGATTAAAGTTTTGGACTTGGAACTTGGAAGGGTTAGGAACTGAGTTAAGTTGTGAATCTAAGACCTCCCTTTCTTCTCTCCTCAGAAACCAGATGTTATAGGAGAGATTATAAACCTCAGGTGTGGGTAGGGAAATGTCTGTGCATTTGTTCTTTCTATACCTTTGGAGTAAATATTCTTTTGTAAAAGTTAGTAATTCAATGAAACTGCTCTTCAAGGATTCCTAAAATAGGGGAAACATAATGGGGTGGGGGGCAGGGGAGCTTGAACCAATGGCAGAGATGAGAGATACCTGCCTTCCCATCCCCACTGAGAGATGGATTCACTAACCAAGGAAACAGGATAAACAGAAATGTATTAGCCAGGCAGTGATGGCATACTGGATAGAGTTGACCTCAAAGACAGGTCTAGACTTGAAGACACACCAGTTGTGTGACCCAGGGCAATCTGAAGAGCTTTTCAGTGTTCTAATTCAATATTCCAAGACTCTATATTGCAGAGCAACTGGTATTGTTGAGTCATTTCAGTCATGTCTGACTCTTCGAGACCCCATTTGAGGTTTTCTAGACCAAGATGGTATAGTAGTTTTTGGTTTCCTTCTCCAGGTCATTTTACAGATGAGCTTGAGGCAAACAGGGTTAAGTGACTGGTCCAGGGTCATGCAATTAGTGTCTAAAGCCAGATTTGAATTCAGAAAGGTGACTAACACCAGGCCTAGTGTTCTATGCACTGTACCATTTAGCTGCCCTGAAAAGCAGGTACTGGTCTATATGGGTAGATATTTCCTCATTGGGTGTTCTATCAATAGAATTATAGGTCCAGATCCAAGCAAAATAATAACAAAGCAAAAGATTATATGAAATCTCAAGTTTTTTTCTGAAAAAGGAAAAACTGAGAAACCTTATAGATAGAAGGCATTTATCTGTAAAAAAAAAAGTGAGTTTAGTGGCTTAAGGGAAACAAAATAAGCAAAACAATCAACTTGCTTAAGGATGTGTAGAAGGCATTGAAGCCTTTGAGAACTTAGCACTCATAGCTTAAGCGTGCACTAGCTTAGTATCATCAAGGCCAACCATTGACAAAGACCCTGTTTCTGAATATAAACCAATGCAAGACTTATAAGTACACTGTTGAGCTATATAGCCAATTTAATTCCACTATCACTAAAGTTGCCAAACTATTTCCTCCATCTATCCCCTCTTATTTATTATTTATCTTTTTGATAAATTTCCAACTTGGGGTTGACTTTTGGATGCCATTTTAAGCCATAACTTCAAAACACATGCTGCCTATATCTATACAGCTTTTGAGAACCAGAATCATTGAGCCTTAGGAGCCTCATATCCTATATATCAGTAATACCTGAACAAGCCTCCTTTCTATATCATCTGCAAGAAATAACTCTCTGGCCTTCAAAGTTCTTGAAGACTTTCAATGAAATAGAAGTCACTACTTTTTTTTTTAATTTTTTGGTCTTTTTAGAGGGAGGAAGGCAGGGCAATTGGGGTTAAGTGACTTGCCCAAAGTCACACAGCTAGTATGTGTTAAGTGTCTGAGACCAAATTTGAACTCAGATCCTCCTGACTCCAGGGATGTGCTCTATTCACTGAACCACCTAGCTGCCTCTGAAGTTACTACTCCTTGATATAGCCCATTTCATTTTCTACTTTTTAGTAGCTTTAGGTAGCTCTTATAAGTCCTGAGAATCTTATCCCTACTTATATTCTCTGGGATGACTCTGATCCCCCAAAGGGATGCTAGCTATATCTCTACCTCATGAATATCCCAAGGGACTGGAGTATCCCTTTTTAATGCAATTGGGCATTCCCCCAATTCTTCTGTTTTCTCCCAGTGTTCACCACCAGTATCCCAGTATCATTTAATTGATTAACATCAATTAGCTTTTATAATAGGCAGCTAGGTGGTGCAATGACCCATAGTGCTATGGCCTCCAACACTTACTAGCTGTGTGACCCTAGGTAAGTCATTTAACCTTATTTGCCTCAGTTTCCTCATCTGTAAAATGATCTGAAGAAGGAAATGGCAAACCACTCCATTTTCTTTGCCAAAAAATTCCAAATGGGTTTACAAAGGGTAGGACACAACTAAAAACAACAAGAGCTTTTACAAAGGATATTGAGAAGATTATGAAAAATGCTTTATTATATTGTTTGAAAAACTTACTAATTACTATACTGTTTAAATCTAGCTTTATCGTGGCTAGAAATTTTCTATCCCAAAAGCTTACTGTAAAGGTGAAGCTGACCTCAGAGTAAGGAGAGTGGATGGTAATAGTTGGAATACTTAGATTCCAACCAGATTTTTTTTTTTGGTTTTTGTTTCCAAATGCTTTTGTTTCCAAATTTGGAAGTTTATATTTACTGATAGGCATCTCAGTGGTCCATGCCTAGAAACTGCCCTCTAGTTAAAACTACTCTGGTCTGAACCTCATATGACATAAATTTCCCATAGAGTAGAAGAGAAAGAGTCACACCCTTTCCATCTCTCTCCCCTAGCAAATGACCAAGTAAATTTCTTTCTTAAACTTTTTCAGGTTTTGGGGTTTGTTCTCAGAACAAGATACATCAAGAACAGATGTTACAAAGCACTTGCTTTATGAGCTGGTAGCACACTCTCCCCATACCACCTCATTCTTGGGAAGAGTGGGTTCAACCTTAAAACAGCTCCTGCACAGCATTTGCCCCACTGCGTTCTCTTCCAAACATATCACAGCTGAGAGATGAACCTCTATAACTCCATCCTGATTGTCCTTAACCACTGTTATTCTGGATCAAGCAGATCTTTCTCATTTTGCTCATCACTGTTCTCAGTGGAATGAGACCGTTAGCTTGCTGTCCTGCTCCTGGCCCTCTGTGATCTTGCCCGGTGGTGTAATAGATAAAGAGCTAGGCTTAGGGTCAGGAGGACCTGAATTCAAGTCTGGTCTCAGACACTTGGCAGCTGTGTGACCCTGGGTAAGTCACTTGAACTCTGTCTGCAAAATAAGGGTAATAATAACATTCACTTCCTAGGGTGGTTGTGAGAATCCAATAAGCTAGTACCTGTAAAGCTCATTTTCCCTTGACGATTATGATGGAAGAAAGAGAAAATACTTTATTCCATTAGCAATTTGAATTCACATTCAGTTTCACCTCAACAACCAGTCAAAACTTCATTACAAGTTGTTTAGGAGACTAGAAAGTTATAGCCGGAGCCCACATGGACGTTGCATCGGCTGAGCACACTGCATGTTAATATGGTCTAGGATTGGCCAGTCCTTTTCTCGTTTAATTGGCAAGAAGTTTCAGATCAAGTCCAAATCTGCCTTTCTACATTTCTGATGAGGTGATGGTGGAGGTGGGTGGTGGTGAGACTGATATTAATATATGAAAAAAGGACGATGAGATGATCTGGATGGGATTAAGGAGTAGTAAATAGCCTGGGCCAGGTACAATAGTGAAAGGAATAAAGTGATCTGGGATGGGTCAAGAGCCACCTTGAAAGGGCTGTCAAGTATCTAGGTGGGATGGGCTGGGCCAGATGCCAGTGATCCCAGCTGTTGAAACGTGTGGGAAAATTCAGGGACTGGGTTGCTTTCAAAGACATGGTCTTTTCCTCTTAAGGGTCCAGGTCCCATCACTTCTACCTGTTGCTCCTAGTTTTTCTACTTCCCTATGCCTGCCTTCAAGTTGCCTATAGTCTGCTAAAATGGAAAAAGTGACAAGTACACTGAATTTATAGTCAGACCTGTCTTCGAATCTCATCTCTGTCCCTTACCAGCTGTGTTATCGCTAGAAGATCATTCAACCTCTCCAGGCCTCAGATTTCTCATCTGTAAAAATAGAGACTTCTACCTCTAAACCTATATTCCTGGGTGATGCCCAGGATTCAACCCAATACCAAAAGTGTCATTTGATCAGGGAGAGTACAATTATACTACCTCCTTGGGCCTAGCCCTAGACAGTATAATTCTCCTAATGCAACCAAAGACTGGTAGCTGCCATGTCATGTTGACACAACCAATTCGATTGTTCATCACTACAAAGTATGCAATAAAAAATTATTCAAAAAATTTTTTCAACCATATCAATCTAGTCCTTTAAGCTTTACAAAAAACTTTTTTCTTTAAAACCCTGTGAGAAAAGGTGGCATAAGCACTATCTCCATCTTATGGATGAAGAGACTTAGACTCAGAGAGTTTCCTATCCCAGGAAGGCAGTAAACATTTATTAAGTGTCAATTATGTTCCAAGCACTGTGCTAGGTGCTAGGTGGGGAACCTGTGGCCTCGAGGCCACATGTGACCCTCTATATCCTCAAGTGCAGCCCTTTTACTGAATCGAAATTTCACAGGGCCATACTTGAGGATCTAGAAGGCCACATGTGGCTTGGAGGCTGCAGATTCCCCACCCCTGTACTAGAGATAAATCCTTGACCTCAAGGAGCTCAAAAACCTACTGAGAGAGACCACAGGCAAACAACTGTATACAAACTGCCCAGTCTTACCGTCCTACTTTCTGTTCTCCAACCTTAGCATACCATCTCCTCTCTCTGTGCCTTTGCATGGGTTGTGCCCTTTATGCCTGGATTACATTTTCTCCCTTCCCCTGCTCCCCTTTCCCTCCACCTCTAAGCCCTACCTAAGAAGCCTTTCTTATACACACAGACACACACATGTATATATGACCCCTGGAGAACGTAAACTCCTCAAGAGCAATTGACTGTGGGGCGGCTAAGTGGCACAGTGAATAGCCCCTGGAGTCAGGAGGACCTGACTTCAAATCCAGCCTCAGACATAACACAAAACTAGCCGTGTGACCTTGGGAAAGTCACTTAACCCCAATTGCCCTACTTTCTTCCCTCCAAAAAGCAAAAAACAAAAAAACAAAAAAACAAGAGCAATTGACTGTGTATTTTCAATGACTAGCATCTTTCATGTAGTAGGCATACTTGCTGGAATGGATTGGAAAATGACTTATCCACAGTCACATAAAAGCAGTATCAGAGCCAGAACTAGAACCAGTGTTCTCAACTCCCAGACAAGTTCTCATTTCACTGCTCTACATTTCTTATCCCTCCACCTCTTCTTTTGTTACAGGAACCTGACCTCAAGTTGGTTTCAAAAATGATAGAATTACAAGTATTCATTAAATATTAAGAATGAGGGCTATTCTTGAAGCCAGGTATACATGTGCATGCAATTAGTTTGAGAATTCTAAGTTAAGGTCAATCAGGAATTGTTCTTAACACTTAAATTTTTTTCCCTCCCTTAAGAAAAAGAAAAATCCTAAGAAATTAAATCTGAAAGAAACGTTATGTGTGAACCAAGTTATATTTATCAATTTAAAGTTTAAAAAACAATAAATTGAGAAATTTCAGATTGGGTTGAACACACTGATTTGGCATAGATATGACCATTTGATTTTCTACATTGTCAACTACAGTTAATATATATGTAATATTGTCAAATACAGTTACATGTTAATCTTTCCAAGCAAAATGCTCTGAAGTTTCCTAGGGAGGAATTTTTTTGAGAGGTGGGTTTAAAGTTTTCATTGTGCCAAATATCACTGCTGATAGGGTTCCTGTTAGTACTGGCATATTGATTCTACTAACTGTATTTTAAATCAGGTGTGTGGGACAAGCCCTTAAGCAAAAATGCTTGAAATAGCGTGGGAAGATAGAAAAGATGCAGTTAATCTTGAGTTATATGATTGATGGATCCAGTGAACTCTATTACACTGTCAGAACCAAGGGACTCAATATCACTTCTGTTTCTATTTATTTTCCTCTTGACAGGAATGGGGTTAACTTATCTGTTTACACCCAAGCCCGATGGGGTAAGCTGAGGACAAAAGCAGAGCCTTAACTTCCTGGCTCCTACCAGCTGCCAACTTAAATTGCCCCTTAAGTTTGGGTTGGATAAGTTATTATTAGCTTTCTGTCTTCAACCATTGAATTGATATTTTTGTTATACAAAGTTAAAAATCATACCGTCTCATTTAAAAGAGGGGTGCACTTTGGTGTAAGAAGCCTATTATTCAGTTCAAGTACTTCAACATCATTTGGAATTTTTTAAAGCTTATGAATCTGACACTTTATTATGTCAGGGCTTTCAATGATATGCTCAATGGAGTTGTCTTTTGACAGACTCCGTGGATGGTTCTCTCTCTTTTTTTGTTTTGGTTTATTTTTCTTTTTTCCAATTCAATTTTATTTTATTTTCAGTTCCAATCTTCTCCTCTCCTCCCCACCCATTGAGAAGGTAAGAAATACAAAACCCATCACAAATATGAAGTCATGCAAAACAAATTTCTGTATTAGCTGCATTTGGGAGAAGAAAAACATGAAAAAGAAAGAGGGAAAAATATGCTTCAATCTGTACTCTGAGCCATCAGTTCTCTATCTGGAGGTGAAAAGCATTTTTCATTCCAAAGCATTCTTTGGAATTATTTTGTGTCGATCAGTTACTGTCTTTCACAATTGATTAACTTTGTAATATTGTCATTGTAAACAGATGGTTCTTTCTATGTGAGGATTATCCAGTGTTGAGGCCTGTCTGAGAATCTCAAATTAAAACTGGGTTGTATTAGCATTCATAATAGCTTTCCTTTCACTTTTTTCTGACCCGTTACATCTTTACACCTCTTTCTGAAAAAAAGAGGGGTGTGTGTGTGTGTGTGTGTGTGCGCGTGTGTGTGCAATAAAATATCTCACAAACTAATTAATAACTGGGTTGTATCACTTAGTAGAATGTAAGCCCCTCAAAGGCAGGATCAGTTCCATTTTTGTCTTTGTATGGCTAACTCCTAGCATAGTACTTAGAATATAGTATTGGTTTAATAATGGGCGTTTTTTGTTTGATTCATTCATCGTGGATTTTTATTGAGTGTTTCATATGTTTCTTAACAATGGCCTACAACTCACTCTAAGCATGTTTTGTTACATCTCTGAGAGCACTCCATTGACTTCAAAGAGAATGTTGAACATACATTCTCTTTGCAAAATAGAGCCTTTAATACCAATTTGGCCTTTTTCACTCAGGCCAGTCTCTTCCCTTTCTCCAAAGAGGTTAATACAATTTATGTTCTTGCCTCCATGCCTTTGGCTATGCCAGTCCTCCGCCCTAGAATGGCATCTTCATTCCTCTCTGCCTTCCATGTGTCTTCACCAATATCCTTTCTTTCGACTATCATAGAAATATTTTCTCTATCCCTCATTTGGTACATTTCATTTCTGGCCTTCTATCATTAGTAATATTTTCATGTGCTTGTGCCCTTTTAGCCAAATAAATGACAAATATTTTGAGGGCTAGACAATATTTTAAACCTCTTTGCACATCTATACAAGTTCCGCACGCAACACCTAGTAACCGATTTCATCTAGACACCTTAAAGTCTACTGCTAGCAACGTATCCAGTTGTTGTTGTTGTTGTCTGTCCTTTGTTTTAGAAGAAGACCAATGGCATCATGGTGTTGGAGTCAGGATAAGATGTGTTCAGCTATGGCTAACCAGATCAGTAAAAGTTCAGATTAGGCACAAGTGGTCCATTAAAACATGTAGAATGAAAATAGTTCTAGTACCATTCCTATGAAGCAGACGTTTAAGCACAAGTCGCAAATGAGGAAATGGGAGTTGGGATTGGCCTAGTGGTGGTGGCAATAGGGGTATTAGGGTAGAATAATCTAGGCATAGGGTATCTTATTCATCACTCCCCTCAAAATCCAAGAAAAATATAATAATTCTCAGCTAATTATCTCCCCTCTCAAGTAGACATTTTCTTTCTTTTTCTATGGCGAGGCAATCAGGGCTAAGTGACTTGCCCAGGGTCACACAGCTACTAAGTGTCAAGTGTCTAAAGTCACATTTGAACTCAGGTCCTCCTGACTCGAGGGCTGGTGCTCCATCCACTAAGCTACTTAGCTGCCCCTCAAGTAGGCATTTTCAAATCGTACTGTGGTTTGGTTTGTGGTTTTCTTCTTCTATACTGTTTCTCTCTCTCTCTCTCTCTCTCTCTCTCTCTCTCTCTCTCTCACACACACACACACACACACACACACACACACACACACACACACACACACACATAATGACAAATTTAAAGTTAAGACAAAGCAGGACTCTACCTGGGCATGGTCTGTTGTCAGTCACTCATAATAATACACTATGGAGGGGCAGTCTAGTAGAACAAATAAGGCTCTAGATTTGAAGTTAGTAAGTTGTTATTCAGCCGCTTCATTTGTGTTCAACTCTTCATGACCCCATTTGGGGTTTTCTTGGCAAAGATGCTAGACTGGTTGGCCATTTCCCTCTCCAGCTCATTTTACAGATGAGGAAACTGAGGCAAACAAGGTTAAGTGACTTGTGCAGGGTCACACCTGAGGCCAGATTTAAACTCGGGAAGATGAGTTTTTTTGACTTCAGAGCCAGCACTCTGTCTACTGTGCCACCTAGCTGCCCATGGAACCACAGTTCAAATCCTGCCTCATTAATCTTTCTTAGTCTTACTTCCCTTCTGCAAAACGAAGAAAATACATATTACTTGCAACAGACCAGTTGTGAGGACTAAGTGGGAAAACAGATATTAGGAAGTTGGTCAAACTATCTGCCTTCCAAAAAAGCTGAACAGCTATGCTTTTGACCTCCCTGTCATCAGAGCTAGAAAAGGCACCTGTCCATTCAGGACTTCCTGCCCAGGAGAGGGTTGAAGTCTTCACTCTAATAAGTGAATCTGACTCCTAATAAAACATACTTTTATGCAGTTAATATTTCTGGTTCTATGACTAGGTACAAAAATATTAAAATGTGTTCTTTGGTGTACTCCTCAGTGTGTTGTACATCAGGCAGCTGCCTGCCTTGCCTATACCTACTCCTAGATTTGCCTGCCATGATCAATATTGTATCAGATTTACATATCTCAAAGTGGAAATATGAAAAGATCTGGAGTAAGAGGATCTGGGTTCAAATTCTACCTCTGATGCCTACATGATCTTGTAAGTCACTTAATCTCTCTGGGGCTTGGTTTCCTCATCTAGTTGGACTATATGGCCTCCAAGGTCCCTTCCAGCTCTATAATCCTCCAAATTAGCCAAAGGCTACATCAATGGGCGGGTCCAAAATGCATACATTAGCTAACAAAATGAGAAATTTTCTTTTTTGCTCTATCCTTATTTCTTATTTCAAGTAGGTCAGGGTGCCCCAAGAAGTAACCACTGGAACCAGTGGAATCCTCATTTGTAAAAGACTGCTTTGCTTTTCTGTGAACTCTAATATGGAAACAACAGTGTGTCAATGGCAAGGGAATAAATTTCTTTTTTAGGTGCATAGAAAACTTCCACTAATGAAATTTCATCAAAAGTACCTCAGTCTAATTTTTGCTTCTGTGTGCAGTAGTATCTTGAATGTCTCATGACGGCATTGAAAACAGAGAATAACATCCTGTTCTCAACAGCCATGCTGCCAGGTTACTAGACCTGGCTAGTCCTACCATGCTATTTCTAGGAGATGTAGACTTCATGGTATAGACTTCAAGTATGGACCTAGTAACAGAGGGCATGTCTGTCATCAGAAGGATCATCATACTAGATATAATACAAGACTTAAAGCCAGTTATTTCTGGGTTTGAATTTAATCTTAGGTAACTTTCCAGTTGTGTGACCCTGGGCAAATCATGTAACCTCTCTAATAAGGTTCCCTTATCTATAAAATTAGGACGTTGAAGTCAATGACCTCAAGGGTCCTTTTCTGGCCCTGTGTCTGTGATCCTATGACCAGTCTACATAAATCTGAAGAGATTTTCAACAGACATTTGATTTCTGGTTGGTGATTTTGTGCAACTATGTAATCTACTAAGCCATCTCTTAAAGTATATAGGGAATTACAATCTGCATTCATTCTGACGAAATCATGGATCCATGAAGGACTGAAGTAGGTAGTAAAGTGGTTTTTTTAAGTATAATACCTAGCATTGCCTTATAGAGTACACACTCTAGAGTTTGGTTGAACTTAATGCACAATCTGCTAATCTTTCTTCCCTAAGACTTGGGAACACCTTTTTCTTCTTTTCTGACCTTTGCTCTTACTTTGTTCCAGTCTTCACCATTTTTATTGGTGTAGATATCATATTCTATTATTTGACTATATGCTGTATGAAGGCAGGAACCATGGTAGCCTTAATATTATCATATCTTCCCCTGGTCGAGGACTAGATATTATACATTTTTAGTGTTTCTTAAATAGTTATTGAATTGAGCTGTTTGCTAGTGCTTTTATTGCTGTGGCTATTATTGGAAATAGCTGAGAATGTTAAAATGTAGATGCTAATTCATTTGGGGAGAAGAACAAATGCTAATTTGTTAGGGAAAAAAACAGATATATTTCCTATGTGCAGGATTCTAGCTCTATCATTCCTCAGGAGTGCCAGCAAGAAAGCAAATACAAAACTTTCACTTCAACTGAAGAAGTTTGTAGAAACTTTACCAAAGGGACAAAAATCCACTTTGCCAAGAAACCCTTTCATTTCTGCAACCTAGATATATGAAATGATTTCATAAAATAAAGCATTGGAGTCTCCTCCTTGAAGAAGGTAGGAAGACTTGAGAAATAGACAGTGCCAGCTTAAAAGCAAATATGTTGAGGGCATTGAGTGGTTTTTCATGGCCCCTAGCCAGGTAAGGAACACAACGCAGTGGTCAAAGTAATAATAGGTGTTTATGGGTATAGCATTTTGTAACTTACAAAGCACTTTACATGTATTATTTCATTTTATCATCTCAACAGTCTTGTAAGTCTTTCCTTTTGTCTTTTCCTCCAAAAAAGACAGAAATTCTGCTGGGTCTAAAAAAAGTAGAAATCTTATTGAACCTTGGACGGATATGAGTAGTCTCAGTCTCCTGCCATTCTCTTTTTAGGAACAATTGTCTGTCTTTATTTCAAGTTCTTAAGAATTCTATTCACATTAGGTAGGAATGATTTTTGTTTATTTCTGGATGACACATTTTAGGAAGGGCATTCATAAGCTGGAGAGAATCCAGGACCCTACAAGGTAAAGGGTCTAAAGTTTATGCCAATACGAGAAATAGTTGAAGGAAATGAAATTGGGGATGTTTAACCTGGATGTGAGAACATTCTGAGTGGTGAAGCATAATAGTTATTTTCACACAGCTTGATTGGGTGGGAGTTAGGTTCCAACATGTAAAACTGATAGATAGCAAAGAGTTAGTAAAAGAAAGTAATGATTTTTAAAATTTTGTTTCAATGTTCTAGAGATATTAAAGGGAACAGTAAATAATATTAAGACATAGGATAAAAGTTTGAAATCATCACAAGAATAATAAGATAGTGAATGATTAGAAGTGTTTAGATTTTAGCATTATTCTAAAAGTAATAGATCTAGAAAACATGTGACTAAATTAGGAAAAGAGAGAGAGGATTGTTAAAGGGGTAAGACAAATTTTGTCCTATTATAAGATCATAGGAATGTCTTCATAAGAAAACAATGTAAACATCGCAGAAACCTTGAAAACGCAACTGGAAATTGTTGTAATGGGCATTTCTAAAGGGGAAATATGACACTGACATGGGAAAAGCAAAAGGACTCATTAGCTCTTTCCCATTTGTGATTTCATTGATTTTATGCTATAGGAGTTATGTGACTCCTAATTAACTCAAGGCAGAAGATTCTGAGATTCAAGCAACTGCCATCCACATTCATTTCAACAGTAAGTGAATATTTATCAAGCTCCTACTATGTGCAATGCACTTTGCTAAGTATAAGCAAAATAAAATTGACTCTAATATCTCATGCCAGATTGACAAATTATGATGAAATATCTCTGGAAATTAGTTATTATTACATTTCTTATTCTCTTAAGTGTCTAATGCATTTTAAATTTTAAATGGCTACTTATATTGATACTATGCTGTGGCCATGAGTTTTATAGTATAGTATAATTCTATACAAAAATAGAATTTATGCATAGACAAAACACATATATTTGTGTCTTTACATACACATGTAATGCATGTATGCACATGTGCACGTGCGCACACACACACACACACACCCCACAATTTATGTTTCCTCCTTATCCAGTCTTTAAATGAATCTTTGTTTTAAATATGAAAAATAAAGTGCCTTGCTCAGCCTCATTAGAATGACTGTGATCTTTATTTTTCTAAACTGTTATATTTTCCTGAGTTGTCAATTCCATGTAGTCCCTTGTGCCTGGAATAATCTTCCATTCCACACCCATCAAGTTGAATCACTTCCAGGGTTGGGCTGTCCTAGACAAAGCTGGGATACAGGAGAAGTTTGGTCTCTCTGTTCCCTTGTCAGTGACCAACCTTTTTCCTGTGGGCACACCCCCAAGCCTATTCTAGGCATCCAACTCACAAAGAATTACTTTCTAGAATTTATTCTGTTCTTCTGGCTTGTCTGGTTTGTGTATCATTGAAAAGTGTTTAGAGAATACTTGTACAGCAAGCTACATGAATATAGTCTCTGCCTTTTGGATGAAGTTGCAGTCCATAAAAGAAAGACATTCTTATGAGAGGAAAGTCTCCCCAAAGAGTTCAGTCCTATATTAGAGGTGAAGTATAAGGATGCTATTGCAGTAATAACAGCAGATATGGAAGAATATGGAGAGAAAATTGTCATTCTTGCCCTCACTGACCTGTATGACTAAGACTCGTATTGTTCATTGAAATGAAATATTGTGGAGGCAGCTAGGTGGCACAGTGAACAGAGCACCGGCCCTGGAGTCAGGAGGACCTGGGTTCAAATCCGGCCTCAGACACTTAACACAAAACCTAGCCATGTGACCTTGGGCAAGTCGCTTAACCCCCAATTGTCCTCCAAAAAAAAAAACCAAACAAAAAAAGAAATTAAATATTGTTCATGAATATGAAATGATAATACTAACGATCTCTCTTCCCCCCACTCACTACATCAGACTTTGAACTCAAGACTGAAAGTCCAATTTGGCAGAAGAAGTATCTTTCACAATTATGGTGGAAGAGAAAATTCACAATAGGAAATAATAAAAAAATAGATGATTTTGATACTATGAAATATAAGACGCATTTTCATAGACAAAATGTAACTAGAATAATGTTTTCCAGTGTTAAAAAAAACTTGGCAACAGATACCTCTAATAAAAATATGATTGCCATATAGGAAATTCATACAAATGTGGGACTAAGCTATTGTTACAGTTTCATGGTGTGCCATGGGGTCATCTCAAAAGAATTCACATACTAAGACCATCTCCAACTCAAGACAAGGTAATTATTGAGAGTAACACCTCTCAGGAAGTGGACTGAGTTCCAAGAAGGAACTGGCAGCTTCAGTAAGACAAGACAGGTAATTTTATAATGTATTGATGTTGATCATACAACAGAAATTATGAATATTAAAAAGGCAGGAGGGGTTTGTCAAGGGATTAAGTAATAGGGGAGAAGTCCCAGCCTTGGTAGAACTACGTATGCAATTACCCACATTGCATACAGAAAAACTCTTTTGGGGGGCATTAATATATGATAATGATATTATAATAAGCCTCTCTATGCCATAAGTTCACCTAAGGGACAGTTTTTGCTATTACTGTGCAGGAAGTCCCTTCTATTATTTTGGGGTCCACATCATGCTCAGATTTTCTGGAGGTACTGCTTTCTGAAGCTGGCTATTGCGGTCCTGTCTGATAGATGTGGTTGTGGGTGAGTGCATGAACACACCTTCTGTTTCTGTGAGGAATATGAGGAATGAGTCTGAGGGCAGTGGCTAGCTAAAAGGCAAAGTTGGGATTCTATCATATGAGTCAAACAGGGTTAAGTGACTTTCCCAAGATTACATAGCTATTAAAGGTTTGAGGCCAGATTTGAACTCAGGAAGATGAGTCTTTTTTTTTACTTCAGGCCCAGCATTCTATCCACTGTGCCACCTAGCTGCCCTGAATTTACTTACCTGTTATTAAAAGTGCTAGGGGTTCTATTACCTGGAATTATCCAAATCAACTGGGATTCTCCTAGTAAAGAATATCTATTTAGAAATAGAAGCCCAAAAGTGAGCCCATTTAAGTGATACTAAATAGATTCTGACCTTATAACTCTCAACATTATTTGATCTGTACAGGTATAAGCTGTGGGAGACAACCAAACCATAAACCCTGAACAAGACAGAGCATGTATCCCCACTCACCAAAAAGGTCCCAACTCAGGCCAGACTGCATGCTCCAGTATGGGATTAATAGGGCTTTGACCCAAGGCACTAAAATAGATCGGACTTCCTAGCGACAGAGGCACAACTGCTTTGAAGAGCCCTTTCTGCTTGCTCTCTCACTCTCCCTATCCTCAGTAAATTTGTCCTAAGAACAGTTTTGGCTACTTGATGTTCTGAGCAGCATTCAATCTCTGAAGGAAAGAGACAATGGTCTATATAAAAAAGGTTGGAAGAGTTCGGGATAATTAAGCACTAACAGGTGATAACAGAGCTTTTCCCTATGTTCAGCAGAAGATGGTAAATCAGCAGCTATCTCATCTCACCAAGGATGAGTGAGATGAGATACTCCTTATGAGTGCCAGGTAATTTCCTTTCTGGAGTAAAGTGGTACAGTACAAATAACACTGATTCTGAAGTCAAAGGACGCTGGATTTACTCACCTGCTATTAAAAGTGCTAGGGGTTCTATTACCTGGAATTATCCAGTATTACAGTACAAATAACACTGATTCTGAAGTTAAAGGACCTGCTTCATATCTCACCTCTGGCATTTACTTGTGTGACTCTGGAAAAAAAAAATCACTTAACCTAAGTCTTACTTTCTTCATCTGCAAAATGAAGGGGTTGGTTAGATGGCCTGAGCTCTCTTTTGGATCCTAAGAGTCAGTCTGAGAAGCAGAGACTCTCACCCATTGCCTCTCACTGGGAAAAAGAAGAGGGAAGAATAAGTCTTTAAGGGAGGATGCTGTCAGAAAACTAAGACCCTTATAAGGTGGTATCCTCCTTTCTCTAAGAGGTCTATCTCACCTGGGCAGAAGACACCTGAATTTATAGTTACTGTTGAACAGATTTCTTCTAGCTAATATAGGCCCTGATAGACCTTTTGCCCCTTCCACTTTCTTTGTGCCATAAAGGATGTTAGTTGGCTCTTTTCATGCTGAACCTTATCTTCACCATTTTTAGTCTGCCCCTTAGTAACTCTGGAGCCAATCCCTGACTATTGTGGGTGAATCATGGGGGAAGTCTTGAGTCTATCCCCTCAGAGCCACATCTAAAGAGCAATATCTACTGCTCAGTGTTCCCATTGTGGGTAGGTAGGCAACCTGGTCTGTACCATCAGCTTAGATGATCCTCTTCGGGTATAACTCCCTTTAAGGTCTTTTGAGTGGTCTTTTCTCCTGGTTTAATGACCAAAACTCTGACCAAGCTTGAACACAGCCTACCACTTCCATGACCCCTTTCAGACATCAAAGTGCGGAGAAAAAAGAAGCCACCAGAGTTTCCTGCCAATGACCTTACATCACTGAGCCACATCTTTCCACAGAAGTGTTCAGGACACAGGATTAACACCTCACTCCATGGGATGTATTCTAGCCAAAGTAGACCAAGGGGGCCTGCTGTTTACCCGCAATTTGTATATAGCTGCATATACATGAAGGTCAAATAAGATAATGGATATAAAACAATTTCCAAACCTTAAAATGTTACATAAATGCTACTTTTCATAATCATCATCACACCAATTATTATAATACAATATTTATAACAACAATATTATAATATAATAATAATAATAATTGTTGTTGTTGTTGTCAGTCTACCCCAGCCTGATGACTTAATTCCCTGAGCCTTCTACTGTGATCCTGCTGAGCTCAACCAATGTTTATAGATGAGTACAGGGTATACAAGCAAATGTTTACCAACTGGACTTCCCTCTCCTCCCAAAAATGTGTGTAGATAGTCTTTCAAGTTACTTGTATCATTGGTACTTTCTTATACCTAGGTCACGAACAAAACAATAAATCAAGCCCTGATTTGTAACAACTGCCAGTTTCTGAGGCATAAATATTCACATTGAAAATTTGACAATAGTAAGCCATTTAGAAATATCTCTACCATACCCTTGTATACACATATACATGCTTACATACGGATATGCCTATAGAAATGTACCTATATTTACATGTGCATGATCACATACATACATGTATGCACATCTTTATAAGGACACACACAAATATACCTACATATACATATTTATGTATTATAATGTAATGTAGTACAACGTTTGTATATACACATGTGTATCTATGTGTATATGTCTCTATATATGTAGACGAAAATCGAGTTGTTTAATGTTTGACCCTCAGTTTCCTTATCTCTAAGATGGAGATAATAATATACCTATTGCATCTACTTTTCAGGGCTATTTTGAGGCTTAAAGACAATAATGTATATAAAATCCTCTGCAAACTTTAAAGTGCCATGTAAATGTCAGCTTTTACCAATACAATAATATGATAAATATTTATTAAACATCTACAATGTACCTGGCATCATGCTGGGGTTACAAACAAGAAAAAGAAAGATAGTTCCTGTCCTTGAGGATCTTATAATCTAATGGGAGGAGATAATACACAAAACACAAAAGAAAGCTGAAAAACGAGGGGTTGGGGGAAGGTAGAGGGTACCTGGTGGGAGCATGATGATGGTGGAAGAGTCAGAACTGAGCAGAGAAGCTGGTGGGAAATGAAGAGATGACTGTAACTCTGAGATCTCTGTGAAGGTAGAGTTTGGGAGGAGGGTTTGTGTGTGCATTTGTGTGTGTGTGTGTGTGTGTGTGTGTGTGTGTGCGCGCGTGCGCGTGCGCCTGTTTGGTATTTTGCTCCTCCTTCCAGCTCTTTAATCAGAGAAGCAGAAGTGACTTTGGTTCCTGATGAGATTTGATAGGAAAGCTGAAACAATCTCCATTATGATGAGTTTCCTATAATGAGCTTCATGGAGAAATGAAGCCTTTCTCCTCAGTGGGAAGGAGGAAAGAATGGCTGCCTTGCACAGAATAGGCACTTAAAAAATGCTTGTTGGACTGGATTGGGTAAACAGGGAGCAATTTACACACAGGGTAATCTTGTGGAGCAGTGAGTTGAATGAGCCATGCACGCTTATAGTCTGCCTGCCCACCTGTCCCTAACCTATCCAAAGGAACAGATATAAAACTATTGGGCTGGATTTCCCACCTACAATCAACCAATCAACCAATCAATAATGTTTTTAGGTATCTACTATGTGTCAGGTACTGTGCTAAGTGCTGGGGATACAAAAAGAGGCAAAAGACAATCCTCACCCTCTAGGAGCTGACAATCTAATGGGAAAGACAATACGCAAGTGAATATATCCAGAGCAAGTTATACATCGGATACGATGAAAATAATTAACAAAAAGAAGGTGCTAGAATTAAGTGGAGTTAGGAGTTAGAAGATTGGAAGTCTTTGACAAATACTGAAAGAGATGAATATACAAAGGGACAATAGGTACCCCCATCACAAAAACATGCCAGTGTTCAATGAACATGCTGAATAAGACAATGAATAAATATTTGTAGCAGGTATAAGTGTGGGGCAAGAAGCTCTTTTGTGTGGTGAAGAGTGACTCAAAAGTGTTGCATGTTTAGACATAGTGGGGTTGGAAGGGGAAACCACCTACTTCCAGTTAGTCAGGACTCAGGAAATACTTTGGGGAGGAGGTGAAAATAATAGAAAGAAAGGTGCTAGGCAGTTTGGGAGGAGGAGGGCCTTCCAGGAAAAAGGTGTGGCACAGGTAGAATGTGAAGTGATCAGAGGAGGTGAGTAAAATTCACTGCAAAGAGAAAGGGACAAGGGCTATACAATAGAAAGAGATCAAGGGTACCTGGCATCTAATCCTAACTTTGCCACTAAGTAGGTGTGTGATCTTGGGAAAGTGGGAAAATCTCCAAGGCCTTGGTTTTCTCTTCTGGAAAAGGAAGTGTCTGTATAATAGCAAAGTGACCTTACTGCTCTCAAATTCCATGATTCTGTAATTCTGAATAAAAAACTCCAGAGTAACCTGGTGATATGCCTTACAATAGAATAAGGACCACAGCCCTCTTTTTAACAGAACTTGGATCACTTAAAAATGGTAGCTGTGGCTATTATATCAGCAAATGTGGACATATATGCCAATGCAGCCTTAAGTATACGTGCTCCTCTCTTGCTTGGGAGTGCCTTTAAACTCCTTGAATTTCGGTGAGAGCCACTGGAAAATTATGAGACTAAAGCAATTTACTAAAAAATAAAATCACAGAATACATTAAACATACATTTCTTCTTTTGCCTGATCACAATGCTAAAAAAAATTCTTTTGTAGAAACTAATTTTTAAAATTTAATTTCTGTCCAAAGGTTAATTTTTCTTGAAGGTATTGAAAAAAAAATATCCCTTCCTTATTTTCCAATTATAAGAACAATGAGTTACTATGATTTTTTTTATTCTCAAGTAATTCAAAACTGGCTAAAAGTTTAAAAATTCAAATATCTCCCTCCTGTTGTGTTTTGAGTTACCTGTCTCAGATGTATTAATCACATTCCTGAATGTTGAATATCATTTTATTAATTTTTGACAATTTCTCTGAGCTTAAGGGGTAACCTGAGTTCTACCAGTGCCTTTAAACAAAATAGGTCTGTTCTTAACTCAACAAATTTTGCGTGCTTCTATGTGGGCATGTTACTTCTCCATTCAGAGTCAGAAAGCATAAAAGTTAAAATGAGTCACTGTTTTTGGATACACTGATGAAGAGTGTTTACTTACACAGCCCTTTAAATACTAATAGGATTGAACTGGCTCATGTTGGTATGGGAATAACTATTCAAAGTAGGAGCTTTTTCATATGGAGTATGCCCTTTGATAAAATAATCCTTCAGCACACTATACTATAGGATTATAGAACCAAAGGTATAGAAGGATCCTCAACAGGGCATTTTAACAGAACCATCTACCCCTAATTAGGTCAATGCCTAAAATCATCTGAACCAGATGGTTTGCTAACAAAATATTTCTGGAATATTTACTGTTGGGGAAATATTGGGGTCTAAAGACTATGGTGCCACGTTCAAATCAAAAAGTGTTTGGTAGACAATATAAAATACTTGGGAGTCTACTGGCCAAGACAAATACATGAACTATATGATCACAACTAAAAAACACTTTTCACACAAAGAAAGTCAGATCTAAACAATTAGAAAAACATTAATTGCTCAAGGGTAGGCTGAGCCAATATCATAAAAATGACAATTCTACCTAAATTAATCTATTTATTCAGTATGAAACCAATCAAACTATCCAAAAATTATTTTATAGAGCTAGAAAAAATAATAACAAAATTCATCTGGAAAAACAAAAATTCAAGGATATCAAGGGAATCCATGAAAAAAAAAATTAGAAAGACAGCAATCTGGCCATACCAGATCTCAAACTGTATTATGAAGTGGTAATTATTAAAATAATCTGGTACTGACTAAGAAATAGATAAAGGCCTCATTTCTCAAATACATAGAAAACTTTGTCAAATTTATAAAAGTACAAGTCATTCCCCAATTGATAAATGGTCAAAGTATTTTAACAGGGAGTTTTCAGACAAAGACAGCAAAGCTATCTATAGTCGTATTTTAAAAATGCTCTAAATCACTATGGATCAGAGAAATGCAAATTAAAACAACTCTGAGGTATCACCTCACACCTAAGAGAATGCTAATACGACAAAAAAGGAAACTGTTGAATGTTGGAGAGGATGTGGGAAACTGGGGCACTTAATGTACTGTTTGTGGAGTTGTGAACTGATCCAAACATTCTGGAGAGCAATTTGGAACGATGCCCAAAGGGCTATAAAACTGTGCATATCCTTTGATCCAGCAATACCACTGCTAGGTCTATGTCCCAAAGAAATAAAAAAATAAGGTAAAAGGACCTATTTGTACAAAAATATTTTTAGCAGCTCTATCTGTGGTGGTTAAGAACTGAAAAGGGATGCCCATTAATTAGGAAATGGCTAAACAAACTGTGGTATATGATTGTAATGGAATATTTTTATGCTATAAGAAATGACAAGCAGGATGGTTTCAGAAACACCTAGAAAGACTTACATGAACTGATGCATAGTGACATGAACAGAACCAGGAGAACAATGTTGTTCAGCAATATTTTTCAGTGAAGAACTGTGAATGACCTAGCTATTCTCAGTGATACAAAATCCAAGACAATCCCAAAGGACTAATGATGAAGCATACTATCTGCCTCCAGAGAAGGAACTGATATTGATTGAATACAGACTGAAGCATGCTGTTTTTCACTTTTTCTTTCATTTTCTTCCTTTTGAGTCTTCTTATACAAAATGAGTAACAAGGAAATGTTTTTCTGGTCGGACATGTATAACCTATATCTAATTGCTTGCTGTCTCAGGGAGGGGGAAGGAAAAGGAGGGAGGGATAAGATTTGGAACTCAAAACTTTGAATAAAAATGTTAAAAATGGAAAAAAATACTAAGTTCGAATATGAAAGGTCTTTAAACCAAGGCTAGTTAACAACTCGTTGGGCATTTCATAATGGGAATTCTTGCTGAATGCTGGGCTAGAAGTGAAGACCTCTGAGGTGAGGTTCCTTCTAACTCTGAGATTCTGTGAACTCATTATTAGTAAACCTGACGAAGCTCAAATGTCTAGAAGGCACTTGTGAAAGGTGTCACCCAAAATATTGTGCTGTTTTTCCTCCTTATTAAAACTGTTAACATTTTTCCTCAGATGTGTTTCAGCTTGTATAAGAAGCTGTAGGCAGTATGGAAAAGTGGAAAGATCACTCACTCAGGAGGCAGGAGAACTGGGGTTAAGTGCTTGTTGTGATACTCACCAACTGCAATACCTTGGGAAAATCACTTAACCTCCATAGGCCTCAGTTTTCTCAACTGAAAAATTAGGGAGTTGCACTAGATGTCCCTGACATCCCTTCCATCTCTGGGTATCTGGCTCATAGTTATTTGGCTTTAGCCTCTGATAGAAGTATGAGGATCAGCATTCCTATTTAGCTTTAAAAAAAAATCTCATATCTGTCAAAGTAAACGCAATGAATGTTCTATATCCTCAAGAGCAAATATTTTGTATCTGTAAATTAAGTTGCATGGATGAAGAAAGATTTACAATAACCTGGTCATGTTCTACCTTTCCGTTTTTCTTATACCTTACTTCCCCTCCACGTATTCTGCTCTGTGTTGGGCCTGCTTCTATTTTCCCTCTATAATATTTCACATGATCATCTTATCAACTCCCAAATATTCAACTATTATCTCCATGCTGATGATTCTCAAATACACTTACACATCCCTAACCTTTCTGCTAAGCTGTAATTTTGCATCCCTAGATGACTATTAAACTTCTCAAACTGGATATCCCACAGACATCTTAAACTCAGTGTGTCCAGAACTGAACTCATTATCTTTCTTCCCCAAACCTCCCTTCTTCCTGACTTCCATATGTCATGGGTACCACCATCTTCCCAGTCCTCCACGCTCAACTCCTCACTGTCTCTTACACTCCATGTACAATCTGTTGCCAAAGCCTGTCCATTTTACTTTTGTAACATCTCTCATGTACGCTTCCTTCTCTCTTCTGACACTCCCATTATCACCTCATCCCTGGTCTAGTGTAATAGCCCACTGGTGGGTCTCCCTGCCTCCAAACTCTTCCCACTCTAGGCCATTCTCCCTTCAGCTACCAAGGTGATCATCCTAAAGTACAGGTCTGACCATGTTATCCCACTCTCAACAAGCTCCAGGAGGTCTAAGTGATCTCTATGATCAAATACAAGACCTGTTTGGTGTTTCATGCCCTGTATAACCTGCTCCTCCCCACACCTTTCCAGTCTTCTTATATCTTATATCAGTGGTTCTCAACTGTGGGTTATGTTCAATTTAAATATATCCTGCATATCAGATATATACATTACGCTTCATAACAGTAGCAAAATTACAGTTATGAAATAACAATGAAAATAATTTTATGGCTGGAGGTCACCACAACATGAGGAACTGTATTAAAGGGTCACGACATGAGGAAGGTTGAGAACCACTGTCTTATATTGTCCAAACTACATATTCTGCAATCCAGTGACATTAATCTCCTTCTAATTTCTGGCCTACCACACTCCACCTCCCAACTCCAACCATTTTCACTGGCTGTCCCCCATGCTTAGACCAATGTCCTTCCTCATCCCCACCTCCTAGCTTCCCTGCCCTCCTTCGAAAATCTTATCTTCTGCAAGAAACCTTTACTGCTTCTCCATAATCTTAGTGCCTTCCCTCTGATGATTATTTCCAATTTATCCTGTATAGATGTTGTTTGAACACAGTTGTTTACATGTTCTGTCCTTTATTAGACCATGAGCTTCTTGAGAGCAAAGACAGTCTTTTGACTTTCTTTGTATTTCCAGTGCTTAGTATAATGCCTTACGGATAGTCGGCAGATAAATATCACATGACTCACTGTCTAAAATATTAACAAGAAACAAAATCAAATGACTCTTGGAAATCCTGGGTCAGGAGTACCATCTAGGGCAGTGATTCTTAACCTGTGGGTTGCCACCCCTTTGGGGGTCAAACGACCCTTTCACAGGGGTCACAGGGGTCGCCTAAGACCATCAGAAAACACATATTTCCAATGTGTTTTTTCCAATCCGTCTCCAGGCGGGTCCGCCCACATGCAGAGTATTAAAGGGTCGCGGCATTAGGAAGGTTGAGAACGACTGATCTAGGGGTTAATAAGACCAGAAATGGGGTCACTATGCAGTTAATTATTGTTGCCTTGTGGGGATTTCTCCAATTTTCTAATCAAGTTTACCACTGGAGGCGGTATTTACTACAGTGATAGCACCTGATGCTTATAGAGAAGACGAGAAATGAGGTCAGCAGGAGCTCTGGGTAACAAGTCAAGGTAGGAGCAGGTCATTGATCTCACTCTCACTCCTACCAGGAAGCAAGGGAAGATTCAAAAGGAAAACCTCACTAGTGATAACACTAGGGTATTACCATAGGGTTACACCCTAAGCAAAGGTACCTACAACAGGAGGAATTTGAGAGAAAATACACATAAAAAAAATAAGGAGAAGAGCCAAAAAGAAACACAAAGTAGAAAAGAACTGAAGGATTACCAAGTCCAGGAGACAACGGAAGTTGGGCAGGACGGGTAAAAGAAAAAAATAAGAAAATCAGAAACCAATGTGACAAACACTAATTTATTCAATCATTTTAAACAATTTATATTTACAAGCCACTTTACATTTTACAACATTCTTTCTTCACAACAACCCTGTGAAGCCAGTACTATAATTATTATTGTCCCCATTTTAGAGAAGGGGAGCCTGTGGCTTACAGCGGCTGAGGGCCTTGTACACTGGGACAATGGGATAATACTTGCAAATTCGCTGATAGGGCAATGTTTTCATGACTCCACATGCATGATTGCTATCACATTGGTTACCTTCTCAGTAGGCAGGGGAGAGGAAGGAGGGAGGGAGAAAATCTGAAAGTCAAAATTTCCCTTTAAAAAAGAATTTGAAAAATTAATAACTGAGTGACTGTATAAATAAATAACACTTATACATTGCTTTACAAATCTTAAAGCACTCTATAAATGAAATCTATTGGTGGTGTTGAATATGTCACAAAGGGGACGCAAAGGAAGACCAGAAATTTTGGCTTTGATATAGGGTATTTGAAGCAGCTGCTAAATGCAACACGGATCTAATGAAACCTGATAATGATTGCCTATTTCTTGTGATTCACGTGGTGCTGAATGATGTTGTCAGAAGAAACCTAGGAGGATTTTTTAAGAATAGTGAAGTCCTGAGTAAAAAAAAAAATAAGTACTTGGGGCATAGGTGATGTTTTCATCACAAGTTCTTATTGAAGGTGGGAACTTCAGAAGAGAAATGAAGATATTAGAAATGAGCAAAGGTATATCAAGATGGTGACAGGGAGCAAGATGGGTAGATGATGTATTCTTGGCCAAAGGAGGATGACATCAAATAAATATCAGGAAAGATATATTTGCATTTGCCAGGGGAATTGTCACTTTCCTAAACACTAGCTTAAATCTGAAAATAGAAGAGGAAAGAAAAAAATAACATTACAGTTATAAATCCTAAAGAAATGCTAAGTAGTAAATCATGTGTTGTATCACTGACCCTATAGGGACTGGGAGTCCTTGCCCTATTCATGCCATCGATAAATGGCAATTAAAGTGGCTACATGGAGAGTACATGCCTGGAAGGAAGGGACATGATCCAAGCCTCCATAAAGAGTTCAAGCCAGAGTTCATTAAAGTTGACATATCCTTGGTGCTAGACAAGAATCCTAAATGGGAGGCCATAGAAAAAATAAAAACAAAGACCAGAGAGGTTGAAAGGGGTAGAAATCAACACAGAGTTATTCAAATAAAATTATGGAAAAAAACAACACAAGGTTTTCCTAAATAATGACAGCGTTCATATGGTACTTACTATATACCCCAAGTGCTGTGCTAAACACTTTACAAACATTTGATCCTCACAACAACCCTGTGAAGTAGGTGCTATTATTATCCCCTTTTTAGTGCTGGAGAAAATGAGGTAAAAGGTTAAATGACTTGCCCAGGGTCACGTAGCTAGTTAGTATCCGAGGCTAGATTTGAACTCAGATCTTTCTGACTCTAGGCCCAGCACTTTAATCCAGGGTGACACGATCTAATCCACTGTCCTCTAAAGAGCTCATATTCTGGTTGGGGGAGAAAACATGTCTGGAAAGGTTCAGATGTTGGGAAGATGGATGGCCTTGTGTTTCTAGGGCAATTTCAAAGCAGATGACAAGACTAATGGGTCTTTAGGTTGCATTGGCAGATGAGTCTAGAGGGTGTTAAGTAAGGCAAATTACAAAGTCTGGTGTTCTTTGATCTCATCAGAAGGATTATAGTTAGTTACATTCTGCTCATTTAATTGGTGTAAGCAGTTATGTCAACTTGGCAAGTAGAAAGAGAAAGACTGGAGAGGACTGGCCCGTCACTTTTGGGAAGAAAGAAGTAGGCCCAAGGGTTACATTGAAGGGAGGATGCTGGACTTTCTTTTTCAGCCTGAGGATGGGAGAATCAGCATTAAGCCAAGGATAGAAAAAACTAAGGTAACATTGTCAGGAAGATTGGAGGAAAAGTCTTCTGACATGACTTGGTCCTGCTTGGTCCTTTGGACAGAATCTGAGCCAGCAAGGGTGTGGTCAGACTGGGGGAAAACAGTTATAGGAATGCAGAGGCAGAAGGGATATTTCTCAGGGATGTTGCTGGAGCATTCATGCTTCAGGTCAGGGTTGGACCTAAGAACTTCCCAAGCTTCTTCCAATGCTGGAATTCTATGAGCAATATGATTCATGTTTATTTTTAACAAAATTGAGGAAGGAAAGAGGTAAGTGGACCCAAGAGAAAGGATAGTAACTGACCCAAAATAAATGGATAAGGAAGCATTGAGGCATTAGCTAGAAGGCAAAGAGAGAGAATAAAAATGTTATTGGTGTGGGAGGGGGCAGGAAAGTAGCAACAAAGTTTGATGATCGCAGCCTGAGCATTAGGAGGAAAGGAGAGGGAAGTGCCAAACATACTGTCACTATTTCAGACTTAAAGAGTGGGGAGGATAATAGTGTTTCCATTAATGCCAGGAAAAGGAGGAAATGAAGAGAGCTGAGGAGTACATTCAAGGAACTTCATCTTTGCCATGTTGATTTTGGCATGTTGATGATGTATCCAGGAGGGGGAGGAGGAAAAGTTGGAAGGTCAGACCTCAGTCAGTCTTTCAATCCCATCAAATTGGCCTATTCCTACTGGTTATAATTTAGCATTTTCAAAACCAGAAACAGTTAAACAATGCCTTTTTAGTCATGTAATTAAGGCGGAAAATATGTCTGAAGAACAAAGAGAAGCCTGAAACATAGGAACAAAATTTTAAGGGAAATTCCTCAGGAAAGCTACCTTGGTCCAGAAAAGATAATGGTGAAAATTTCCCTTAATCTTAGATCAACACACAGTATATGTAATCTTCAAGTCCTTGTGCTTTTTTGGTGGAGAAATATTGAAATGAAAGGGGATTTGGAGAAGATGCTCTGATGGGAGGGGCCATCATGGTTAACCTTGTGCTTTTCCTTATAAGAGATACCCTTAAGAAGTAAAACAATGCTTCCAACTCTGCTTTAGTTCTTTCCCAAAATAATGGGTAGTAATGAAAAGAAACCACCACTACCAACATCATCATCATCTATCTACAACTATGAGGGACCTCAGAGACTAAGCAAGGCCTAGGGTAGGGGTGGGGAACCTGCAGCCTCAAGGCCACATGTGGCCCTCTAAGTCCTCAAGTATGGGGCCTAGACCTAGAGGGACACATGTGGCCTCGAGGTCACAGGCTTCTCACCCCTGGCCTAGGGAATGAGATTATATTTGTAAAATGCTAACCAAATGTTAACCAAAGTGCCTGTCACATGGTAGGTTCCACACAAAGCTTATTCCCTTTCCTTGCCCCTTCCAAATGATTGTCATGTTCACACAGATAATAAACATCAATGACATAATTTGAAGCCCGGTCATCTGCTTCTGTAGCCAGGGCTCATTTTAATGTACTAATTGTTCTGTACATATGAGAGATGAGATTCTCCAGATGTGTACCCCACCCACCATTCTCTATCAGTTTGAGTCTGTTCAAATGCCTAGAGAACATATCCTGCCCAGAGCAGTTTTGGTTTCAATCAAACTTCTCTTTTCATGGCAGAAGATCAAAGTTTCACTTTAAATTTGAAAGTATTTGTGTCCATGACAATGATTAAGGGTTCAATCCCCTTAAGGAATAGAAGATATTGGGAATTTTACATATTATCAATAGTCCCTTACCAAAACACTTAACTAAAAAAAAAAAGATACAATTTAAATCATAGAAAATATTGAATAATTGTACTCTCTGGTTCATGACTTTAGCTGGGGTTTACCTGAGGGAAAAAAAAAATCTCATTTTTAGCTCTCTCACAGTGGAATTCACTTCCATCTTGGGAGTATTCAAGCAAGACTCTCAAATGTTTGTGGATGGATTATATTGAGAGTTGAATATGATTATTCATCTAATTTGAAATTTTCAAGAGGATATAAGCTTACTGAGGACATTTCTCTTTGGTTTGTATCCCCAGTGCCTAGTACAAAGGAAGGTGATTAATAAAGACTTGTTGGATTGAATCAAGTTAGACTAGGTAAGCTTAGAAAGAGTCATTTTCGTGAAAATTCTTTAGTTAGCAAAAGTGATTGATACTTCAATTCTATTCCACATTCAAAAGAACTACCAAGTGCCCACTCACAATGATTAGCTATTGGGTCAGCTCTGATTCATAAGGAAGAATACACCTGCCTGAATCATCAGTTCCACTTCCTGCAGTACCTGGGTTTCCCTTGGATAGCTGCCATCTTCAAAGTGACCTGGCCAAAACCTGTTGAGCTTATGAAATCTGATAAGGTCACAGCCTGAGGTAGAATGATTTTAAGTTTCACTCTAGCACTGTTGCAAGAGTGAAGGAAATCCACTACCATCCAATACCAACACTTACCCAGTTTTATGGTGTGTGACACCATAGCCCCTAGTCATGTAGACAAAATTAGTATTGGAATGGAAATGGAGGAAAGCGTCCTTAGCCACTGGCTAGTATGGCTATGATACGACCGTGGCGAGTTGCTTCATTTCAAAGTGGCTGAAATGCAAGGTGTTTGGCCAAGTTAGATGCTGAGTCATCAGTTCTGCAAATCGCTCTGGCAGCAGAATGGCAGCTCTGAGCAAGCATCAGCTGTCCACTGGTTTCTGATGTCTTTGGGGGAACATGACAGATAATTGTTCTTCCTTGCCTGCCCCACTTCTTTAGAAAATGTTATTTTGTATGGTATTTCATACTTGTTTTCAGATTAGTCACAATGAGAAAGTTATGCTATAGAGTTAGCCAACATTGTATTGGTAGTTACAGAGTGGAATTGGGTCATGGACATGGGTGAATAGCTAAAATGATTCAGATGGCACAAGCTGATAGAGAGCTGCCCCAGGGAGATGATTTGGGGCATAGGCCCAAGCCCTTGCATGGGAAGAAATCTGGAAAGCCAGACTCCCTGGAGGAGAATATCTCATCCCTCAGGATCTCCCTGAGACACAGGGCAATGGCCAGGTAAACCACTTTTACCTGGGGTTATTTAGAGGGCCACAGCCATCATCAATTTTTAAAAATATCCATACAATTTGAATATGGCACAAAGAGATCTATTACTGTTAAATCAGAAATACAATTACAATGAACATTTAGGTAACACTTTTAACATTTGCAAAGCCCCTTATGAGCTTCATAACAACCCTTTAAGGTTGTGCTATTATTATCCCCAATTTACATATGAGGAAACTAATACAAGTGACTTGCCCAGGGTCATAGAGATAATAAGTGGCTCAGGCAGGATTTGAACTCAGATCTTTCTAAGTTCAGGTCTAGCCTCTCTAGCTGCTATACCACCCTGCTGTCTTTACCAGGGCAACTCTATTTTACACATTTCCCTGTATTTTTTAGCAAAACTTTTCATTTTTATTTTCAATTCAAAATTCAAAAATTTTTCTTTTTTAATCAGAGTGTGTACCCTCTCCAGTGTACATAGAATACAACCCTTTCATAACTTAGTGGGGTTTTTTTGGGTTAATGTGGCCAAAACAGCTGATATCCTGGTGGTCAGTTCTCTTGTGAGGAGTACAGGCATGCACATAGGCTAGGCCAGGTCTGCTGGTAGGCCCCTATTGAGTATCTGTCACACCAACCCTCTCTGAATTTACCTAAATTGGTTCTCAGAAGATAGACACACAGTCTATCACTGAAACTACTCTGAAGCCTTTCCAGCTTTGTAGCACCTTCCAGAATTTCAGCTTGACTAGTATAGCCTTCCATTGTCAAGGGTCACCTGCATCATGATGTGATATCACACCATGATGTGTAGGGGAGAGCTTCTTAAATATTCCACAAGAGTGTAATCAGTCACTGATTTCCCCGTTCATGGAAAGATGTGTCATTGTCTTTCGTTACTGACATAGTCACTGACTGGGGGTAGCCACCTGAACAGTCAGCTCTTTCATAAGTCACAAATGGAAAAACATTTTCTCCCTTTGTGACTATTGACATGGATTGATGATCCTACTGCTGACTGGAGCTCTTTCAACTTGAACTCATGGTTTACCACAGACTTTTTGCAGGAATAGCAACCCAACACTTATTTTATTATTCCATTTTAGGTGGTTCTACCTGCTATTGTTCTTTATTCGTGGAGCTTATATATATAATAAAGAATCACAATGCTAAGAATGACTCTGTGGTGTTCCTTTTTTTAATGCAACAATAAATTCAAACTGCTTAGTACTGACCTGACCTCATCCATCCCATCTTAAGAGACTTCCTAGGACACAGAGTCACATACTCAAAGGCTTTATGGGAATAATGCTGTATCTAGAGCCAGAGAGCGTGGGTTGAAATTTGGTTGTGTTTTTTACTACTCATATGACTTAACCTCTCTGGTCCTCAGTAAAATGAAGGGGTTAGACTTTGTAGTATAGAAAGAGAAGAAGATGAGGAAGAAGGAAAAGAAAAAGAAGAAGGAAGAGGAGGAGAAAAAGAAGAAAAAGAAAAAGGAGGAGGAGAAGGAGGAGAAGGAGAAGAAGGAGAAAAGGAGAAGGAGGAAGAGGAAGAAAAGGAGGAGGAGGAGGAAAATGAGGAGGAGGAGGAAGAGAAAGAAAAAAGGTGAAGGAGGAGAAGGAGAAGGGGAAAAGAAGGAGAAGAAGGAGGAGGAGAAGGAGGGGGAGAAGAAGAAACTTAAAAATTTCTTAGATCAATCTAATCCTTTTTCATCTAGTTCTGATCTCTTATGAATATAGAGAATGGATAATTGGTCCTCCTTTAAAACAATCATACTTTATAAATTTGAAGACACTTAACTCATCCCTCAGTTTTTTCCAGATTCAATACCTCAGGGTCCTTTAATTTTCTTTGTGTTTTTCCCCTCACTGGGCACTTTTATATGTTCCATAAATCTCAGTCCCTTTTCTCCCACTTCTGAGCTCTAAGAGGAAAGAGGGCGTGGTTCAGAGCAAAGGGGAAGACCTGGAAACTGCAGTTTGAATCTCGGCCCTGGCACTTACTAGCTGGGAGACTGGGCAGATCAATTTTTCTCTCTGACTCTCAGTTTTCTTACTTGTAAAAGAGGGTTAATAATGCTTGTATGATAGACTTTGTAGGGTTGTTATAAGGAAAATGTTCTGTAAACCTCAAGGAGCTATATAAACGTGATCTATTATTAGTCCCTGCACTAACAACAGATTGTTTTTCATCTCAGATATATCATATTCCTGTATAAGCATATCCTTCCTAAGATTATTAATTGGTTTAGTGAAAATAGGGCTTGAGGCAAAACCATATTATAAGGGGTAGTTAGTAACATAGGAGATGATCTAAGTGAAATGGGGTGAGGGAAAGTCATTGGAAGAGAAAACAGGAACTAACGTCCTCAGGACTAGGGACACGCTAGTGAGGTGTGGTTATAATTTCTTAACATTATTGCACATTGACTTTCGTTGTGGTGATATTATATGAGGTGTGACTTAATAGATCCTACATGTATGTTTGTTTGTTTTTTTCATCAAAAGTACCGAATATAACCGGCTGTGACATAGGCAACTGGTGACTTATTCCCAGGTCTTTTCTCAACGTATTTCAATTCTTTTTAGACCATCTTAGTGCATTCTCAGAGAACAGTCATGAGAGGGGTTGATGTGCCAGTTTAAAGGATTTCGATCACTATTTGCTATCAACAGGTATGATATCCACACCATCATATGATTCCACTCGACCAGCATTTATTAAGTAACTATGGTATAATAATCATTGTGCTAGGTGCAGAGGATTTGAAAATAAACCTAACAAAGTTCAGAGAGTCACTGAAGCTTCTTTAGCAGGGGAATCGTGTTGTTATCTCATGCTTTAGGAACATTGGTTTGGTAGCTCTATACAGGGTGCATGGGACTAGGGGAAGAAAAACCATTTAGGAGACAATTGCAGTGGTCCAAATGAGAGCTAATGAGGGCTTTAACTAGAACTGAGAGATGGGTATATACACTAGGGATGTCAAAGAAGTAGGATAAACAAAACTTGGCAATTTATTGGATAAAAAAAATTAAGGGGGAATGAAAAGCTGATAAGTTTGAGGTTATAAACCTGGAAGAGTAGAAGGATGTCAGTTATGTATTCTTGACAAAAATAAATGTTAGGGGTAGGGATAAATTGCTTCTTTTGGGAGGGATAATAAGTTTTGTTTTGGACATGTTGAATCTGAAAAGTCTATTGAACATCCAGATAGAGATGTCCAATTGATGAGAGGCTGGAAAACTCAAAATCTCTGAGCAACAGTTCCATATTTGTAAAACAACATTGGACTATACAACTTCTAAGTTTCCTTCCAGATATAAATATATGATCTTATGATCTTCATATTTTAAAAAGATCATCACCTCTATGGAAAAAAGAAAAAACGAACACAGCCAAATTCTAAAAGCATTATTCTTACTTCATAGTCCTTTGCCATTTATCCTGCCAGCATGAACGTCATTAGCACAGATGTTGAGAAGAAATGAGAGAAACAACTGCTTGAATTCTCTCAGATTGTGAATGGAATAGTAATTTTAAGCTCAACAAACGAAATAAGACAAAAACCTTGAAATGAGAGCTCGAAAAAGGAGAAAGGAGCTGGGTGAGCCCTTCACATCCATCTGTAGGGATGAGCCCTCAATACAGAAGAGAAAAGATGTTAAGCATCCTCTAACCACCAAAGACTGGCCAACAACACTGCTATTTTTAATGAAAATGCTTGAAGAAAACCCAATTAAGAGTAAATTCTCTTATTTATGTGGATTTGAGATTGATATGCAGAAGAGACAAAAGATGATAATCATATTTTATTCAAATCCTAAATGAACGTGGGACCCAGCAAACAGGGAATAAACTTCACTTCTCTACAGGAACCATATGCTTAAACTGAACAGAAATATCACCTAAGAAACAGACCTGACACTGATCCTCAGTGCACCTGGCTGACTTCCAAGGGTGTGGTTGGAAGTGGATTTACTTATCAGTAGGTGGTGCTCTTCCCTTTGATTACAATATTTACCCCATACCCAGTCTTTTGTGAGGCCAGCAGAGTAATGCCAGAGGTGCCAGATGTTAACCCTAGGCCCTGTCCACTAACCATCATGAAAGAGCCTTCTGTATTTTTTCTTAGGGATGGGGAGTTGCCTGATCAAATTCCATTCCATGTAACTCTGCTTGGCCAGACCTTGAATTTCCTTTGCCCTATTATTTGCATAATGTATTCTTTCCTTCCTACCCCATATTACTCCTATGCAAGGTTTCTGGCTACAACAAATCATATTATATAGCATTGAGACAGAGCGTTGGTTTGGTGGTGCTTGTTAAAGAAAAATATTCATTGTAAGATAAAGTAATTTCTAGTTGGAGGATCTAAAAGGTACATTGAGAATTCCTTTATACAAAAAGTGCTGAGTTATCACATGAATGCACGTCATTAACCCAACAATTAGTACCTTAGATTGACATAGCCCTTATGCTGTTCAAAGGCCTTTTAACTCTTAATCTGATTTGGCCTCCTAACAGTTCTGCAGAGTCCTTGGGGGCAAAGAGTGCTGTTCCCATTTTATAGATGAGGAAAATGAACTCAGAGAGTTTAAGTGATTTGCCTCAGATCACACAATTTGTTGGGGCAGGACCAGCATGAGAAGCCAAGTGACCCTTGGTCTAATGTTCTTTTCATTATACTGGCAACGTGCCCCTAAACACATTGTTTTGGATAGTAATAGAACCAAGAAGGTGGATTAGAGAACCAAAGCTATTTTTACAGCTGTTCAATGCCCTTTCCTCCAACTTCTAATATTTAAGCTATAGACCCTTAAATTTAGAGATGGAATGGACTCTAATGGTAACTAAATCTAATCCCCCAGGGTTAAGTGACTTGCCCAGGGTCACAAAGCCAGCATGTGTTAGCTGCAAGATTTGTATCAAGGTTTTCCTGAATCCAAATCAACTGCCCCAACACTGTGCTATACTATGTGAAATTTCTGCTTTGCAGACAAAATGGAAAGGTAGTGTGGTACAGTGGATAGGAAACTGACCTTCGAATCATGACTGGGTTCAAGTCCTACTTCTGACGCAAACTGGCTATGTGGCCTTGGGTAGGACACTTAACTTCACAGGGACTACTGTGGTTGTTGAGTTATGTCTGACTCTGTGACCCCATTTGAAATATTTTTGGCAAAATTTTAGTCATTTCCTTCTCCAGTTCATTTTACAACTGAGGAAACTAAAGCAAACATGATTAAGCGACTTGCCCAAGGTCACACAGTTAATAAGTGTCTAAGACCAGATTTGAACTCAAGGAGATGAGTCTTTGTGACTCTAGGCCCCTAGCTTTCCTGCCTCACTTAGCTGTCTTCTTGGGAAACTAGGAAACTCCTCAAGATTCCAAGTTGCAGAAAAGTGACAACCTGTACAGGCTGACCGTTGAAACTATAGATCCAGGGCCTGTCCTGTGACTGCTCTTCTGTCTCCCCTTCATTTGTTAGATTCAATGAAAAGAGCTTGAGGCAGGAGTTCTCATACTTGCTCTGATCCTGACCTCGAACAAATCACTTAGCCTCTTTTTAACCTCAGTTTGTCATCTATAAAGTGGGGATAATAACAGCCATCAGTCCTTCCCTTCACAAGGATGTAATAGGATAAAGTAAAATAATAAATAGGAAAGTGCTTTGAATTGTATTGAAAGTAAAGGATCATATAAATCTAAGCTATCATTATATGTCTTGAGCAACAAAAACTACTTGGACCTTTTCTGGCCTAATAAAATAAAACATGTTCCTGTATAGTGAAAGCATGATGTAGGGTGCAAGCTCAGCTTGGTGTTATAAGATATTTTAGGCCTTCCCTTGCTTCCATTTTACCCTTAGTAAGTTGCTCCAAATGGAGAAGAATCTCAATAAATGTTATTGACTATCAGCAGAAAAGATTATAGGAATTTTAGAGGAATTTGGTCAAAAGACATGATCTACTTTTTCAGTGTAATCACAGGTTTAACTCTGTCCAAAGACCTAATATATTAATGACTATTTACTATCATAGAATTTCAAAGGTAGAAGGGGACTTGCCAGTCATCCACAGTCCAGCGTATACATCTATAGTCCAACAAGTGACCAGTCAGCCTTTTTTCCTGGAAGAGCCAAGGAAGACCCTTCAATAGTCCTCCTGAAGCAGCTCTTTCCATTTTTAGACAGCTCTAATTGTTCAGAATGTTTTCTCCCTGATATCAAGGCTAAATTGTATCTTTCTAATTCCTACCCTCTTCACCCGGTTCTGTGTTTTGGGTAGAAATATTAACCTAGAGAGGAGAATATTGGAATGGGGAGTAATGCTAGCTGTCTTCAAATATTTGAAGGACTGTTGAATACATCATCCCTCACCACCCCAGTCTTCTTTTCTCCTAGCTTAACATCCCCCTTCCTTCAATAAATCCTAATACAACATGAACTCAAGACCCTTCACCTTTCTTGTAGCCTTCCTCTAAACATTCTCCAGCTTGTCAAAATCTTTCTTAAATTGTAGCATCCAGAACTAAGCATAATAGCAAACATTGATGTGACCAAAGCAAAAATACAGTGGGACTGTTGCCTCCTTATTCCTGGAAGTCATGCCTTTTTTAATGTAGGCAATCTTTTAATGTATCCCAAGATTGTCTTAGCATTAGCTGCTATATCATACTGTTAACTCACATTAAGTCAACTTAAAAAAACCTAGATCTTTTTCGAACAAGCTGCTATCTAACTCCTTCCCCATCTTGTACTTGTGAAGTCAATTTTTGAATATGGATATAAGCTTTTAAATATATCCAGATTCATTTTCAGCTAACTAGATTTAGATCAGTTTTCTAGCCTGTCAAGATTGTTTTGCATCCTGTCTCTTGTCTTACCTCGAATTAACCAGCTAGATTTGTGTTATCCATCTCTCTTTGCACTTATTCTACATTGCATATTGGATAGCAAACTGTGGCTGTGGTTTGTTTATTTTTTAAACTCAAGAAACACAATTTATTTAGTAGCAAATAATTCTAATTTCTAAAAAAGTTTTATCATTGCTTTCAACAGCTCCCTAGACATATGTTGGACAACATGTGCTTTTATTAACTAGTGCTTTTTCTTCCTCCCTGAAGCAATCTGACCCCCTGAACCAACATCCTCCCCAGATTCTCTTACTCAAACCCAGCCCAGCCCAGACATATCAGTGTTTACTTTATTCCTAACTTAGCTTCAAGGGTAGCTCTGAGGACCTCAGCTCTGATGTACTATGAATTTTTGGTGCATTAAGTAAGGTGCATTAAGACCTTTAGGACGTGAACTTAGAATCAAGTTTTTATTTATCAGTTACACTGCAAACGTGTTTGGTTTGAGGCAAACCACGTCAACATCTCTTTATCCATTTCAGAAATGAGCTAGTAAGCTTTGCAACCCATTTAATTTTCAGAGGAGTGTTATGGGGATTAAATTTAAACCAATATCAGACATTTGATCCCTAAGATCAAAGAACTTTTCAAGCCAAGTATGGTGATTATCATAAGGAAATAATAACTGTCAGTTATATAGCACTTTACTTACATTATCTCATTTGATCCTCACATCAACCTATGAGGTGAGCACTAAAGGTATTATTATCTCCAGAATGAGGAAACTGAGTCCAGGAAGGTAAAAGGACTTACCCAGGGTCGTGCAACTAATATCAAAGGTCTCTCCTGACTCCAAATCCAGAGTTCTTTCACCACTGGTTTTTCATATATAAATGTTTCCCTTAGCTTTTGACACCATACAGCCTCATTTAAAAAAATTCACCATCTTCATTGTAATTTATTTGCAAACCAAAGGGACGTATATTGTGTCTATACACACAGATTGTCCTGCTTGAAAGGTACTGACACCTTCGGGACACAAAAACTTAGCAAAGCCTGGATGGAGAAGGGAGAGGCAAAGAAGGAAGGAGTGGGGGGAAAAAACCTACTGTAAACATACACCTATAAATCCATAAAAGTAAAGATTGAGTAGGAGAGAAAAAGATATAAACCACCTATACTTTTTACAAGGAGAATAAAATGCTTTTCCTTCTGTGATGAAGTACTACCGAACATACCACTTGACCCTATCTCTATAAGGTCAGTAAAAATGAGGGCCAAGTGTTAAAACGGCAGTGTCCATGAATCAAGGATGCTTCAAAAAGAGAAAGGACGTGCTGGTCTCTAGGCCATGGCTAACAGACAGCAGCCATTTTATTGGGGCTGGGAGGTGGGAGGGGAGATGGTGATGGGGTTTTTTTTTTAATGGTGAAAGAACTTTCTATCCTATAGTGCTCCTGTGTTCTCTGTAGGCAGAGTGCCAATGTGAAAACTCGTTATTCTGTGTGGGGCCCTAAAGAAAATTCTTTCCTCTTCTTCTTATCTTATTAATGTACAACTTACAGGACAAATTCCACTTGCAACCTTTCAAAAACCCTAGTATAAATGAACAGATAAACAGTAATAGGGAGCCATATAATCACAGGCTTGTGCAAACAGTAAGAGGGGATTTGGGCCACTGGATTATCTGAATGGTGCTGGGAGAAACTGAAAGAAGTTGAAAAAAGTTAATATTTATCATCATCGTAGGCCTATGATTATGATATGATATATAACCATATACATGATGAATATGGTGGAACGTTTTCCAAAGTGACACCAGACATACAGGAACATCCCTGTTGGCTGTGAAAGATTTCCCAAAGGGAAAAGTATAGTAGAGGGAGAAGGTTCTCTAACTCCTTGGGAAAATTGTCTGCAGTTGGTTTTTTTCTCCTCTTACCCTAAACCATGGGTGGGGAACCTGCTGCCTTAAGGCCCCATGTGGCTTTCTAGGTCCTTAAATACGACCTTTTGACCAAATCCAAATTTTACAGAACAAATCTTTTTGGATTCAATCAAAAGGCCACACTTGGGAAGAAGGCCACATGGGGTCTTAACGTGGCAGGTTCCCCAGCCCTGCTAAACCCTCTGTAACCTGGCTTATCACAGTGCCTGTATAAGGTGCTGGTCCTGGAGTCAAGAAGACTGGAGTTCAAATTCAGCATCAGATACTTACTATATGACCCTGAGCAAGTCACTTAATCTGTTTGTCTCAGTTTCCTGAAATGTAAAAGAGAAGTAGTAATAATATCACCTGCCTCCCAATGTTGTTATGAGGATTAAATGGGATATTTGTTAAGCATTTAGCATAGAACCTGCCATAGGAGGCATGTAATAAATGTTTGTTCCCTTCCGCACCCCACACCCCCAACTCCACTCTGTATCAAAATTAGCAAAGAGGTCAAGTTTTGTATAATGCAAAGCGCCGGGTGTCAGGAAACCTGGTACCTAGTCAGGCTAGTACCTTCCAGTTTCTCTGGTATATACCTTCTTTGTAGTTTGCACATTGTTTCCCCTTTAAGACTGTGAGCTCACTGAGAGCAAGGTCTAGTTTGGGGGGGTTCAGGTTGTTGGGGTTTTTTTTGCCTTTTTTATATCTTCACTGCTTCACACGGGGCCTGGTACATAATAGAGGCTTAATAAACATTTATTGACTGACTAACTGACTTTGTCACTAGATCTTTATCAGATCACTTAACCACTCTGAACATGTTTCCTCCTCTGTAACGTGAGGGGACGTGACTGGATGATCTCTCTAAGGTCTCTTAGAGTTCCGACATTCTGTCTGCCTTCAAAAGGTTTAGGGCAATTCTATTCCACACATCAGCTAAACTGCTCCGCCAATTCATTTTTTTTTTTAATGAAACCAGTTATCATAAGACTAAACAGCATAATTCTGGATCATTTGCTGAATGCTAGCTGAGATGTTTGTCAAAAATTATTCTGTCCCATGTGTTTTCATCAGCCATTTCTCTTGCTCTGATTGGTTGGTCATAATCTGGTGGATTGTACAACAGCCTACAGTAACGGTAAAACATGCCATCATCCATTTTGGTTTTTTATGCAGCTGCTCCATCATTATCCCACAATACCCTTAGAAGATCATTCATTTGGGATATGACTGAATCAATACCAAAGTATACCACCCCTTCCCCTGCCTCTGCCCCCAAGCACTGAAACACACATACCTATACTCTCTGACAAAAGAACCACAAGGTTTTGATATGGTTCCAAAGTATCAGTGAAGAACACTTTATTACAAAAGCAGCCATCCAAGCCAAATTTTATTATAACCAGCTCTTTTATCAGCCTGACCTCTGTCCCTACTACTCTATTAAAATGCTCTCTCCAAGGTTACTGGCAACTTAATTGCCTTATTCAACTGGCCCTCTCTCAGCTTTCAGCCCACTTGATATTTCTCCAGTACTACGACACTGTCAACCCATCCCCTCCTCCCTGTTGGTCTTTTCTTCCTTGTCTTCCTGCCTATCAGACTGCTTCTCTTCAATTTCATTCACATGTTCGTCTTTCCCCTTTCTGGTCTCAAAAGCAGGCATATCCCCAGGCTCTATCTTCAGCCCTTTTCTCTGCTTCTTGCTCTCCCTTGGCAACATCATCCCTTTCATGGACTTAGTTATCATTTCTATGGGCATCTCCAGAATCCTCTCTTTATGAAACTCCAGGCCAGCATTCCCACTGCAGGATGGACATCTCTATCTGCATTTACTTCCAATAATTTAAACTCAGTTTTTCCAAAACTAAATTCCTGTCCCCCAAACAATCCCTCTTCCCAACTGTACTATTTTTGTTGACTATTCCAGTCACCAGGCTTTTAGACTTAGGGACATCTTTAACTCTCCTTCCTTCCTTTTCTTTATGTCCAGTCAATTATTCATAAAGTACTCAGCCTAGTGCCTACTACACAGTAGCTGCTTAAATCGTGTTTATTCACTTCCTCTTTCTCTTCCTTTCTGTCTTCCCATGTCTTTGGTAATGTGTTACTCTTTATTTCCACTCACCATCCGTTACCCTTTGGATCTCCTACTAGTATGATTCTTCCAGAGTTATGCTCTTCCATGATTTGTAGCCATGTACCATCACTGGGAGAAGATCAATGTTTACAAAGATGAGGTTTTGTGTCATGAGCAAAATCATTGTGACCATTAAATGCACTTCACCAGTGGTTCTCAAACTTTTTGTTCTCAGGACCCCTTTGTACTCTTAAAAATTATTGAGGACCCCCAAAGAATGTTTGTTTACATAGATTATATCTACTGATATAGATTATATCTACTGATACCGTATTAGAAATTAAAACATCTTAGTATTATTATAATCTCATTCCTATGGCTCTCATTGAGGAAATCTTGTAGTGTCTCTTTTTTAAAAAAATTTTTATTTTAAAAGGGTATATAGGAAATATATCTTTTTAAAATCCCTAGCTTCAAGGAATGACTGTTGCCTCCAACATTCTGTTCCATGGAGAGTGTACTACGAGGCCTGATCTTCGAGACCTTCCAAAGCTCTTGCTGCCTCTTTGCCCCAGCCCTCTCTGGCTATCCTGGGGACAGAGGCCTAACCTAAATGCCAACCCTCTCTTGCTTATGTTCCCCACTTGGCCCTGCACACCATCCTTCCTCCGGAGTACTCTATGTTTACAATCCTTACCTTCCCCCTACGTATTGAAATTTACTTACCGTTCCATCTCATCTCTCTAGGAACCAGTTCTCCATACTCTCCAAAGTGATAATTAGCCAATCCAGTAAACAAATCTGGATTCAATATGGTGTTCCCTAGAGCTCTGTCCTAATCTCTCTTCTCCCTCTACACTATTTAGCTTGGTGATCTCATCAACTCCTGTGGATTCAATTATTATCTCTCTGTTGATGATTCTCTGATCTACTCTTTCCTAAACTACAGACTTGAATCTCTAACCACCTGCTAGCCACCTCAAACTGGATATCCTGGAGACCTCTTAAATATGTCCAAACTGAACATGGTATCTTTTCTCTCAAAACCTGCCCCCTTCTAAATTTCTCTATTGCTATCAAGGGTATTACAATGCTCCCAGTCACCCAGGTTCACAATCTGGGTATCATTCTCAATTTCTCACTCCTCCCACATCCAATCTGTTGATAATTCCTGTCAATTTTACCTTCATAACATCTCTCCTATATGTCCCCTTCTCTTCTTTGACACCGCCACTACTCTAGGGCAAGAACTCATCATCTCACGCCTACACTATTGTAATAGGCTGACGGTTGGTCTCCCTACTGCAACTCTTCCCACGTTAGTGGGAAAAAATGCCGATCTGACTACGTCACCCTCCTATTCAATAAATTCCAGTTGTTCTCTATCACATACTGGATCAAATATGAATTCCCATTTGACATTCAAATCCCTGTACAACTAGACCCCCTCCTACCTCTCCAATCTCCTTATTCCTACCTATTCCACGTAATTTGATCCAATAACACTGTCTTCCTTGCTGTTCCTTGAACAAGACACTCTGTCTCCAGATTTTGGGCATTTTTTCAGGTTATTCCCCATGTCTAGAATACTCTCCCTCCTCATCTCTACCTCCTGATTTCCCTGGCTTCCTTCAAGCCCAGTTACAATCCCATCTTCTGCAAGAAGCCTTCCCCAATCCCCGTTAGAGCTAGAAGCTCCAGGGTGTCTCTTTAAAGAGGGGGCACAGAATGGTTTCCTCCCATTTCTCACACAGCACCCTGCTCTTGGATTTTGGGGGGACTTTCCAACATGCCCTCGTATTGGGTACCTTCTCCTCCCTACTTTTCTACTCCCTTTTGTGTGTCATTTTCCCCTGTTAGATTATAAACTCTTTGTGGGTAGGGACCATCTTATTTAGCATGCAGTAGGTGCTCAACATGTGCTTACTGACTGACTGACTAAAGAGAAAAGATCTGAGGAAATTCTTTCCCTCCCCAAAGACAAATGTGCATTTTTGATTGAGTCGAAAATATATGACCTTATTATTAGCAGAGCTCTCTGCTAGGTATACACAAATAATTATAATACATAATAACATATCACAAAGGTTATTATCTACCAAGGGGGATACAGAAGATTTCCTAAAGGAGATAATATCAGATGGATTTTTAAAGGCGGGATAAAGATTGAACAGGTTGGGGGGAAAATTGATTCTAGGCAGAGGGAAAGGCATAGGTCACAAGAATATGTGCCAGGGACAGTGAGTAAGCCAGGTTAGCTGGAGAACAATGTACACGGAAGGAAGTAGGATGAAATAACACAATAAATATAGGCTAATGTCACATTGTGGATAGCCTTGAATGCTAGACAAAGGAACTCTTCCCTCAGATGCTTACTAGTCATGGGACTCTGGGCAAGTGATTTCATCTCCCTGACCTTCAGTTTCATCACCTGTTAAAAGAGAATAACAATAGTAGCATATATGTCACAGGGTTTTTGTGAAGATCCAAATGAGATAGTGGATGTAAAGTGTCTGGCAAACCATGCAAATGTGAATGAAGATGAGGAGGAGGAAGAGGTAGGAAAGGAGGAGAAAGAGAGAAAGAAAGAGGAGGAGGAGAAGGAAGAGAAGGAGAGGAAGAGGAGGAGGAAGAGAGGGGGAAGAAGAGGAAGAGGGGGGAAGAAGAGGAAGAGGAGTAGAAGGAAGAGGAAGAGAGGGAGGAAGAAGAGGAAGAGGAGGAGGAGGATATCAAGTACCAGACCCAAGTAACTGGTGGCTAGATCCTCTATGTGTTCCTGATTTCAGACATTTGGCTGATTCATCCAGCTCCAGATTACTGTAGTCTTATACACAAGATCCATAGTCACCAAAAAGTGTACAGTATAACTATCCACAAAAGAAAAAGCAAATAGATGAAGAATGTCCATTGTCCACATTATTATATCCAACTCTAAGGACATCCTGTAGGGCTTGTCCACCAGTATGTATACACACACACATGTGCGTGTGTATACACTATATCTTGGACATATGTGTATCTATGTGTGTATAGATCCAAGATATAGAATATTTGCTTACATGTATACAAACACATGTATATAAATATATGTGTATGTATGCTATATCTTAGATACACATGTGCCTATCTATAAATGCATGTGTGTCCAAGATATCGTATGTGTGTATAAGCACATGCATATACATGTGTGCATGTATATATGTGATATCTTGGACATGTATGCATGCATATAGATATTTGCATATATACATTTTTAAATCTTGGACATAGACAAACCATCCACAATCAGTGCCTTCACTTTCTCTTCTTTCACTCTTTTCTCATCCCCTTACAATCTAGTTTCCCACCTCAACATTCAACAGAAGTCACTCTTTCCAAAGTTATCAATAATCTCTTGATTGCCCAATCTAATGCCTTTTTTAAAAATCTGCTTCTCTTCTTTCTTGACTTCTCTGCAGTTTTTGACACTCTTCTCCTAATTGCTCTCTTCTCTCCTGAGTTTTTTGGCGTTGCTCTCTCCTTTCTGACCTATTTGACTACCCCTTCTAAGTATAATTTGCTAGTTCTTCAACCATGTCATATACACTAATTGTGGTTATCCCCTATGACTCTGTCCTGGCCTTCTCTTCTCCCTCTACTCTCTCTCATTTGGTGATATTAGCTTCAATGGGTTCAATGATCACATCTAAGCAGATGATTCTCAGATCTTGTTATCCAGTTCTACCCTCTCTCAACTACCTATCTGGCATCACCAACAGCCTATAGACCATCTCAGATTGAATGTCCCAGAAATATCTCAAACTCAATATACCCAAAACATAACTCATTTTATTTACTCCCAAACCCTTCCTAGTCTGCAAGCCACAAATCTCTCCCCACTTCAATCCATTTTCCATTTAGCTACCAAAGAGATCATTCTAAAAGCAGAGGTTTAATCATGTCAACTCCCTACTCAATAAACTCTAGTGGATCCCTATTCCCTCCTGGATCAAATATAAGATGCTCTGTTTGGCATTTAAAACTCTTTATAATTTGGCCCTTTCTTACCTTCTAGTCTTCTTATGTTTTACTTCCTTCTACCCATACTCTCCAATCTAACAATAGTAACCCTTACTCATGGTACTCTATCTCCTACTCTGTGCCTTTTTCTTTTCTTTTCTCTTCTCTTCTTTCCTTTCCTTTCCTTTTTCTTTCTTTTCTTTTTTTCTTCTCCCCTCCTTTTCGCCCCTTTTCTCTCTTCTTGTCTCCTCTTGTCTCCTCTTGTAGCCTCTCCTTTCCACTCCCCTCCTCTCCCTCTTCTTTCCAAGAACAGATCACTCTATCTCACCCAGGCTGGAAGTGCAGTGACCACTTGA
Source organism: Pseudochirops cupreus (assembly GCA_028627135.1). NCBI lineage: Eukaryota > Metazoa > Chordata > Mammalia > Diprotodontia > Pseudocheiridae > Pseudochirops > Pseudochirops cupreus. Next base: position 96,737,142 of record CM053580.1, on the reverse strand, counting down.
AGATCCAACAGCACCATTAATTGACGTGAGAATTAATTGACTTTTACTTGCTCAATTTTCTATGTGGGATGGTTCTCTCCTCCTTAAATGCCCTAGTGCCCCACCCCTAGTCCTGGAGGGCTTGCCATATTGGTGTTAGGCTTAGTATGGATGACCAATTGGCTTTAGCCCTCCAGTAAACCAGAATTTTCAGGATTGAACAATCCACAATCTACAATCCAAACAATTTTAGCTTCTTTAGTAGAGTGGATTATACATGTGGCTCTCTAGGCCTTTTCACTGACTGTATTCCATGCCTAGAACACTCTTCCTCCTCATTTCTTCCTCCTTGCTTTCCCAACTTCCTTCAAGACTCAGCTCAAATTCCATCTTTTGCAAGAGGCTTTTCCTTGTTTCCTTCTTTCTGAGATTACCTCCCATTTATGCTCTATAAGTTGTTTACACAGTGTCTCCCTCATTTGAATATGAGCTTCTTGAGGGTGGAGACAGTTGTTTTTCTATTGATTAATTCTATCCTAAGCACTTAGCACAATGCCTGGCACATTGTAAGCATCCAATAAATCCTTGTTGGTTTGGCTTGGACTATGAGCTGGGCCCAGAATGCAATAAGTGGAGAGCAGATTGGTTTGTCTTTGGGAAATTATACAGTGTTTTTATTGATCTCAACCCTGTTTCTGAATCAAAGGCCCATCTTTTAAACATCAATATTCTTCTGGTGATGCGATATGACTATGAGTTATGAAAGAATTAAAATTGAGGCTTGCCTGAAGGACACAAGAGAGAATTGTGGTTGTGAGTGGGCTAAAACACATTGAAAATGAGGAATTTTTCAGGAGAAACAGCATAAAGGCTGTTATCAGAGAGATTTATGACTAGAAAAATCTCCAATTAAGGAGAGAGTCCAGGACAGCCATCTCCTCATTTCCCACCCTCCTATACTGATTGTTTGGGGCTTCTTTGGACTTTTCCATCATGCGCCCTGCACCAGGTATCTTCTCCCACCCCACCCCCTCTTCAGATTCTTTTTGTGTACTGTCTTTTCCCATTAGGTTGCAAGGTCTCTGAGGGCAGAGACAATCTTTCCTTTTCATATATGTATTCCACCTTTTAGTACAATGCATGTAGGTGCTTAATAAATGTTTATAGGCTAACAAAAATATTTCATTTCATTGATGGTTGCTGGTTTATAGAAGTCCCTCTAAAGCAGGGAGGGGAAGGGATGTTCTCGGGAGGAGGAAGCACTAAAAGAAACACTGGTGACCAACATTTTTCATAATTATGAGCATAGAGAGTAGCCATTTAGGGAATATCCTGGGACAGGATCATAAGCTACCTCTCAAAATTAGGGCTTAGCCTTTGGAAGCTTTGTGAAATACTCAATGTGTCTGGAGTTAGAAGTATCTAGTGCCATCCATTAATGGTCCTCACCAATTTGGCATCCAGGACCTGCCTGAGACAAGCCTATAGGAATAGGGACTTGACCTATGGTATTTATAGGGAACTCCCGGGTGAGGAACCTCCATCATACAGTACAGATGGGCATCTTCTCTGTCATTTAGAGAGTTGCCTAGAACAGAGCTGTCAAACATTCAGTCAATAACGAAACAGATGAAAATGTAATTGGAAAACATTTAACGAATTAAATAAAAATATAATAAAATATAGGTAACACTACATTTGAAAACTAAGTCAATATGTCGCCCTCAGGGGTCTTTCTGTATGGGTTGGATTTCTATCTACATTTGACACCAATGGCCTAAAGTTACTGAAGTTGACTAGAAGTTAATTAAGAATTAACTAAGAAGTTAATGCTCACCCGGAGTCACAAAGCCAGAGTATATCAAAGAGGGGCATGTGAATCCTACTCTTCTTAGGTTGAAGGCCACATTATACAATACTGCAAAATATAAGGTAACTAAAGTTTGTCCGTGGGTATCTTTTTATTTGTGTACCACCACAATCCCTGTAGAATATAAGCCCCTTGAGGTCAGGGACTGTTTTGTTTTTATCTTTGTAGCCTGGGTGCCTTGCACATCCCAGTCCTTATTGAATGTTTGTTAAATTTTAAAAATCACACTCTGTGTAGTTCTATCCCAGGGAAGCAGTGGATTTATTTTGTTCCCTCAACGCCCGGTTCTTCCCGTCATGTCACCTCCCTAGCCAGCATAGCATGGCATATTTTTCCGTTAAAGTTCATTCACTCTGCCATTTTCTCAGGTCCTAATCTTCCTAAGAAAAAATAAGGCAATCAGATATCATGTCACAGATTTCACATCAGGCACATTAGGCCTCTGGCAATCTTCTCCAGGGTTGACTTCAGAAGACCAATTAGAGTTTACCACTGGGCCCTAGAGAGATAACGTACAATCAACATGTTAATACCTTCTACTCTGTAATAGGAGATCCTTCCAGTAGACAAATTGTCACCTCCCAGGTCACCACGCTCCCTAGTCATACTCACCTAAGTATTATTGCGTGGAATCCTCCAATGGACATGCTTTGAAGTGAATTACTAGAGTTACTTAACAAGGGACTACCAAATTCTGTCAGGTATTGACAAGATAAATATACCACAAGATCCTGTTAAAACTTCAGAGGAAACTTTGGAAAGGCATAATGTAATTAGCTGTTTTGGGATTTTGGCCAAGAAACCAATGGAATCCCTCCAATTCTAAAGAAAAGGCACCCAGAAATTAATGTGGATCCTTTGTTTTAAGAGGCACCAAGAAATATCACTCCTACACTCTGGCCTGAGTACTGTGCCAAGATACTACTTCATCACTTGTCCAGAGGAGCCAGGGGGAGGGGCAGATGAGCAAATCCAGCCCTCTTGAAACCCTGCATCTCAATGGTACCACTCAGGTGCTGTTCATCTTATGAGCTAATCATTCACCAAATATATTGAGCCATGCTACCTAGAAGCATTAATGTGCTATTTCAAAAGGACCCTTTGAATTCACTTCAGTATCTTCCTATTGCAAATTACCAGCCTGGCCAACAGCAGAACCCAGACAACAGTGGCATTTCTCACTTCTTCCCTGCTCAGTCTGGTCCAAAGGCTCTGGTCTGGAGGCTTCACCAGACTCTGAAATGGTGGGAAATGAGTGAAAGGAGGTGATGAAAAATGCAAACTCCCAGTGAACAGGAAGTAGATTCCTTGATCTTCTATAAATATTTCCAAAGTAATAAAAGAGAGAGAGAGAAAATACACAGTGACAATGCACGTCAAAACACTGTCACTTGAAGCTTATGTTTTAAAAGGTTAAGAGGAAGAAGGGGCAGATACTGTATATAGAAAACTTCAGCAATGTTTTCCAATCACTCATGGGATTTAGGTGCTGAAAGGCATGTAGCCCTGGGATTTATGCATAAGCGGATCATTCAAATGGCTGCCAGGGCAAAGTACAATGTTCACTTTTGAAATCACAAAAAACCTTTGTTTTAAGGGGACTGAATTGACTAAAGTTTAGTTTCAGTGAAGCATGTTTTTGCTTTGGCCGTCACTATTTGGTTTGGCCTCCTTGCCAGGGAAACCTTTTACTTAATGCAGTTCCTTCAACTGTTGTTTTTCTTTGGCTGCTGCCGCGGCAGCAACTGTGAAAGTCAAGGCTGGATCTCCAAGCTGCATATTTAAATGAGAACTGGCTCCATGTTTACCTTTAATTTTGATGAAGGGAGTAGGGGAGCAGGGGTCTTGACAGCCTGCCAGGGCCTGTAAAGCTGATAGATGTGTGCCTTGTCTCTCGAATAATCTGGAAAATCAAGTTTAGCTGGTTGGATCAAAGAACTTGCTAGTCAGTGGAGAACATTTGCATGCAATAGCTAGAGATACTGTATACATCCACCAGCCAAGGGCCAGAAAGCTAATAGCTTTGCCAAAGATAAAGGATTATGTATGCTACGCTGCCGAAGACCAAAGCCAGCAACGCTCCACTTTAATATGGATGGCTTAGGTTTCTACAACTAAGACTTTCAAACAAACAAAATGCTCTAAAGCTGTGGATTTAAGTCCTGACAAATAACTTAAAAAAAAAAAGCTAAAGCTGCTACTATTCCACACATTTAAATCCCATGAGGAGTAAGGGAATGTAGTCTGTCCTTTTTGCAAAATTTTCACCCAGGTGGTGAAAAGAATTACTAAGATGTGGCAAGATGAAATAGGCTCTCTCTTTTCTCCTCCCTAACCTCCTTCTTTTTCTTCTCTTCCCCTCTCCTTTTTTCCTCTTCATCTCTCCTCCAAAGCGCTTTCCTCGCTTTCTCTCCCCCTTCTCTTCCCTTCTCCACCTCTACTTCTTTCTTTTCCTTTTCTCTCCTCCTCCTTCCCCTTTTCCCTTCCCTCCCCTCTTCTTTCTCCTCCCTTCCTTTTTCTACTTCCCTCCTTCCCCCCCCCCACTTTCCCCTGCTCTTCCTTCCTCTCTTTTCTTTCCCTTCCTTACCCTCCCTCCTTTCCCTTCTCTCTCCTTCCTTCTCCTTTCCTTTCCTTTTTCATCTCCTCTTCCCTCTTTTCCTCACCCCTTCCATTTTCTCCCTTCCCCTCATCAGTTCCCTATCCTCCCTTTCCTATCCTTTTCTCTTCGCCTCACATCTCTACTGTCTTTTTCCTCTCCTCTTTCCCCTCATTCCCTTTCCCTCTCCTCCCTTCCCTTCCCCTCCTCTTCTTTTCTTTCTCTTCCCTCCCCATCCCTCCTTTCCTTTTCCATTTCAGAGCCTCTTGCCTCTGCACCTGTAGACAAGATTACTTATTATTGGGTGGTGAGGAAGGAGATGGTCAAACTTTCTTTTTTTCAGATAGTCTTCATTTGTAAAGGCTAGTTACATGCTTCCCTGCTGGGAAAGAATAATCTTGCCGATAAAGAACATTATGCATCTTTTTTTCTTTTTAGAGGGGGGAAGGCAAGGCAATTGGGGTCAAGTGACCTGCCTAAGATCACACAGCTAGTCAAGTGTCTGAGGTCACATTTGAACTCAGGTCCTCTTGACTCCAGGGTGGGTTCTCTAGCTGCCACTGAACATTAGGTATCTTATAGAGAAGAACTGGAGAAATTAGAAAATGACATGACACCTGGACCATTCACCTCTCCTCTGCTGTGGCGCTGAGTCTCACTGACTCCTTTCTAGGGCTACATTTCTTTTGACTGTAATTTAATTCTCTCCAAGGGGTTGGGGTAGTGGGACACCTGCCTAGAAAAGGAATCTGTTGCCTCAACCATCCTACACTTTTCTTGAATCCCCAAATCCTCATTAGGAACTGTTTAAGTAACTTCCTAAGAAATTACTCCGATGAGCAACTCTGTGGGTGATGAGCAAGGTAGAGACAAGTCTTGGGACATTTTCTTTGTCTAGTGGTAATTTCCTAATAAGGAAAGAGCTAAATTCTATGGTGGAGTTAATACTATACAGAGAGGTCCTATGAAATGACTGTTGGGAAAAGCTTTAAATTAAAAAAAAAACCCAACTTGGCACATTGAACTGGCAATAAAGTAAATTACAGGTACAGTGGTGACATATGTAAGCGAATCTGCCAGTACAAGTAACTGACTGTTGTGTGCTGTGTACAATGCTAGGTAATGCGTTATTCAAGTTTTGTACCAATTAAAGAACTACTTTGTTGCTAAGAATCAGTGTATTAAAAACATACGTTCTTGTTAACTGTGTTCCCAAGGGTTAGAAAGAGGAGAGGAGGATCTCAGCTTTCAGGGGCCTATTATTAGGTGTTCAAGGTATTTTTTTTTAATCACAGGTTTTTTTAGAGGGAAAACTCTGAGTTTGTAGCCCATAAAGAGGTTTTGATTGTGGGGTTTTTCAATGGTATCTCAGGATTTTCCTCTTCCTTCTGGGAAATCCTCCATCCCCCACCAAGTCTTCTCAGATCAGGATCTGAACAAAAGTTAAACACCATAAAGAAATGTGCTCAGTCGAAATGGACTTTTATTGACTGAAAAGCATTTTTACAGTGTAATATGAGGTGTTTTTTTTTTAAAGGGAGAAAAAGTCCTTTGTGAAACACCCCTCTGGTTGGGTAGTACTTGAGGACTTAAAAGTAGATATTGCTTGTGAAACTTTCAAGAGGTTCAAATAAGAAGGAACCTCCTCACACATGCTCACCCCCCTCGACTCCCACTTCCAATTTTTTAAAAAAATGTCTTGGATTATAGCTAATCCACCTCTCTATCCTGGCCCACATTGTCAATGACAGAAACAGGAGAAAAGTGGTATTCACCCACCACTAAGTTCTGCCCTTGCTCCTAGAGAACAGCTTAACCCCAGCCGCTTTGTTGACATGTGTCAGGTAGGTTATAGACAGAGTTTATAGACAAAGGCTGCCAGTGAGAAAAGATGGCTGGGCAGTCTTCTGCCTACACCGGTCCTCCCTCTTAGCTGTGGGCAAGTGTGACTATCTGTAGGACTTTGGACCTGTCTTTAGACTTGTTTCTTCATCTATAAAATGGCAGGGGGGGGGGGGGGCAAGGCATTATTCAAGGTGGATAGGGAATCCAACTTGAAATCAGGAAGACCTGAAATCAAATCCTGTTTCTTAATGGCTATACAGTCCTGGGCACATCTTTGTGACTCAGTTTCCTCATCTGTAAAACAAGGAGGTTGAACTCAATGGCCTCTAACATCCTTTCTAGCTCTAAATATATGATTCTATGATCTTAAGACAAGATGACCTGTGAGGTTCCTTCTAGTTCTTACTTAGCTTGTGGATATCCCTGTGGAGGAGGCAGTTGGCCAATGGATGGGTATGATTCCACTTTGCAAACTTGAATTCCATTATAAATATCAGTAACTCCTTTCCAGCTCTGACTCCATGGTGTCTTCTGGGTGGAACATGTAAGCACTTTGTGAGTAGGTACCGGTTCATTTATTGTATTTATATCCCCAGAGCACAACACACAGCTGAGCACATAGTAGGTGCTTAATAAATATTTGTTGATGGATCAGTACTATGAAAACATCCTTACCCATTGTTAGGGAAGTCATAGAAGAGATTCTTTCATTCGGGTAAAGAAGTTAAAGTATACAAATCTAAGATTCCGTAGTTCTATCAGCATCTTAGATTCCTTCTTCTTTTTCTCTTTTTGAACCTTTACTCTCAGCATTTTCCCTCTAAGACACCCTGAGTCTTTAACTTCTCCAGATTCAGCTATCTCTAAAAGCTTTAGGTTTTCTCTTCTTCTTTTTTTTTTTGGAGGTGGGAAGGGAGGGCAATTGGGGTTAAGTGACTTGCCCAAGGTCACATGGCTAGGTTTTGTGTGTGTGTGTGTGTGTGTGTGTGTTAAGTATCTGAGGCTAGATTTGAATTCAGGTCCTCCTGACTCCAGGGCACATGCTCTATTCATTGTACCACCTAGCCGCCCCTTTTCTCTTCTTCCTGTTCTCCTTTTTCTTTTTTTCTTGGACTGGCTTTTAATTGCCTCATCTGTCCAATGACAGTAACTTCAACCCTGATCTTCCTAGTTTCAATGCCAGTTTTTTACCCATTATGCCATGCAGCTGCCTCTCAAACTGGGCAATTAAAAGCAAAGACACTGGGCACTGAGCATATTTTCCTGAAATCCTCATATTCATCATTTCTCACGAAGCAGTCTATTAATCAACCACAATTCATTTAGCCATTTCCCAATCATACAATCACAAATCACAACTCTTGAGCTTGAAGATACCTCAGAAGCTATCAAATCCAGCCCTACTTCATTTGATAGTTGAGGGAAATGTAATTTTGAGTGACCTGCCCAAAATCAACACAAGTAGTAAGCATCAGAAGGGAGATCGGAACTCAGTCTTCTAACTCCAGAACCAGTGTTCTCTCTGCCCAATTTATGAACACTTTGTCCATTTGAAAAGCTGGACTAAACTGCCCTGGGGAAGAGAACACTCTCCTCTGTCTTCTTGCCTCTCGCCTTAAACTCTAGAAGTGCTCCCATGTTTTCTGAGCTAGTTCTCTTCTTAACACAGGCTGGAACAGAATTAGGAGTGGAATAATGTTTCCAGTAAGCCATCTGCAGAGTGTGGGGCCTTTCAGGACCTTAAATAGGCCCTTAAACAGGTTTGACTTGTTTGCACACAATTAAAGGTAAACAGGGCTATTGTCCAGGAAACCAAGGGATTGTGAGGGTCCTCACAGGGAACTATGCCCTCTAGCTCCTGCAGATTCTATTTCCTACGCAAGGTGGGGCCCAAGGGATTAAGAGGAGTTTCCAGCTGGTGCTAAGGCTATAATAAACTTTGGGGGGACATCAGGTAGAGGAGGGTACCTGACCCTAAAGAGTGACCGAAGCTGAGTGGTATTGCTTCCCGTTCCACCCTATCACCTTCATTTAGCCCCAGGGTCCTCTTGCAAAAGGCAAACTGGATCTTCCTGTAGACCTGGTCTAACTGAGACAATTTCTCTCACCCACCTCCTACAGTCATTAATTTCTGACTTTGTTCAGCAGCCCCTGTCTCAAGGAACAAATGAATGTGGACTTCCAAAAAGGAATGGTTGGAGGGTTCATTCTATCAATAAGAAACAATTCATTTTCAGTGATGGTTCCCTCCATTTTCCTACTCCTCGTATCCTTTTCAGGTGCTGATCATTTCTTCAGTACCTTCAGATCAAAGACTGAGCAGATATCACTGATATGAGTGTCATATCCCCCGCTACACACACACACACACACACACACACACACACACACTACAACTAGATGTCTATTCCTTGGAGACAAATAAAAATGTTCTTGTGGCTAAATAATTGTGCCTAGGTTGTGAATAGAGAACTACACTTGGTGCTAGGAAGACCTGAGCTTAAATTCCACCTCGACTAGCTGGTCCATTTACATCAGTTTCTTCATTGGTAAAATGAGGATATAGTACCTAACTCTCAGGATTGTGGGACTTAAAAGAGGAAATGTATATAACTTCCTTTGAAAACTGTAGAAGAGCTATAGAAATGTCATGGTTTTTTATTTTTATTGTTATAATGTAATAGAGATGATAAGGAGAGCCCTGACAGCTGGACTCTTTGCTGGTGAATGTATAGTTAGGCTATGGAATATCTATGTTTTTATGGGTTGGACTAGGAACACAGTTTATAATGCTATATTTATGAGGAGAAAATGTTCTTTGTTTCAAACAATTCCCTTAACAATGTTTTGAAATACGTTGAGGATGCTGAGGGCTGCTCTATAAGTATAATTATATATTATGTTGTTGTGCACTGTTTTTATTAAATTTCATTGTTGTTGTTGGTTATCCATTAAATTATAAGCTCCTAGAACTAATGATTGATAGGGGCAGCAAAGTGACCTAGTGGATGGAGTGATAGGCCTCTAGAGACAGAAGGATCTGGGTTCAGATGTGATTTCAGATACTTACCTAGCACTGTAATAATGAACAAGCTCAACTTCTGTCTACCTCAGTTGTGAAGCTCAAACTTGATTATATTTGTAAAGTGCCTAGCACACAATGGGTGCTTAATAAATGTTTGTTTCCTTCCTTCCTAGAGGGAAGGGACTTCAAAGGCTAATACACATTTTTCTAGAACAGTCATACTTTCTCAGGATATTCTAATACTTCCATGAATCTGCAATCTCCTCAATTTGAGTCGTCCCTCCAGTGGTGCAGATGCTACCATGGTTATACCTTATCATTCGGGGGAACTCTTATCCATGTCTTCCAATAAATCTACCACAAGAGGCCAACTCACCAGGTCAAAGACCTTCCTCTAACTTCTTGGCATTGCAAGATTACTAATAACACTCATGTACTGTTCATCGGCTATCTCCTACTCTTGTTGAGTGCCTGGTTGTACATTTTTCTTATATCTAATGTTTATTCAAGATATATACTGATGGACTAGTTCTATGGGTTGTCCATAAAACTCCATTTTATAGTCTCAACAACAATCTTTCTTCATCCACTTGGTATTTCCTGTGTGAATAGGAATTAGGCTGAATTCTTTTGAGTAATTACAGATCTCATATAAGAGAGTATGATTTTTTTCCCCATAGGGCTTGATGCAATTGACAAAATGTTATTGGCAAAGAAGAACATCTGGGGGACCTTACCATCTATAAACTAATTAGTATGTGGGTTGGTTCCTCTCACATAAGACATGTGTACACCTAGTTTTTGGGCTGGTTCGCTCACTTCAATCTACTAGCAGGTTTCAGCTTCTAGAAAAAAAAGCAACCCACCACCATAGTTGTATTCAAATACTCTTAGGGTCCTAAGGGTTACATTGTTGAGGATTTCTGCCTTCTTTTCTGTTGTTGTGCCATAATCACAGCAAAAGCAGAAATGGGTTACAAAGGACTAAGGGTCGCTCTGTATTTTTACTTGTTTTTTGGGTTGTTGTGGTCAAAGAATATATCACATGCCCAGAGTGCCAACAGTAATCTTCTCTGTACTCCGCTGGGTTAGGCCTTAGAAAGCAGGCCTAGTCTGCTGCCTAGATTGGGAGCATTTTCTATAGCTGCGTAGTAAATAATTACAGTTTAGGATGATGAACAGTATCAGAGGTCTGGAGGAAAGTCAGTCCAAATATTGAGCATTTTCTTACTATTTAATTGGAATGACAAAAATCTAAACAATGCCTCCAGCTCTTTCAATCAGCCTTCTTCCTTAAGCAGACTCGGACTACAGAGGAAGGGAAGCAGAAGCACATTAAGAAGTAGCACGGCAGAGAAAAGAGAACGTTAGATTGAGAGTCAAGAGATCTAGGTTCTAATACTGGATGTTTGACGAATCATGATTGTGGACAAGTCACTTACTTTACCCAAGCCTCAGGTCCCTCCTCTGACAAAGGGAAGCCTAGACCATAAATGAAGAGCCATCTTTCTTTAGAAAACCAAAAGAAAGCCATCCTAAGAAGCCTCTATCAGCCACAGACTATCCCTGACAATAGAAACTGTATGTGACATGTATATATTTATATATGTGTGCGTGTGTGCACATATATACACACATATATGCATGCTGCGGGAAAGACGGTTTTATATATAAAAGCAAACAGAAGAAAAAAGTTGCATTCCTTCACACTTACCAACATTTTTTAAATGTTGAAGAATTAGAATGACTCTTAGGAAAACTTGCATTCTTTCCCATTTATTGAAGTTGTAAATGAATTGCAGAAAAATAGACACATGTCCAAGTTAGTTACAGAGCATTTAAAACAGAAACAGGTTAGGTAAGTCTTTCTTTGAGTGCTTCTAATACAGCCACTGCCATTGTGATTAAGAAAAAGGAAACAGTTATTGGTCTTCCCCAAAATTTTACTCCCCCAGAAAAATCTTACCAGTCATACTCTGTTATAGGCTTATAGGAATTATTAGAATTACTTTTCAGTTTACAATGATTTAAACAAGTATGCAAAAAAGCTACACCAAGCCTCATAAAAGGTAGTATTGCTATGTTCTGCACCTCTAAAATATAGATAAACTTTAAGGCTCCTTCCAGCTCTAAAATGTCAATTCTGTGATAAAAAATATACGTATCCACAATAAAGTCCACAAAGAATGCCTTTGTTTATGAAAATATGACTGCCCAGCTTCCTCATATAAAATATGAGCCCCAAATGGTGTGGCCATTCTGGAAACTCTCATCAATGGATTCCATCTATGCTGTGGCTGTTGTTTTTCTGCCTTCCCTAGGGATTTGTCAGCTGGTCTATTATACCAATAGCTCTCTCAGACTGTCTTTGTTATTGTTGTTCAGTCATTTCAGTTATGTCTGACTCTTCGTGACCCCATTTTGGAGTTTTCTTGGCAAAGATACTACAGTGCAGTGGTTCTCAACCTGTGGGTTATGTTCAATCTGTAACAATGAAAATACATCCTGCATATCAGATATTTACATTACGATTCATAACAGTAGCAAAATTACAGTTATGAAGTAGCAACGAAAATAATTTTATGGTTGGGGGTCACCACAACATGAGGAACTGTATTAAAGGGTCATGGCATTAGGAGGGTTGAGAACCACTGCTATAGTGGCTTGCCACTTTCTCTTCCAGCTTATTTTTACAGATGAGGAACTGAGGCAAACAGGGTTAAGTGACTTGACCATGGTCACTCAGTGTCTGAAGGCAGATTTCAACTCAGGGAGATGAGTCTTCCTGATTCAAAACCCAGTGGTCTACCCATTTCAAGCTGCCTAGTCCTCCTATCAGACTATCTACATTAGACAAAACAAGACTAATCAATTCAGTCAATTATTAAGATAAAATCTAGATTTGGGCAACATGTAGATAAAACCTCAATGTATATCATGAAAACTGTATTTGTGCTCTGTGAAGTTCAGATCTACAAAAGAAAAAAATGATGAAATCAAATTAAGTGAGATTAGTTTAGGAAAAATAATATTTGGAGTTTTGATGCATAAGTTTGTGAAGCTTATTTTATAAAAATAATCCTGCCTGCCACTATCTCCTCCTTTCTCACATGATGACATGCCCTTAATAATCCTTACCACAGCTAAGCTTCTACCTCCTCAAGTGACCTCATTGCCTTCTGTCTCTTCCAATAGATTTCTTCCTCTGTCATCTCTTCTCTGTTACTTATTTTCAGGATCTCCCTGTCCACTGGCTATTCCCCTACTTTCTAAAAACATGTCTTTCCCATCCTGAAGAAACTCTTACTTGATCCTTCCAGCCCCACTAACTATTGCCCTTTATCTCTTTGGCCCTTACTTTGTTCTTAAACTCCTTGAAAGGACCATCTACAATAGGTGCCTCTACTTTCCTTCCTCTCACTCTTTTCTTAATTCCTTACTATCCAGCTTCCAATCTTATTCCACCAAACTGCAGTTTTCAAAGTTATCAGTGACCTCTTAGTTGCCATATTCAATGGCCTTTTCTCAATCTTCATTTTCTTTGACCTCTCTGCAGCCTTTAACACTGGTGATCACACTCGCTTCCTCAATATTCTGTTCTCTCTAGGCTTCTCTCTAAATTCTCTTCCTGCCCATCTGACCACTCTGCTCTTAGTCTCTTGTGTTCTGTCATCAAGATCATGTCCCTTAACTATAGATGTCTTATAAGGTTCTAGTTTAGGCTCTGCTTTTTTTCTTCCTCTCCACTACTTTACGTGGTGATCTCATCAACTATCATAGATTTAATGGTCATCTCTATGCTGATGATTCTCTAGTCTACTCATGTAGCCCAACCTCTCTGCTGATCTCTAGTTTTGTCTCTTCAACTGCCTACTAGACAGTAGGCAGTCCTACAGACAGTCCTCAAATGGGACAGTCTGTAAACATGCCCAAACCCTTTACCCCTCCTACCTTGCTCATTACTGTAAAGGGCAATGTCATCCTCCCAGTCCCTCAGGCTTACAACCTAGGGGTCATCTTCTACTCCTCACTATCTCTCATCTTGCCCCTGTCTCATTTCTGTTGCCAATGCCTATCAATTTTACCTTTGTAACTTCTCTCAAATATACCCACTTCTCTCCTCTAACACTAGCACCATCCTGGTACAGGTTCTCATCAACTTATGCCTGTATTATTGCAATAGTCTACTGCTGGATCTGCCTGCCTTAAGTCTTACTCCACTTCAGTCTTTCTTTCATTCAGCCACTAAAGAGATTTTCCTCACGTGCAATTCTAATCATGTCCTCTCTCTACACAATAAACTCCAGTGACTCCCTATTGCTGCCACGATCAAATCCAAAATGTCTTTTGACATTCAAAGTCTCTCAGAACCTAGCCCACTCCTACCATTGCAATATTCCTCCCCCTTACTCCCCAACAGGTTCTCTTCTATCCAGTGATGTTGACCTCCTTGCTATACATCAAGCAAGACATTCTCTCAGACTGTTTCTGTTGCCTGAAATGCTTTCCTTTTTCAACTTCACCTGTTGGCTTCTGTGTCTTCCTTTAAGTCTCAAGTGAAATCCCGTCTTTTACAGGAAGGCTTTCCTGACCTTTCTTCTAGCACCTTCCCTCTCATATTTCCTATTTATCCTGTAGACCTGTTATTATATTTTATATATATTTGCACAGTGTCTCGCCCCTTCTGCATCTCTTTTTATCCCCAGTACTTGGCACAGTGCCCACCACATGCCTCCTTACTAAATGTTTATTGATTATTCCTCCTTCATTCTGATACCAATCAAGCTTATAAGAAATGCTATTAATAAAAATCAAGAAACTAGTTATGCCTAGTCTGAGAGAACCTGCTGAAAGAAATCACCTCCCCCAGGAACATGTCTTATTCAACTTCTTTTGAAAGTTTCCTAATAGTAATTTGGATCCCATCTTAGACCTTGAAAGGTCAGACTATATCCACGTCCAAGAACAAACTCACCTGTATAGTCGACTATGTAGACATTTGAGAATGTGCTCTAAGGCATCAACCACAATGGCTACTTGGCCACTGTGGAGCTGAAAGGCAGTTGGAAAGCATAAAATGTTGCAATAAGTAGAACATAGGGCTTAGAATCAGGAAGAACTGAGTTCAAATCTGGCCTTAGACATTCACTAGCTATGTGACCCTAGACGAGTCACTTAACCTTTGTTTGCCTCAGTTTCCTGATTTATAAAACAGGGATAATAATAGCACCTACCTGGAGGATTTTTTTGTGAGGATAAAATCAGATAATATTTGTAGAGCATTTAGCACAGTGCCTGGTACTCTTAGGTGCTTTATAAATGTTAGCTATTATTGCTATGAATTAGATCTATGAATTAAAAAATAGTATTTACTCAGATTCCCTTTGCTTCATAAATTTGGTTCTACTCTTATATTAATCAGCCAGTCATTCCCTCCTCAAACAAAGGTATTGAACACCCACTATGTGGAAGACACTCTGGGAGGAATACAAAGATAAATTGGAAAACTCCTACTTTCAGTTTCATGGGGAAGGTAAGACAGGTACATAAATCACCATAACATGAGCATGACCCTTGCATCCAAGCCTTTCACATGACATGAAGAGCCCAGGAATGCTGGGAGATTTTTTTACAACTCTGACTCTTTGCTTACATCTAAAAAAATCTGGGAACTTCACAATATGACACCACCTACAGTCTTGTTACCAGTTTCCCTTGCAAGCACACAGTTCACAATGCTCAAAGAAGGAAAAAAAAAGAGGTTATTTACAGGCTGAAGTAAACAAATAGAATTCTTAGAACTTGCAGAAAATAGCAATACCCACAAATGAAAAACTCTTCCCCAGAGACCTGAATAGACTTCCCAGGTCTCACAGTTTGTCAATGGGAGGTACCGTCTACATTTTTTAATGACTCCAGAAAGTAGCATTACTAGCATTTTTCCCCCAGAGGAAAAATCTTTTTTTTTTTTCCCAGCCTCCTCCCATCTCAGTATATTGGAGAGAGTTTTTCAGAGTTCTCTGTTGTGGCAGCATTATGGTTCAAATACCAAAGTAGGAAGGAGTTCCTCCATTTGGAGACCCCTCCCTTGAGCAATGTAATAATGATGATAATAATAACATTAATATTAATAATAGCTAATGTTTCTTTAATGCTTTAAAGTTTTCAAAGCACTTTGCATGTTATCTCACTTGATTGTTACAATAGTCCAGTGAAATATTATTTTTATTCCCATTTTACAGAGACTGAAAGAATCTATGTGATTTGAATAAGGTCATATAGTTAATAAGTATTTGCGTGATTTGAATGCAGGTCTTCCTCACTCCAAGTTTAGCCCTCTATCCACTATGCCACCTAACATCCCATGTAGTATCCGTAGACCTCTGACCTTACACAAGAGCTTGCCCAGTAGGCAGAATTATTATTGTTAGTCCTTCCTTCTTAAACAGGACCAATGACTTCAGGAGACTGATGTCTTAATTTGCAAATTAATTGAATTTAAATGAGGCAGAGCTTTCCAAAGTCCTCAACCTCACTCCCTCCTCCAGTCATCTGAATTCAGTGGCAAGACATAGGTCAGAAGAGAAATATGGTGCACAGTAACAACAATATCGTAAGTTGATCAATTGTGAATAACTTCGATATAGTCAGCAATACAACGATCCAAGACAACTCTGAAGGACTTATGATGAAAAATTCCATCCCTTCCCATAGAAAGAACTTATGGAGTCTGAATAACAGATTGAAGCATACTTTTTTCTTTTATTTATTTTTCTTGGGTATTTCATTTTGATTTATGTTTTCTTTGACAACATGACTAATATGGAAATATGTTTTGCATGATTATACATGTATAACTTATATCAAAATGCTGGCCTACTCAATGGGGGGGGTTGAGGAGAGAGGGAGAGAATTTGGAACTCAATCTTTAAAATGAATGTTGAAAATTGTTTTTATATGTAATTGGGGGGAAAATAAAATACTAAACAAATAAATGTTAAATGAATAAATAGACCTTGAACATATGGGTACATAATTCTAGAAAAAAAAAAAGACATAGGTCAGGACAATTAGCAATGGCCCCAGATGCAGTGGGTCTGGTCTTTCCGAGGCCTCAGCTTGTCTGAGGCAATACTTGTTCATAATTAAAGGCTAGGTAAGAATGGAGGCAAAAAAAAAGATGGCTTAGTTTGCCTTCACAAAAGCATCTATCTCAGAAGAAAAGACCCTTAGAGTTTCTGGTCAGAATAGAAACAACTGCTATTTACATTCATGGGAAAGAAGGAAGACATGCAAACAGACCAATCGATTTTATTGATTCCCAATTAAATATCTGAAGTACTGTCCTCTCTACTCACTCAGCCACCACCTTGGTTGAGCTTCTCCTCATCTTTCATTTAGACTATTGCAATAGCCTCCAATTAGTGTCCCCATCTCTTCCTACACTATTCCATGCTCCACATGGCTACCCAAATGATTTTCCTTAAGCATAAATTTGTTACTCTCCTATTCAACAAACTTAAGTTCTTCCTTATTGTCTCTAAGTTAAATTTACCTCCTCAGTTTAGATATTACATCTCCTCACAATCTGGCCTCAACATATTTTCCCAATATTATACATTTCTCCTTTTCTTGCACTCTATAATCTAATCATACTGGTGTTCTCTCTGTTCCTCACATGGTACCATCTTCAGTTCCCATCTCTGTGATGTTGCAGTGGCTGTCCCCCATGCCTGGAAGGCACCACCTCCTCCTCTCTGCCTCCTAGAATACCTCTTTTCCTTCAAGACATAGCTCAGCCCTCCCTCACTCAAATCAAAGTCAACTGCAAGTTGTCATCATTTCCTTGATGCCATGGTCCTCTTCAAAAATGAAGAACAAACTCACAATAAGCATTACTTACTTTGTGAACTCTTTCCTGATTCCTTCAAATGCTAATTTCTTTCCTCCCTAACTTCCTTGTGCTTATTGTGGATATATTTATTCCTATGTATACTCACACAAGTATTTGTTTCTCTGCCAGTCTGTAAACTACTTCAATAGGGAATGTTTGTATTCCTAGTGTTTACAACAGTACCCTGAACATAGGAGGTGCTTAATAAATGCTTATGATAGATTCAATCATTTCTGTTATTTATAGAAACTAACCAAATTTGAGTTCAACACTTTGGATGGAGGAAAAGGTCCTATGTGTAAATACATTTAGAAAGAGATACTTTAAATCATTTTTAAGTATTCATTTCCTTCAGAGCCAATTATGCAAAGGTCTATGAAGGAACTAAGATACATGAGCATCTGAAGCAATATTCAAGTATATATGAAGAAATAATCCTGCAAAAGAGTATATTACCCCCGAAATCATGTCTTTTGAAAGCAAAATTTGATGTTAATTTTATTTGGGCGTGTTTACAAGAACAAACAATCATCCACCAAATTTATTTTTAAACCAACTATCAAATTTTAATATTTGGTATAATTTTAATTCCCATAAGCACTTTACTACTTAGTAAAAATGGTTTTGTTGTCCTTTAAAACAAATAAAAGAAAATAAAGGCTTGGATTTATAAATTTGAAGATGCTTCTGAATTCTTAATCTTCTGATAGGATAACCCCTTCAAGACCTTGAAGACAGATATCACGACACCTTCCTCCAAGTCGACAGTGGGAAAAACACCCCATAATTTCTTTCATTGATTTTTATGGTTTTAAGTCCCTTTGCAATTTTGGCCACCCTCCTCTGGGTGTGCTTCTTCTGGGTTGCCAAAGTCCTTTCAAAGTCTAACTTCCATATCCCTAAATATTATGAACTCCAGTTATAATGGATTTTGGGGCTTTGTGTGAACATTTGGACTTGGTGCTGGCAAATAAATGGGAATACCTCTAGAGAGTCTGTGGCATCCTGGCAATAGCTGAAATAATGAATGAGTGCCCATGTCCATCCATATCAGTGACCCAAGAAACCTTGTAGGTCCAAATAGGGAAATATTTGTAGGTATCAGTTTAAGAATTACCCATAACCCCCCTTTTTCTGAGGAATACTGGGGATTGTTTGGTTGATCCTGAACAATCTAACCATCATATAGAAGAAAGGTCATCAAAGAAGGTCACCTTTTGCTCCCTGTAAATACAGGCACATCACTTAACATGGCTATATGTTACATTTAGCTATAGACCCAGAGAGATCATGTGTTAGATCCAGTTTGGCATACCCCAGTACTGAGGCTGCAGTGATACACTTAAGCATGGTTAAGACACAGAAGTTAACCCCAAAAAATGTTTTCAATTTTGCTTCAACCTGGTTTCTAAAATGCCAATTATGCCTAGCTGGATCTAATCTGCTGATCAGGTCAAAGACAATAGCTCAACTAAAGTCTTCACAAAACACCCTGAGTGCTTAAATGGCTCTTCACTTGTCTTATCAGGGTACTGGTGCTCATCAGAAAAAGGGAACAAGAGAACTAAGCCTCTTCATGACTGTATAGAAGGGACAACATCAATAGCCTTTCTTGATCCACACAGATCAACTCCAGGAAAAAACAAATGATGCCTATAAAGAAACTAGAAGGTATTAGTCATATTTATGGAGACTTTGGGGCACAAGAGTTTTGTTTTGTTTTCATGACTTTAACTTTTTTTTTTACTACTGCCAATTGAAGATAGAGAATTTAAAAGAGAAAGACAGAATTGGAAAGTGAACAGCTGGCTAAGAAAATGCTACCTTAGAACAGACTTAAGATTTCTGGACCGTGACTTAAAATAAAGGAATGATGAGCTCTTGGCAGGCATGGAGTCTATTTAACAAAGGCTAGTAAAACCATATTAACTTGGAGCCTTGTAAATTTAATCAATAGGGCTTTAAACTGAGAGAGTGAAGGAGATAGTAGATCATATAGATGTCATAAGCCTGATACCAGAGAGAGTAGTAGATGCATCATAGAAGGAAGATGGGTAGAAGAAAAGACCAATAATTTGCAAGAAACAAAGAAATCTACAAAGGCAGCAATAAAGCCCATGACTCCAGGTGTCTACTTGCAAATTATGGTTAGCAAACAGTCAATTAGAGCTTCCAATGCATAGAAGTAAATAAGTACCACTGAAATTGGTGCAATGGGAGTTAAGGTTAGAATATAACTCTGGGGGAGGGGGGTATACCTTAATTCAAAAAGAAAAGGAGAAGTAGTGGGTGGGCATAAGCATGTTGTATGAAGAAGACATAATTGTATAAGTAAACTTAAGAAGCCTAATTGGGGGCAAAGAGGCTCACATGGAGAAGAACATTTAGATTAGGAATATGAAACAGCAAGACATAGTTTGAAATGCACTCTAAATTTTTGGAGAGCAGATTTCAAAAGGACCAAAGAAAAGAAAAGTAGGACAGAGTGTGCCCCAAATGGGTAAGAAACTCTCAACAATGAAATTTTTAAGACATAAATAATTCTAACTAAGAGAAGGGGAAGTTACCTAAAGAGGATGATGTGGAGGTCCCAGGGAACTCGGGCACAAAATTATATTTTAAAAGAGTACTTTAGAAGATGGAAGAAAAGATGTCCCACTAAAAATGAGCAAAAAAGGACAGCAGAGAAATATGATTCATGTCAAAAATCACTAAAGACTAAGAGGAGTAACCACCACCACCAACTGCTAAGGATAAAAAAGAGTTCGTGTTTTGCTATTGTTTTGTTTGTTTGCTTTTTAAAGCTATTTTGGGCAAAAAGAAGAATGGAAGGAGGTCTAAGAAAAGGACTTGGTGTGATGATAATAGTGATGATAAGAAGGCTGAATAACTCAAAGTTTGATTGTTTTGAGTTCTAAAGAGAATGCTCTTTGGACTACAAAGAATAGAACAAAAAATTAGCGAGGAATGGAAAGCCAAGATAAATGAGATGGTCATACAGCGTCTATTTACACTCAGTAAGTTCAAGTCACTAGGTTGAAACTAAATAAATCCTAGTGCCAAAGGAACTGACTGATGTGACTAGTGAACCATACTCAATAATCTTTGAACAATTTTGGAGAATGGGACAGGTACCATAGGATTGAGGAAGGGCAAATGAACCAATTTTCAGAAAAGGGGGATAGAGGTAAGACTGAAAACTATAGACAAGTGAATGTGGTTCCTATTCTTGTAAAATTCTAGAATACACTCTAATAAAAGGAAGTCGGTGAAGGAAGGGATTGATAGGGTTTAATCAAGAATAAATCATACCAGGCCAAGTTCATTTCCTTTTGCCTCAAGGTAATTAGATGGGTAGGTCATAGGAATGCTGTAGATAGAGCATACTTAGATTTCAGCAAAAGGTTCACAAAATCTCTCATACCACCCTTATGGATAAGATAGAGGGATACACTAGAAAAGAGTACATTCAGAAAGATTTGGATGTAGTTAAATGACTGGGACAAAAAATGTCATTAATGGGTTAATGTCATCTTGAGAAGAAGTTTCTAGTAGAGTCTTGTAAGGCAGGTTGGTCCTGTGCAGTTAAAAAAATTTTTTTAATCAGTCTTTTGAAGACATAAATGGCATCCTTGATGAATTTATAGATGATGTGATTGGGGGTAGGGTGGGAAGTATTAAGTATATCTTCAACTCATGGAGGTGATGGGGCCATGTGTACAATATTTAGTGGACTCCTTGGGGACATCATCCCAAGGAGAGGATATAGAAGCCAGAAAACAATGTGTACTTACAATAATTGGTAAAGGAATTTTTTTCAATGACATATTATTAATCCTGGTCCTGAGTTCTGAGAAAGAATTCTGGAGAATACATATGAACCAATAACTCAGCAGAGGTAGCTGAGTCAGAAAGAGACTTAGCAATCTGGATTTAACAACATGACTTAGCCACTTTAATAGGAGGAGACTAATCAGCATGACCATGCCAGTACATCAATACTGAGTAGAAAAGGTGATCACAAGCAACAAAAAAGTATGAAACTTTGGGGAATCAGGTTGAGTCATACAAATCATAAACTCCCTAGCACACCCTGAATTTTAAAAACAGTGAACTAGTATGGACTTGTTAGTCCTGAATCCTTGTTCTGGCAACCAGTCTTCCCATTCATTTCAACCTCTTGGATTTCAGTGCTGCCTAGATATCCTAGCATCAATTCTCCTTGGTTCTTTGATTTATATTTACTCTTATCCTCACTTAGACCCCACCTTTTCTGCCCCAAGCAAGAACTGTCCTCATTTCAGAGTTCCCATGGATTTATCTAATTATTAGCTTATGTCAACCTTGATTCTAGAGGGATGTTGCATAGCATTTTCCCCATTCTGTATGTTTGCAGTTGATTCTTTGAACCCGTGTGTGTGGATTTTATTTTTTTCCCTATTAAATTTCATATTATCAAATTTTTCCATCATTCTTCACTACAAATACCTTTTTGGATATTGATTCTTTCATTTGACAGGAACTATTCTTCCTAGTTTTGTGACATTCAAAAAGCTATTTATGCCATCGTTGAAATCACTGATTTGAAAACTATATATATATATATGTACACATTAACAGAACAGGGTCAATGATTGAAAACCATGGCATTTCACTAGAGCCCTACACCAAATATACTATACAACATGAGATGCACAAATTTAGAGACATCTCCACTCCAAATGTTCATTTGGATTATTTCCGTCCAAACTTTTGAGTTCCTATTAGTCTGATCAACCATAGTCAGACACATTGTAACTCCACCCCAACATAGTGATGTCATTTTGGTCCTCTTCAAGAATGAAAGACAACCACCACCACCATCATTATATACATAAAGATATCATGGAAGATTTTGTCAAATGACTAGCCAACATCCAGGTACCCCTGATCTACAAATCTAGTAATTTCCTCATGAAAGGAAATGTGACCAGTCTGGCATGACTTGTTTTTGTTGAACCCATGATCCCTGCTTTCCTTATGTAATGGGTCACAAACCGTGTCTTGAATGTATTCTAAATTTAATGTTTTCTAAAGCTCTATTTTCCAAACTGTTTTGATTACACACTCTTATTAGTAAATAACTGTTTGAGAAAAATCATGCATTTATACATTTATTTATTCTTAACTTATATCTGTGTACTATTGTAATAATAATTATGTACAATATAAAACTTACATAAAATACAAAGGTAAAAGGGATGAAATAAAGATGAAATAATATTTTGAAAATCACATTTTATTCCTCAATAGTACCAAAAACCTTTTTTTCTTTCATTAAAAATGTTAATGATGAAATTTTTAGAGATAGCAATGTAATTGAATATGCTTCATTGTTTTTTAAAGTCTTCATCTAACATTTTGTGATACAATAATTCAATGGTTGGCTCTGAATTCAGTTTTTTTTTCAGTGCTTAGTTTTAATGACTGTCATAGGTCAAAAAAAAAAAGATACCTCAGGGAATTGTAAAGATCATGATGTAAAAAAAGATTCTCATCAGGATTCTCATTTTTCTATTCCTATTCACCAATCTTGCAAAAGTTTTGTTGAAATTCAGTTAGTAAATTTCTGTCTTTCCTTGTGTCAGTCAATTGTTCTTGAAAACTAATCAGAAGATATTGCATTTTTAATGTTTTTAACAAATCAATTCAAAAACCTACTGAAACTCTTCATTTTGAAGATTTTCGAAACAAGATAGAAAAGTCTATTTCCAAATTTTTTTGAACTTGCCTGAATAAATGAGAGGTTTTATATGTAACACAGTTATCATTTTCAGCAGACCATAGAGGATGGGAAAAGATGGTTGACAATTTCAAATGCTAGTGAGAAGTCAAGAAGGATGAAGATTGAGAAAACTACATCAGATTTACCATTTAAGAGACCACTAATAACTTTAAAGAGAGTGACTTCAGTTAAGTTAGGTAGTAAGTATGGGGGAGGGGGGAGGGAAGAGCTTGACCAAGATGAGGAAGAAGTTGAGAAATTGAGAGACAAGAAAAATAGTACTGCACTCAATGGAAATAGGGGAGTTTGGAGGGAGGGAGAGAGTCGTTTCATCAGAAAGATAATGAAATGAGATCAGTGGTGTACATTGTAACCTGTCTATGTTTGCTTATCTTATGCTTATCACTATCTCCCACTCCCAAAAGGAAAAGTGGGGTGGTTTTATTCACGAGTAATTGCCCTGAATTACAGAGCTTATCTATTAAAGGGCTACCTGTGGCAGCCATGATATCAAATGGGCTGGGGGTGGAGGGTGTCAGGGTTTGCAGACATGTGTGTATGGGGAGAGGAGTAGAGGTGGTGACCTTTCTGTTAGGTTGCCTTTCTGTCAGAGTATAACCTAAGGACAAAGGAGGCCACTAGTGAGAGGGAACAGAATAGGGGAGCAATGAGACATAATTGGTGAAGCAGGTGTTATGGTTTTGGTGGAGATAAGCCTACAATTGATTGAGATGTGACTCCTCTTCCCATTTTTCACTTGATTGATCATATACCCATTGAGGTTAGTAGTCTTTGGGGGGAAAAAAGGGCCAAGGACTGAATCTTGGAGGACACCTATGGTTAGCAGACACAACCTGGATGGAGATCCAGCAAAAAAGACTGAGATGCAGTGGGCCAATAGGAAGGAAAAGAACTAGGGTACGATAGTGTCATGGAAAGATGGAGAGAAGAGAGCATGAAGAAAAATATCAACAGCAACTTAGCAATTAATCAATTAATCCACAGGTTCTTCCAATACCCACAAAAGTTTTCATTGTAGGACTGATGTCTTGAACTCACTGTGGACAACTAGGATGTCTCTTATCACGTCCTCACTTTTTAAAAAATCTCCTATTAGGTATTCTTTGTTTCTCCTGAAATGAAAATCATTATCCAAGGTAGAGAAGACAGAAACAAAAGTGTCCCTTTGGATCTCTTGTTATGTGTTTGTCAGGTTTTGTAGCTTTTTTTATGAACTTGTAGTCATGATTGGTTGTTTTTATTCTGCTTTTTCCTCTCTGCATCACTTCATATAAATAAATGTAACATCTATTCTCAAACAACTTCATCTATATCTTTTTACTTTTCCCTACAACCACCTCCATGTTTTAATGGAAACTTTACACAGAAAATATCATGTCTCTTTTAAAGCCTTTCTTTGGAGGGTACTTTTTTTTCTCCATTCTTCATGTCTCACAGGGTCAGAAAAAGAGGTTCACACTCTTTACTTTCCCCACTACTTTTAGAACATTCCTTCTTCTACCTCCACTCCTCAGCAACCTTTCTTCATTTTCAATCTATGCAATAACTTCTACCATGGTTTCTATGTCTTTATTGCTCTGCTGGCTTCAGATCTCTTTCTTAAGGGTGGGGGTGGCAATCCAATTTTCTCGATTACTTGAGTCCATATTTTCCCTCTTTTCTTCATCCTAGATCACCATGTTCAAATTGCCAAACAATTTCCCTCATTTCACAAGCCAACAAGGTTATGCTTAAAATTCTGCAAGCTAGTCTTCAGTAATATGGGAACTGAGAACTAGCAGAAGAGCAGGCTGGTTTTCAAAGAGGCACAGGAACTAGAGACCAAATTGTCAACATTAACTGGATTATAGAGAAAGCAAAGGAGTTCCAGAAAAGCGTTTACTTCCACTTTATTGACTACATCAAAGCCTTTAACTGTATGGATCACAACAAAACGTGGCTAGTTCTCAAAGAAATGGGAGTATCAGATCCTCTTATTTGTCTCCTGAGGAACCCACATGTGGACCAAAAAGCAATAGTTAGAACTGAACAGGGAACAACTAATTGGCTTAAGATTGGAAAAGGAGAACAACAAGGCTGTATATTGTCACTTTATTTAATTTATATGCAGTGCATCTCATGCAAAATGCCAGATAGGATGGTCAAAAGTCAGTATTAAGTTTGTATGAGAAATATCAACAATCTCAAATATACAGATGGTATATCCATGATGGCAAAAAGTGAAGAAAATTAAGAAGTCTTTTGTTGATAGTAAAAGAGGAGAGTGCAAAATCTGGCTTGAAGCTTAACATAAAAAACTAAGATCTTTGCAACTGAGTGATCCTATCACTTTCTGGAAAATGGAGGGAGAAGAAATAAAAGCAGTGTCAGATTTTATACATACATACATACATATACACACACACACACACACACATATATATATGTACATGCACACACATATATTCTTGGGCTCAAAAATCACTGCAGACAGTGATTGTAGTCATGAAATTAAAAGATGCTTGCTCCTTGGAAGGAAAGCTATGGCAATTCTGGATAACATACTAAAAGTCAGAGACATCACCTTGCCAACAAAGGTCTGTATAGTCAAAGCTATAGTTTTTTCAGTAGGAATGTATAGACTGTGAGAGTTGTACTATAAGGAAAGCTGACCACTATGGAATTAAATGCTGTTGAGTTGTGGAGTTAGAAAAGACTTATGAAAGTCCCCTGGACAGCAAAGAGATCAAATCAGTCAATATTTAAAGAAATCAATTCAGGCTATTCACTGGGAAGTCAAATACTGAAGTTTAAATATTTTGGCCGGATTGAAGGCAAAAGGAAAAGGGTTAGCAGAGGATAAGATAGATAGAAAGTGTCATGGAAACAAAGAATATGAGCTTAGACTTTGAGAGATAGTGGAGGATAGAAGGGCCTGATGTGCTATGGTCCATGAGGTTATGAAGAGTCAGACACAACTGAATGACTGAACCAACAAAGATCTCCATCCTCAGGGGCTTGAACTTGAACATTCATATTTACCCCTCTAGTATTCTCCACACAATGTCTCAACCTCCTAAAATCCAATGACTTCTTTTTCCAACACAGTCTAGACTCTTTTTCCAACACACCCTAGATTCTGCATTTCTTGGAATTGTTCTACCTCCAAGGTCCTGAATTTTGAAATTCTATTTTTCAACCACAGCATTCTGTCTTTTCACTGCAACTACTTTCTCACCCACATTAAATGTGTTCAGTGAGTATTCACACTCACTGAACCCTCCAGTCTCTTGACCCCTCATTATTCTTTGTCTACCTCCCTTATTCTAGCTTCACTTACCTCCATACCAAGCTTTGACTGCGTTGTTTATCACCGAAATAATTCACTAGCTACCACCTTATTATGAAATCAAGATGTATTTATGGTGCATAACCTTACTTATACCCTTACTGATCTTTAGTATTTATTATTCACCTCCTATTTCATTCTCTGCAGCAGCTGTTTTAAATGTTTTCCTTTTTCTCCTCAATCCCATAATTACACTCCACCCCTAGCCCGAAAATGTATTTCACTAAGAAGGACATCTGGCAAGATCTCTTTAGACTACCCATGTATTCTCAAAACTTCTTCTGTCATCACCCACTCTCACCTTCTTCTCTTCTATTTCAGGGAAATAGGTACTATCCTTTCCAAGGCTAATCCCTCTACTTATACCTTTGATGATCTCTCACCCAACATGCATCCTCAGGCAAGCATTTTCTCCCCATCATGCACCTTAAATTCTGCCTTCTTAACTGGCTTTTTCATTCATTCCTCAAACATGTTCACTCCTATTAAAAGTCTTCCTTTGACCCTACTATCCTATCTAACCATTGTCCCAACTCTCTTCTTTTCACTGACAAATATCTTAACGGAGTTGCTCATATTAATGTTCCTACTTGCTTAAGCAAGCATTCTCTTCTTAATTTCTTTCAATCTGTTTTCCAGATTCATAATTCTAATGTAGCTGCTTTCTCAAAGGTTACCAATGATGTCCAACTTTTGAATCCAACAACCTATTTTTTTTTCAGTTTTCAACCTCTTTGTGGCATTTAACACTGCTGACTACTCTCTCCTCCATATGTATTCTCTTCTCTTTTCTTTCAAGACAACACAGTCTCCTGTTTTCTTCCTATTTATTTAGCCACTCTTTCTCTATCTCCTTTACTGGATGATCCTTTTCTATACACTGTAGGATGAATTTCTCAAAGTTCCATCTTTGATCCTTTTCTTGCACTACAATCTCTCCCCTTAAAATCTCAACTATTACCATATCTTCACAAATTGCTTCTAGGCACATGCATCCAAAATCAATATCTCCATTTTTCATTTCTCTCTTAAGCTCAATATCTACATCTCCAACTACCTACAGTATACTTCAGACTTGTTGTCCTACTAACATTTCAACTCACCACGTCTACAACCCAGGTTATTATCTTTCTCCTGAAATAGGAGTGTGCTGGAGTCAGCCCATACTGACTCTTAAGAGCCAATTATTAAATTTTCAACATGAACATTTACAGTTGGAAATGGGCAAACATCACAGGTCAGGCCTTGACTTATTGTTCTATTGATTGTTTAGACTTAAGAAAGTGACAGAGAAAATGTTAATAATTCACACCAAACTTAAAATTGTATCATGCAATTTGGGGAGTTGGTTGTTAAATATCTATCAGCAGACTACTGCCCTGAAACCTTTTTTTTTTAACTTTGATATTTCCAGAAGTCATTACCTCCAGTCACCCAGCTTCCCAGCTTTAAACTCTCACAGTTTCCTCTTCTTTTTTGCTCACCTTGCTTATCTAGTAAGTTATAGAGTCCTATTGAGCATAGTGGAAAATAATAGGTGTTTAATAATTGCATATTGATTGATTCTCCCTCTGCAATCTGCTCCTTCCCATCCCCACTTCCACCAATCAAATACTAGTCCTCATCATTATTGGCCTAGACATCATATTTCAATAATTCCCTAAGAAGTCATTCCATCATTACTCCCTAGACAATCCATCCTTCATAATATGAGTAGATGTTAACATTTTTATGAATGGATCTACTTATGTCCTTCTGCTCTGAAATCTCCAGTGGCTCCCTATTACCCACTAAACAACTTTCAAACTCTTTTGCCTAGCATTATATTCTCTCCACAATCAGATGGAACTATATTTCTGGACTGATCTTAAAATACTATCCCCTACATATTCTATGCTCTAGCAGATTTGAAACAATTATTTGGTAAACTCAAATATATTTTATGATTTTGTACCTCCATGATTTTGCTCAAGCTGTTCCCTTTTTCATTCTCTCCCTCTTCACTGTTGAATTTTTACCTACCTATCAAAGATCAACCTAAATATGACCTCCCTCTGCATACATCCTCCTGATCATTCCCTTGGCAATGACTTCATCATCATGTCTTATATAGTATGTCATTTATACATCTCTGATACTCTTATATTGTTTTATATTATCATTTCCACTTACATATCATATCACACTGGATTGATAATATCCGTGAGAGCTTAATGCCTAGGACAGTGCTTTGTGTATAATATGCCTTTCAACGAATTCTTGTTGAATTGAATCAAAGTGTCTTACTATTTAGCTGGAGAGATAAAATGTGTACACAAATAATTAGTATAAAGTAGAATTATAAAATATCAGGAGAGTGGTAAGTGATTTCAAATTGACTGAGGAATGACTAAACAAATGGTAGTAGGTGGAATGCATTAGAATATTGTTATACTCTATTGAATGATGGATTTGAGGAATCCAGAGAAATAGAAGATTTGTGTTAACTGATACAGAGTGAAATAAGTGGGACCAGAAAAATGTGAATTGAAAAACATTAAAGAGATAGTTACCATTTACATCTCCCTTTAGGGTTTGCAAAATGGTTTCTGTATTTTCACTAATTTGATTAAAAGGAAACTGTCTGATTCAGTAAATGAAATATTAATAATGGTTCTGGAAAGCAGGAAAATGAAACCTACCTTTCCCCTCTGGGCAAAAGGTTAGAGGCTTAGTAAGGCAACATATTGTATATTTTTTCACTGTATAAGATATTTGAGATTAACTACTTTTCTTTTTTATTAAAGAAGGTTCCGTACTGGTAGTTGGTGGGAAAATAGGGAAGAGAAAACAGGTATTTCCAGAAATGATTGCAATATGAAAACAAAAGTCAACAATAAAACATTTTAATAGCAATGACAAACATTATAACATGTTTCTACTCAGTTGAACATTAAAAGTCAATAAACTTCTATGTTTTATTAAACATGTTGAAGGGATAAAAAGATAGTCTTTTGACCAGGGTTCTTATTCTGTTATCATGGTTTTGTCACCAATGTAATTCCATTTTTGCTGCCTATATGACACCAGACCCTCTGGCCAAATCGGTCAATTATCAGAATGTTTTTGTGATACAGCATCAAAAATTACTAGGGTGCCTGAAATTTCTGCAATGCCTGAATATTTTGGCATTATATAAACACAATCATCAGGTTTGTTTTATAATATATATCTAAATTCCTATTTATAATGGGCAATAGATCCATTTACTAACTCATTTGAAGGTTAGTTGGGTTTTTTTTTAATGTCCATATTAGCACAATTATTCTGTCTTTAGTTATTATCCATAAGAGCCAAGTCAATACATGCTCCAATTATGCATTCTGTTGTCTCATTAATCACCATGCATTGATGTCTATCATCACATTTTTCCCTTCATTATGTGTTTGAGATAATGTCAATCACCCCCTTCTAGAGTGTCACAATAAACTCCCTGGTTTCACCAAACAGCCTACCTGATTTGGGTCATGTATCTCTAGACTGTCACCTTTTCAACAGCACAATCCATGCCTTTATCTACAATCATTCTGTGCTTGGAACACAGTAGGTACTCAATCAATGCTTACCTAATGAAAACCTTCTGCTTCGTTTTATCTGCATAATTATAGCTAAACTGATACAGGTGTGTAGAATGCTATTCTTTTGGTTTCCAAGTTTAAACTTGCAGTTGAATCACTTGTAGATTTCCTGACAGATTACATTTTATAGGACTAGGCTTCAGTGGTATAAAAATATGATCTTACACTTTTACATACAGTAGAGAAAGTTTCTCAGTTTTGCAATCTGGGAGTAGTACAGGCTATAGCTGTTAATTACTCTTTTGCCTTCTTTGTGTAGTAGAATAATCCTTTCAATTTAAGTTTTAGGGGAATACTTTGTCTTTAAAACTTTGATGCCCCTAGGCTTGGACTGGACCATTTTATACTTGTCGAAAGTGACAGAAGCTGTCCTGCCAGTGGATTTCACATCAGCTTAATCTTCTTAATGACAGTGAAGAACATTTGTAATATTTTTCCATGCATGAAATGAATGATTCTTCACATTTATTGATATGTGTTTAAAGACCTATTTGCTTTTCTGTTTGATGTCATACCTATGTCTTACCTCCCTGACCTCATTCAGGTTGTATGTTAATGTCTTCTCTCTTTCTCTGTCTCTTTCTTTCCTCTCTCTTGTTCCCTCTATTTTACTCCCTTTTCTCTCCTTTTTCTCTCTCTCTTTCTCTCCTCCCTCTCTCTGTCTCTGCCTTCTCTCTCTGTTTTTCTTTCTCCTTTCTGTCTCTGTCTCTCTTTCCTCTCTCTTGTTCTCTCTCTCTCTTTTTTCTATCTCTCTCTTTTTCTCTTTCTCTCTTCCCTCTGCCTTTTTCTCTCTGTCCCTGCTCTCTCTCTGTTTTTCTTTCTCTTTTCTCTCTCCTCTCTTTCTCTCTTTGTCTCAGTCTCTGTCTATCTTTATCTCTGTCTCTTTCTCTCTCTGTGTCTGTCTCTGTCTCTGTCTGTCTCTGTCTCTCTGTCTCTTTCTGTTTCTGTCTCTGTCTCTGTCTGTCTCTGTCTCTCTGTGTGTGTGTGTCTCTCTCTCTGTCTCTCTACTATTCCTTTCACCTCTTGGAATTTCTACCTTCACCTGAGGTTCAGCTCAGATGGTACTTTCTACATTTCCTGATCACCCTAGTTGTTAGGGCTCCTCTCCCTTCAAAATTCCTTATTTGCCTTTTACTTACATTTTATTTACTCCTCTCTGCAAGGACTATTTCATTTTTCTCTTTCTATCCCCCTTTCTTTACTCAGTACCTGGCACATGGTAAGTGTTTAATAAATGCTTATCTTTAATAAATGTCTATCTTTGTAATAACATGAAAGGTAGCCTTGCATGGTGGTTGGAGGGTGGGCCTTGGAGTTAAAAAGAACTGAATTGGACTCCTGCTTGTGACACATACTGACTAGTAATGAGAAGTAACCCTGATCACATCACAACTTCTCACTGCAGCCAACAACTCTCTAAGACTGTAAGTTGCAGTTTGGTTGCTCATCTGTGTTGTTTAAAGGAATTTCCTTTCCGAGAGTTTTCTTGATTTTTGTCTTGCTGCTGGCCTTCAATAACTCTGGAAGACAGAGTGAGGCTGCTGACTTTGGGTAACTCTGCCTCACAAAGCCAGTTCACATCTATCTATCTATCTATCTATCTATCTATCTATCTATCCATCTATCTATCCATCTATCTATCTATCCTACCACCTATTTATTCTATCATATATTTAAATATGTTTTTATTTTATATGTGTATTATGTACTTGTATATATACACACATACATGTACACACACATATATGTTTATGCAATCAGTAAAGGTCAAACCCCTTTCATATATTTCTTCATGTGTATGTATTTACATTGTATATATCTTGATATATATATATATATGTATGTGTGTATATATATATATATATATTTTATATCTAGATATTTATGATGTCTGGTTTAGATGCATATATGTCTATATGTATGTAAACCTAAATTCCTGACATGTGTTCATATGTGCATGCATTATATGAATGCAGTGTGTATGTACCCATACATGTATTTTTATCTGTGACTTTTATTGCATGTTTATAAAATATATGCACTCATGGAGATGCAAATGTACACAAAGCTAGCTACGTGCCAGGAACTACATGCCAGAGATCTAAACATCTGTGTCTGTATCTATATGTGCATATCTAGACAGATATAGACTACATATATATTTGTCCATATATATGCAGGTTTTATATATGTATATGCATGCATGCACATAGTTGGTCAAGCTGCATTTATCTGAGCTGCTTTGGGGTTATTTTAATAAGTGATGGTAAATGGGACTAGTACAATGTTTTAGACCTAGCCTTATATGTTAAAGCAGCCTGAGAGCTGTGGTCGATGTAGTCCTTGTATCAACTGTATTAACTTCCACAAATGATCTGTGATTTCATCAGTGAATATGAGAACTTCTCCCACTGAGGCTAATTTCAACCATTCTATCTCTTAATGGACAGCTACCATGGCTCCATAATCTCTTTATCCAATGTCCAACTTCCCTGGAGCATAGCTCAGTTCTTCCTTAGATGACTCTCAGTGTTTCCAGACTAGAAGACTTTCTATCTTGGGATGGCCTTGGTGGGAGATGTCACTGATTTAGAACTGTAAGGAAGACTTGAGCCAAAATGGTGGAGAAAAGGTAGGGACTCACCTGAGCTCTCCCCCAAATCCCTCTGAACAGAGACCTTCTAGTACAACATTCTCATTTTGTAGATAAGTAAACTGAAGCCCAGAGAGATTAACCAATTCACCCAGGGTTACAGAGGTAATGTAGGATTTGAATCCAGATCCTCTGATCCCTAAACCAGCATCCTTTCCATTGTAAAATGATGACTCTCTTCTGTATCATGCTACCTGAACTTCCTTTCTGCTGGCATAAACTCTGAAAATACAGGGTCGCCTTCATGGCACAATGAATTATTGCTTGGAGATTTACTGGAAGTTTGCATTAGTTTGCCACAACAAATTTCATTTATAGGTTAGTATTATGCCTGGGCAAGAAGCTTATGTTAGTTTTATTTAATTCCTATTGACTACTCTTGGGCCTAATGTGGTATGGAGGTGACTCTGGGTCCTTGAAAGCTTAAGCAGGCGGGTCCAAGCTGGAAAGGCTTTGAGTAAGATCTGTTTGGTAAACTGTATACATGCTATCCAAGGATCAGCCTAGGGAGGTTTAGAGAAGGTAGCTCATTACTAGAAGCCTAAACACCAGGTGATGATATTGTTTGGACCCAGAAACTTACAAACACCATCTACTAAGGTCTTTCTTATAATTTGCTCAGTGTGCTGGAGCCAGCTCCAACAGGCTCCTGATAGTGATATTAAATTTTATATGTGAACGTTTACTCCAGAAATCAGCAAATTCTACAAATCATGGATTAATTTATTGTTTTCTTGATCGTCCAGAGTCTATAGAAAGTGATGGAGAAAATATTTATTCAGATTAAATTTCAAAGTGTGTTGTATGTACTTTTTTTTTTCTTTTGAGAGTCAATTGTTAAACATTTCCCAGCACTCTCTTCCCTTTAAATCTTTTCAGTCTGGCTTCCAACTTCATCATTCACCTGAAATTGCTCTCTATAAAATACAGGTTCAACCTTTTTTTGTCTCATAGACCCCTCTGGCAGTCTGGTAAAGGCTGCAGACCCTTTTCAGAATACTATTTTTAAATGCACAAAATAAAACTTTAGGATTATGACAGAAAGCAATTACAATGAAACACCACAGAAAACAAATGTCACAGGTACTGCTAATACTACTATGGTTTGTTTCCTGTGGTTATAATGAAAGGAAATGCTAAATTTCAGTTGGAGGTTAGTGAAAAATAAAGATGTCACTTTTTTCCCCATCCCAGTTCACAGCCCCCCCTAAAATCTATTGATGAGATCTTTGGGGTTCTGTGGAACCCTAGCTCTAAATTTATCGATGGTTCCTTAATTGTCAAATCTAATAGTCCTTTCTGGGTCCTCAATCTTCTTGAACTCTGCCGCATTTGACATCGTTGACTATCTGTTCAACCTAGAAATGTTCTTTCTCTAGGTTTTTGTGACACTGCTGTCTCCTAAATCTTCCCCTACTTGTTTGTCTGATCATTACTTCTCATTCGCCTTTGCTGCCCTTCATCCACATAATGGTCCCTGTCATTGGTCCTCTTTGAGAACGAAGGACAAACAATAATGGGTCCCTAACTATAGGTGTTCCCCAAGGCTCTATCCTTAGCCTTCTTCTCTCTTTATACTCTGTCTTTTCATTGACTTCATCAACTCCCACAGTCTTAATGATAATTTCTATGAAAATGATTGACAGATCTATACATCCAAACCCAGAATCCGACCCTAGGCTACTATCCTTCATCTCCTACTTTGGACTGGTGTTTCAAACTGGATGTCCTTGAAAAATACCAAACACGACATTTCCAAAACAGAATTCATTGTCTTTCTTCCCAAATCCATCCATCTTTTAAAATTCTTTTTTCTGTTAAAGGCACCAGCATTCTTCCATTCTCCCTGGTTCATAACTTTAGCATTACACTCAACTCCATTCTCTCTTATCCCATATAATTTCTACTGCCACAACTTTTTATCTCAGTTCACAAAGCCACCACCTTAGTTCAAGATCTTATCACCTCTTGCTTAGATTATTGCAATGGACTCCTAAATGGTCTCCCTGCCTCAAGTCTCTACCTACTCCAATCCATCCTGATACAGTTGCCAAAGTGACTTTCCTTAAACATGTCATGCCCCTACTCAATAACCTCCAGTGACTCTCTATTGTGCCTTTAAGGCAAATTTTAAATTACTCTGTTTCATTTTTTAAAGCCCTTCACAACTTGGCACTGCCTACACCTTATAATCCAGCTAAACTGACTTTCTCTCTGTTCCTCACACACAGTCCTGCAAATTTCATCTCTGTGCTTCTACAATGGCTGATGCCCATGCCTGGAAAGCACTGTTCCCTCATCTTTTCCTCATAGAGTCCCTCTCTTCCATTAAAACACAGTTCAAGCATCACCCTTCTACATGATGCCTTTTCTCATCCCCCACCTAACGGCTATTGCCTTAGTTGTACTTGTTCTATATATACTAAAACAAGTTTTCTGGTTGTTTCCCCTGGACAGCTTTTAAAGTCTTTCACAGCAGGGTAGGGTGGATATCACCTTAGAGCCAGGAAAACCTGGGTCCAAAGTCCTGCTTCTGACACATACTGGCAAGTAACTCAACCTTTCAGTGCTGTTAACAACTCACTAAAGCTATTTACTTACAGAGAAGATGCCGATCTGTATTGTTAGAGGGAATTTCCTTAGCTGGGAATCCCCTATACAAATGGAATCACAGGTCCAATCCCTCCTCCTTACCATAATTTGACCACAACCTCTCCTCCCAGCCTCTTGGTTATTTTTGTTCTCATATCCCACCATCCAGTCAAACTGGACTGTTTTCCCCATAGATGACCTATCTCCCATGTCTTTGCCTTTGCAAAAGTGGACCCCCAATGCATGGAATGTGTTCCTTCTTTATTTCTGCCTCATAAACCCCCTATCTTTTTCAAGATGCTACTCAGGTGCCTCCTTATACCCAAGACCTTTCCTTATCAACCCAACTGCTAGACCCTCTCCCTAACTAACTGGTAACTACCAGTATGTCTTTATATTTGCACGCATGTGTGTGAATTTCATCTTCCCCAATATAATTTAAGCTTTTTTTCATTATTTGTATATCTCCAGTGCCTAACAGAATGCCCAGTTAATATGAGTTGATTGATTGGTTGAAGAGTTGCAATCTACGTCAATGGAAGGAGTGCCCAGACTGATGAAATCATAGCTACTTGAGGTGTCATTTTTTTATAGGCTTGACTAATATTTTTTGGTCTCTAAACATGTGGTCCAAAACCACATGCAACTAAATAATCTTGAACAGTCTCCTAATGAATTGATAAGGAAGTCCTGAACTAGTTTTGGCTTTATAACATGGCCCTCAATTTGGCAGTCCTTTCCGTCGTTGGAAGATGTAAGACAATCCTTTTGACCATTAAAGGCTGCCAAAATGAACAATAGAAAGGTCAGCTTTATGAACCTGAAAAACCCAATACTGTAGGCGCCACTGGGTGACTGCGTCATAGGCTTTAAAAATATCCATATATCATGCTCAGATTTTGTTCATTCTTGATTACTTCATCCATTACCGAGTTTATAAATGACCTGGCCTTTACATGCCTGTGATAGTCTTGAATTCTTTCTCTTTGAATCATGGTATTCTTTTCCTCTCACTACATAAGTTAATTTGTTCTTCTCAAAGGTATGCCATTCATTTGTAGACAGTAGGTACGTCTATCAGTGCTCCCTAGAGAAGTGTATCAGATTTGAAATAAATTGTCTTTTTTTGGTCAAAGGAAAGGGTTTCCAGATGTCATCAACCAAGAATATTACTTCTGACTCATAGACTATTTTGCAGCAATTGCTTCATATGAGAACTTACCAGGAAACCTGGAAATGAGTCCCACTATGATTGTTTCAGGGTCTCTTGTTCAGTTTACAGGAAAAGCTGATGTTTCTAAGAATTCACCTGTTGTTGTTTTTCATTTTTCCTCCCACAGTACTTCATCCCTTCCTTCTTTCCCAAAGTTTAATGAGCTGTGATAGGCCATCAGTGAA
Organism: Pseudochirops cupreus; assembly: GCA_028627135.1. NCBI lineage: Eukaryota > Metazoa > Chordata > Mammalia > Diprotodontia > Pseudocheiridae > Pseudochirops > Pseudochirops cupreus. The sequence goes on along the minus strand of CM053580.1, from coordinate 96,700,560 downwards.
ATGGTCTTAGGCCTCCAGGAGTTTATAATCTCATTAAAGTGATAATATATACAAACATGACATCACTCCCCTTTGAAAACCATATGGTCAAGAAAAACTGGACTACTACTACTCTGGTTTCATCATCTATTTCCCACCTCCATATGTTTGCAGTCTCCTAGAACTGTATACACCCCTTCCCCATCTTCACCTCTCAGAATATTTACCATCTTTCAAATTTCAGCTTTGAATCCTTCTCTACTACACCTCTTCAAATTACTTTTTATTCACTTTTCTGTGCAGATGTTGTATTACCCCTGGCAGAAGGTGTCTTTGTGTCCCCAACATTACATTTTGGGGGGTCTTAACTTCTGAATTTATTGTTATAGGGACTGTCTTGCACATAGCAGGTACTGAATACATGTTTGTTGAAAGGAATTTAAATAATGATTCAAGGCAATATATACTAGGGGCCAAAATAAATGGCGCATAATAATGGCTGAGAGCTATGGTTTGTTTGTTTGAAGGTAAGGGTTACAGGAGTTTAAAGAAAAGGAAGCTTAGCCAATTGGGGATGATCTCATGAGAAAGGTGGGACTTGTGCAAGATGGTAAGAGTTGGACAGATGGAGAGGAGAAAAGATGCGGCAAACTGGATAATAGCATTGGCGAGTGGTTAAAATTGAGACTGAGTATGGTATTTGCTGAGGACAATGAGTAGACTGGCAACAGACTTTGTAACAATGAGGATTAGTTGAAGGTAAGGTTGGATAGTTAGGATTGGGCAAGATTATGGAGGGCAGTTAGGTTGCAAAGTGAATAGTATGCAGGGCCTCAAGTTAGGAAGATGAGTTCAAATCTGTTCTCAGGCATTTATTAGCTGACCTTGGGTAAATCACTCAACCCTGTTTACCTCAGTTTCCCCATCTGTAAAATGAGCTGGAGAAGTAAATGGCAAACCACCCTAGTATGTTTGTCAAGAATACCCCAAGTGGGGCCGTGAAGAGTCCGATACTACTGAACAACAATGACAAGAAGATTATGGAAGTCTTGGTAAGCCTAGGGGTCTGTACTTTATTCCAAAGGCAATAGGAGGTTTTTGAGTACAAAAATAACTTTGACAAAATGGGGGTTGTAGAAGAATCTGGTAATAAAAATCAGGTGGATTAGAACAAGGACTGAAAGGAAGGAGATCTGCAAGAAGAATTCTACATTAATTCAGGCTTACAGCGAGGAAAATCTGCACTAGTGTAGCAGCAATGAGAAAGGACAGGAAATATCCTCCCAAGTTTTCCAGTTTCCACTCTCTTCCCTCTTCAATTCATTCTCTACATAGCTTCCTCAGTGACATGCCTAAAACACACCTGGACATATCATTCCCCTACTCAAACAGCTTTTAAGTTTTTTGTTTGTTTGCTTGCTTGCTTTTGAGGCTTGGCAGAGAAGGTTCTGGATCTATGATTGTCTTGCTATAGGGATTCCGTGATTAGGAACTGCTCAAAGTAGCCTCTGTTCTGCAACCTAGAGCATTAAAGTTGCCTACGGTGCTTAGCATTTTGTCATTTATTTTGATACTAGGTATGTAATGATATATTGACTTATATTATTACTTCAATTCATTTCACAAACATGTGTTAAGTGCCTTCTATATGTGCAAGGCAGTCTGAACAACAACGAAATTAGAACCAAAAAAAAATGCAATTTTCTCTGGTAGGTATTAGTGATAGAAAACAAAGGCAAAGGTGGAAAAGTTTCTATCCTTAAGGAGAGCACATTCTAGTGAGAATGACAAAACTTGTATACAGGTAAGTGAATCACAAAATAAATTTGAAGAGAGAAAAGACAGAGTCAGGGATACAGAGACAGACAGATGACAGAGAGAAGTAGACAGAGAAAGAGACAAAGTGACAGAGAGAGACAGAGAGACAGAGAGGCAGAGAGGCAGAGAGACAGAGACAGAGAGACAGAGACAGAGAACTGGAGGTCTCAGAAAAGGATTCACTAAGAAGGGGGGCACATGAACTAAGCTTTAAAAGATGATGAGGATTGTTAGAGGCAAGGATAAGACAGGAAAGCATCTTGACATGGGGGAACTATCTGCATAAATAAGGGACATGAGAGTGGGAATCAGACTTGCCCAGGATCAAGCAGTCAGTATCCAATTCAATCAATATTTATTAGGTATCTACTATGTGCCAGGCATTGTGCTAAGCCCTGGGGACACAATTAATAAAAAGAAAGACAGACCTTGGGTAAGTCACTTAACCCCAATTGCCTTGCCTTCCCCCTTAAAAAAATTTATTAAAAAAATTTTTAAAAAAGGAAAGACAGTCCTTGACCTCAAAGGGCTTAGAGTCTAAACGGGGAGACACTGCACAAAAGGAGCCAGAAAAGAAGTGGGGGAAACAGGGGTATGGGCACCATGGAGTATCAGGCCTGGATTATTCTCTTCCATGGAGTTGAAACCAAGCAGGGCAGCAGATGCAAAATGGAGTGAGCTGAATCCAGTTTTTGTCCTGTACACATCATAGACAGAACTTGAACCAAGGTGGTCTTGACTCCAAAACTAACTTTCTACATATTATCCCAGTATGCTATGCTACCTATTCCAAGTATAAAATACAAAATTCTCAGCATGGGATTTAAAGCTCACCAGAATATGGCTCCCTTTCCATCCTCATTTCATATTATTGTCTTTCACCTCCTTTCCATTCTTGGCTGACTGAACCAACTAGAGCTCCATATGCATCAGTCCATCTCTCATCTCCATAACTTTGCACAAGTCACCACTCATGTCCAATGTGCACTCCCTCTTCACCTCCACCCCTACAGAATTCCTAGCTTACTTTGAAGTACACGTGGTAGGTCATCTTCTATGTGAGGTATTTCCTCCATCTGCCTCCCCCACTTGATTATGCTACTTTAGCCTTTATTTGAGCCGTTGGTTTACCTATTGTATGTTTCCATACTAGATTATAAAGCCCTGAAGGGCAGTGACTATATGATGTTTCATCTTTGAATCTCCAGAACCTAGCATGGTGTTATAAACACTTTGGAAGGCACTTATAAAGGTCTATGGAATTGAATGACTATTATATGTTCTGTCAGAGTCATATATATGGAGATGACTCTGGGTTCTCAAAGTACAAAAAAAGCCAAATATGAGCTGTGGAAGCCCATACAAAATACATAATATTAGTCAAGTTCAGAATTTTAAGAAACAGAAACAAAGTCTCACACAGGGCTGTTCTGACTACTGAGCTTATTTAATAATACACAAACCACATGGACAAACTCAGGCAGGATGGGGATGAAAAGGTGCTTGTGTTCTACTCCATCTAATTGCCCATTGCTTTATTATCTCTGTCTGGCCTGTGGAAATGAAGTTACACCTATCATAGCTCCCAGAAAGTTCTATCTAGGCAGTAGCCAGATGAACCAAAATGGCCCAAAGATGTGAAGGGCTATTCACTTTTATACTGGGGTAGACAAAGAGAGCTGGCACCTTTTGGAAATCTGCAAGTCAAGGTACTTTTGAATATACAAATCATGAGTAGGTAAGACAAAGACAAACACAGAGGTAGAGGATTCCTTTGGAGTCAGAGACTGAACTCACAGATAGTCATCTACCACTGTAGCTGTCTTTATCTTCAGGACTCCCTCCCCACCCCCTAGCCCCAGCTCTTGTCTGGGGGAAGGAACCTGATCTACTGGCCTGAATCACAAAGCTGGAAAAGGTCAAGTATGGACTCTGTGAGAACCAGCCTAGCTAAATTTGGAAAGACCTATTACCAGGGGCTTGACCATAAATGATTAAATGTTTTAACGAGGGCAACTCAATAAGTACTTTCTTTTGAGTCGTGAAGGAGTCATGATTTGTACTGATAGGGAGATTGATTAAATTTGATTGATTAAATCACAGATCTTTTGCAGTTTAAGTTGAAGAATAATTTCTTTATATATACACCTGTTCTCTCTGAACAAGCAGTCAAATAGTATTTCTGTGTAGGTATCCCAGTGATTTCTATGCACTAATTTTTATTCAAGTTGCTCAGGTTATGTCTCTACTAAACCAAATAGCCCAATTTGGTCAGTTCAGCTATAAATCCAATCAGTTGTGTGAGAGAAAAGGTTTAAGGGGTTCCATGGAAAATGATAAATCAGTTACCCCAATTATTTGACTGGCTTGAGAAGATGATAAACTGAATTGTTAATTTGTCTAAAATTGGTAATCTGCTCTTTCTCCATCGTTTACCTGCAAAATGATTTATCATCTATTCAGCTTCATCGCTTGATGTGATTGATCTGTTATTTCTGTCCTAGAGAGCAAATATTCCCAGTCTTTTCTAAGTTTAGTGATTTTTTTTCCTGTCTTGCTTTTCTCTTGTAACCTCATGTATAACTGCTATGTAATAAATCATATCCTGTCACTTTTCATAGCCAGCCCTAAGCAAAATTGACAAGCGGGTTAAATTTGTCTTTGATACCTTCTCACCATTAGCAATCCTTTTCAATCATGCAGTAGCCCTGGATCCAGGTACACAGTACCCTTTTCCTCTCCCTAGTTGAAGAGCCTTTTCCTGAAGTTTGCTCCTTATCTTTTCCCCTTCTCCTTTTCAAAACTGATCTAGTCCTTGGCCCTTTCCCTCTCAGTTAGCTATCTTAGTCCAAAGCAATCTGATATGTACAGAGATCAGAGAAGAGATCAAGATAAGATATGTCACTGGGAGGACACAGGATAAAGTTCAATTGCCCTTTCAGAATTTTCTAGACAGGACAGACACTTAAATTTTGCGTGGAATGGAGAGACTTCTGGGGGTAGATTAAAACAGTTTATTTACCAATTGAGAGAGTATCTCTCAATTCCTTTTCTGATTGAGAAAGCAGAGACCTGGAGATATGTCTTAGCTAGGTGGATATAATAATTCTTATAAACTAGAATGAGTTTCTGACCATTTGAGCTTACAGTTGAGGTGAGAAAGGTAAGACAGTAGAGCTAAGCAGTTAACAATAAGTTCAGGGGAAGAAAACGGTTAATAGAAAAATTCCATGAAAAGGTCCAAAGGGAGTGATTTTTAATACAGGCCTCTGTGTCTTCTGGTTCAGCCTGACTCAGGGAAAGAGCTTGCTAGCTATTGGCTGAAAGAGCTGAATGGGAAAGCTATTGAGAGCTTCAAACATATTGGCTAAAGGTTATATCAGAAGAAAGTTTCATAGCTATTGGCTAAGAAGGCTAATTTAAAACAGCTATGGCCTTCTCCACAGAGGAAATGTTTAATTATCACATTGCTTCCAGTAGATGGAGTTTCAAGTGTCTCTGAAGATGGTGCCCTATCTGAGAACCATAGCCAAAGAACAGAAGAAGACTGAAATGGCAGCCTGAAAGAATTGTAGTCTCTGTAGGGTAGAGGCTTATTAATCACAGCAACCCTCCCACCCCAATCAATAGTAGAGGTGGTTAACAGAGCTGATGAAAGAGTACTAATAATAACAATAGCTGTCATTTCTAAAGTGCTTTAAGGTTTGCAGAGAGCTCTATAACTATTATCTCATATCATATCATCTTTGGTGGATGTTGTTATAGGGTATTAGGTGACCTTGAAAAAAATCCAGAAAGGATGACAAATGGAAGTGAATAGCAGTCCCTACCAGGGAGAAGAGAAATGTAGCAATTGGAGAGGGGCAATAAAGAAGTATGCCTGCCAGAAAGCAACAGATAGTAAATAGTAGAGAGGAGTAGGTCCATCTGAGAGTGCCATGATGACATCAGTAAGAGACATGAGCTTGGCAATGTTAGAACTGAGTTGTGAGTTGCTTTTCCATACACATATGTACTTTGATCATATATTTTTTCTGTGTGTACAGCAACTCATGTGTGGATGACTATATATTAACTCGGTGTAACTATCTATGTGTAACTAACTATGTATGTAATACATACATACATACACACATACACACACATTTCGTATTAAAAAACTGATTCTCCCATTCTTAGGAGAATGAGCTCAAGGTTGATAGGAAAATATTATATTATTATTCTACTTATGTTTCTATTTAATTAAAATACCTTTCTCATTAATTCTGTATTCTATGGCTTACAGGTAAAAATGAAACACCTCAGTGGGAGCTTTGGAATTATGATGGTTACATGGGAATCTAGGTGGTTACTTGGGAAGCCCAAAATGAGAAGTGGTCTGTGACCTATATATAAGTGAATCCCCAATGAGATGTTAACAAGGAAAAAGAACTAAATATCTGCCTTTTTCAGGGCTGGTATATTAGATGCAGTGGGGAACTTAAAGCCAAGTTCAAAGCCTTCCTAATAGCTGTGAGTACTTCATGTGAACTCACTTAATCTCTGACTCTTATCCATAAAATGGGGCTAATAGCAATTCTTATACCTACTTTACACAATTTTGGTGAGGTTCAAAAGAGATGATGTATATAAAGTATTTTGCAAATGTCAAAATACTACACAAGTTATCTCTCTTTTTTTAATTTAAGAGAATGTTCCTGGAAACTTTTACTTCTAATGAATAAATCTCTAATGGAATTTCAGGAATCAGAGTAATGATACCTGCAAGTTGGTAGGAAAAACTTTCTTGGGCAATTAGGATTTTCTGGCACTCCTCAAATTCAATGAGGCTGAGCACCACCAACTTTGCTAACGAAATTGACTAGGCTTTTACATGCCATATTCATTCATTCAACAAATATTTATAGATCAATGTATGGACTGGGTTGTAGGGGCAAGGGCACCAAAACATCAAAATATGGCTCCTTCTTTCAAGAAGCTTACAGTTTAGCATAATAATCTCAAAGTCAAAGCTTATATCTAAGTTATAGTACTGATAATTCTGTTCTGCCTTTTTCATCTCCAATGCCTAGCACAATGCATGCTTTTTGAATAAATTATCTCTTCTATTATTACTAAATCTCTTTCTCACTTCACAAAGATTTGTCAATCCTAGGGACTGACAAAAAGGATATGATGGGGAAGGTGAAGGGGCTGTCTTTAAGCTTTCCAAGGCTGTCTTGGCCAGGTCAAGGGTTTGAGATCCCAGGACTGGTAGATTTCAAGTGTATTGTCTTATTTGGATACCAAGACAGATTCTGATTAATCAACCAGTAATGTTACCCCACTTTTATAGATGTGGACTTTCAGGTGAATATGTCATGGTGGACGCATAAGAAATACCTAGTGCCTAATTGACTTCCTGATAGGTCCTTCTTGAATATAGTCCACAACCTTTTTCTTTTCCATTTTTTATTTTCTTTCACTTGCCTTTCTTCATAATCCCAAGTCTAGTTCTGTGTTTTTCTTTACTGACTTGTCTTTGGAAACCACTTGGACACATCACATGGGAGGGTATTTATTTTGGCCTCAGTGAGATGGTTGCCCTCAAGGATTTGTCTGAAGCTTATGTCATTTGGTGCAATAAGTCTGGCTGACATCTTGGGATGTTTGTTGATAAAATACTTGTTTATCTGCTGTAATGCTCTTGTTTGTTTCAATTAGGAGTTTCAGTCCTATGACAGAGTACTGCTTGGTGGTTGCATTTGGAACTGTCACAGCTCCATAGTCTTGATTTCTCCTTAAATTCTTTATCCTTTCAGGATCCTACCAAAGTGTCGTTTGTCCCAAGATGTGAGATGATCTATCAGTGAAATCTCTAATGATGCTTCAGTCTCCATTTCTCCTTGTTCCTTATCACTGTAATTTAAAATTCCCTGATGAGCTATGAACCTACTCATGAACTTCTATTAGTTTCCAGAGAAAAGGATATGAGGCTGCATTTTGAAAATGTTCCTGTTATTACTATAATTAACCAACATTCATACTCTTAGGAGAAGAGCAGATCATTCCTCTTCAGAAACCAGAGGCACATCATAATTATTCCTCAAGAGCACCTGCTCACATTTACTTGGTTTCTGATTATTGAGGAAGTTTTATTCCTCCATTTTCCCAGAGACAGCAAATGTTTTCCTCTCCTAACAGAACGTGAGTTCCTTGAGAGCAGGAATTATTTCTCTTATCTATGTATACCCAACACCAATCATAGTACTTGGCATACTGTAGGGGTTTAATAAATTCTCATTAATCAATTGCTTCCCAGAATCCATCTCTGCACCATTTCAGTTTCCTTTTCCCCTTTCTCAGAAGAGATGTTCCTCCTTTCCAAGGCTAACCCTTCCAACTGTTTTCTCCATTCTTTCTTGTCAACCTACTAGTCTGAATGCTCTATGCAAGCAGAGTAGTTAGCACAGTGCCTTAAATGTGGTAAAAACTGATGAGTTAAGTCAAGGCAAGAAGCATTTATTATGCACTTACTATGTGCTAAACACTGTGGTAAGTACTGAAAATACAAACAGAAACAAAAAGAAATATCATCCCTTTTCTAAGGGAGTTTTTTATTCTCTTGGGAGAGTACAACACATAAAAAGAAGTTGAAAAGAGGAAAAGGGGGAAAGGGAATTTGCTTTGGGGTATGTAAGAGAAAGAAGTCTGGAGAATCAGGAGCAGAACCCAGATAGGAAGGAAGGAAGGAATATGACTGGAGTGGGCCATGTTCTGCGAGTTTCTAAGAAGACCAATCAGAGGAAGGCCAGAGAGATCTTTCAGGGGCTGAAAGGCTACTGGAAACTGGTGGTGAAGACCTCTTCTTCCAAGGTGACATGATGAAGAAAGACGTCTGAAGAATCAGGAGCAGAACCTAGGGAGGTCTGAAAAAAGGCTTCTTGAAGGTATAAGGCTTCGAGTCAGGTACTAAAGGATGGGTAGGATTTCAAAAGGGAAGGAAGGGGAGGGAGAATGTTCTAGGGAATGGAGTAAAGAAGGGCAAAGAGACAGAAGATAAGTACCAGATATCAGAACTCAAGGCAACGGGTCAAGACATTTTTCCTCAATGTAAGGGAAAAGTTTCTAACAATTAGAGCTATTAAATAGTGGAAAATGCTGACTTTGAAGGTTGTCATTCCCCCTTACTTGAGGTCTTCAAACAAAAGTTGGTAGAGAGGCACTCTTACTTAAGGAATAGATGACCTCTGGGATCATATACAATTAATTCTGGGAGTTCAGGTGAACACAGTATGTGTTCAGGAGGTAGAGAATGGTCCATTTTACTGGGCCATAAAGTACAATATGAGGAAAGGAGTAATAAGAGATAAAGCTGGAAAATCAAAGTGGCTCCATCTTGCAAAAGGCCTCAAATTCTAAGAGCATTTTGAACTTTCCTAAAGAGACAATGGAAAGCCACTAGAGTTTGTTGAGTAGAGGAAAGAGTGACATAGATGTACATATATAAATGATTATTCTCATAACAGGATAAGAGGCAGATTATAGAGGATGAGAGGAGGGGGTCATTTAATGATTTTGTGTTGTCTTCTGCATTATGCGCCTTCAATATCTTGAACATCATAGGGGCATAAATGCCACAATGCTTCAGAGATCTGTGATTTTTCATCAGAAATAATAATTCCTACCCATCTCCCAACCCTTTCTCTCCAGGAAGAGAATTTTGCGGTGGAAAATGAAATTCTCAATTTGGATTCAAGGACTCAGATTTAAATGCTTGTGTAACCTTGGGTGAATCAACACCTCTGAGTCTCAGTTTCTGCATTTGTATAATGAGGATTTGAGCTAGATGACCTTCTTAGTTCCCTTCTAGTTCTACCTCCGTTTGCCTATGACCACTTAGTTAATAGTCTTTAAACATTTTTTTTTAAACTTGTGGCCAAGTGGGTGATGATGTTTAGCCAACAAAGTTGGCTAAGCTGGTCCTCAGAGAGTAAGCATCCAGCATTTGCAGGTCCATGATTAAAGCCTTTACAGCTTGGTAGAGCTTGGTAGATTTTGTTTTACTGACATGGCCTTCAAGAAGCCAGCATCACCTCCACTCCATGCTGAGGCATCAGAGCAGGATTTTCCTAGAGGACCCAGAAAAATACTCATTGATTTATTGATCTTATTATTGGTTTCATTAATTCATTGTTTCACTCAACAAGCATTTATTAAGTCTGTAGTATGTGCATAACACTATAAAAGGTCATGTGGGGAATACAGAGTCACAAATAGCTTTTGTCTTTGAAGAGCTTACAATTTATCTGGAGAGAGAAAAAAGTACCAGAAGATAAGCACCAGAGGGAAGAAGACAGTAATATGAAGAAAATTTTAAAACTTCCTGAAAGGTGGCAGAATAGAAAATAGCCATTGTGTCTAATTCTTCCCAGAGTACAATACTCAATGCAATTTGGTGTTCCTTCAATGTTTATTACTAATAGAATCAGTTATGACCATTATGTTCCTCAGTTTAAATTTCCTTCATTGCCTAAGGCTTCATAGCTTACATCACTAACCATAACATAGACACAACAACAAGGCCAGAGCTTAAAAAAAAAAAAAAACATGGGGAAACAACAGAAAATCAGGTCTGAAGAAATGCAAACTATTCTTCCTTTCTTGGTGTGTTTCCCATTTGCTTGTTTTTAAGTAGACTCTGGTGGAAGGGGCCTTTTAGACCATTTTAAATGATGACAAATGGTTCATAGTACTGACACTTAAAAGCTTGGGCTACAGTTCCTTGACATCCCATAATAGTCTCCCTCGTGAGATGCTAAATGAAAATGGTTCTTGCAAAATGGCATGGTCTGTTGACTTGAGGGCATTTTACATTTAGTAGTCATAGCCTTCTGGCTCAGGATCATTGTGACTGCTTGACATCATGTGACTGCCATCATTTTCCCACACTGCTTGACAGCATTGCAGGACATAAAATAACCTCCAAAACAGTATCGCCATAGTAGGGGAACAAACAGCATCCTTGGAGTGAGAGTACTTGAACCTGAGTTTTAGCTCCAGTATTTATAAACAAGTCACTTAATTTTTCTCATTTTCTTTATCTGCAAAATCGAGGTAATAATTCTGATATTCCCTGCCTCAGAAAATTGGTTAACCATAAAACATAAAAAAGTAGATAGCCTCAGTGCCAGGAAGACCTGCGGTCCCGTTGCTCCTCTGCCACAAACTTGCGATATGACAGTGGCCGAGCATTTAACTTCTCTATGCAACACTATGCACAGAGAAGTTTCAGAGAAGGGTCCAATCTGCTTTGGTAGAGAGTTCCTCGACCAGGAGTTCCCTGTACTAATGAAATCACATTTTATCCTTATTATTATTCTGGGACACCACCTTTTTCTCAGTCAGACAGATGACTGGGAAGGTGCTGCCCCAAAACAATATGACATGTATGAAAAAGTGAATGTCCTTAGCATGCTGGCAGCCCTGTCTAGGGATACCCGGTAACCTTTTCTCTTTTACTTTCTCTGTGGAAATGGCTTCTAGGATTCAGGCTGAGCGCCAAAAGGAAGGAAAGCTCCCAAAATAGAATAGCAAGCATTCGTGAGAACTGAATACAATTCAACAAGCATTTATTAAGCTACTATGTTATGTGCCAGATGCTACTCTAGGTGCTAGAGACACTAAGACAAAAATGAAATAGTCCTCGATCTCTTGAAGTTTGTCTTCTCAAGTGTCCTAAGGCCCACTTTCTAGAAGATGTACTTGGAAATAGCAAATTAAAGCAACTCTGAAGTTCTACCACACACCCACCAGATTGGCAAAGTTGACAATAAAAAAGAAAAATGACAAATGTTGGAGGGACTGTGGGAAAACAGGCACATTAGTGCATTGTCAGTGGAGTTACAAATTGGTCCAGCCATTCTGGAAAGCAATTTGGAATGATGCCCCAAAAATTACTAAACAGGCAACCTCTTTGACCTAAAAAGATCAAAGAAGAAAAGTACTCATAGGTAGAAAAAAATATTTTTATGATGGCAGAAAAATGGAAATTAAGGGAGGGTACCCATCAATTGGGAAATGGTTGAACAAATTATAATATATGATTGCAACGGAATACTATGGCCCCCCAAAAAATAACAAAGGGGGGAGTTTCAGAGAAACCTAAAAAGCTTTGTATGCACTGATGCGGAGTGAACTGAGCAGAACAAGAGAACAAATTATACTATAATAACAATATTGTAAAAACAGATACACAGAAAGAAACTTTGCTGGCATCCTTCCCACTCTCCTCTTATCAATGCCTGTCCCACCATGATTATCTCCTTAGAGGAAGGGAAAAGGAAAAAAGCACTTTTGATTAAGCACCTACTATGTGCTAGACACTGTGCTTAAGAGCTCTACAAATAATTGTCTACCTGGTAGATAGATATTACTATTATCCCCATTTTACAATTAAAGAAACCAAAATTCACCATGGTTAAGTGACTTACCCAGGATTATACAGCCTAAAAGTATCTGAGTCCAAATTTGAACTCAGGTCTTCCTGGTTGAACTCTGGTCATAGGCATTGTATCTACTGCACCACTCAGGTACCTCAGAGAGGTGATGGACTAAATATGGGGAATGAAACATATATTTTTTTTGGACTCACTCAATGTGGGAATTTTTTTTTTTGTTTTACTATGTGTATTTTTTTAAAAAAGGATTTGTTTTTATTTTTTTTTCCAGTAGGGGGTGGGGAGAGATAGGAGGGAAAGAAAACATATATTTGTAAATTTTTTTTAAATTAAGCTGTCAAAAAAACCCCTAAAAAACAACTCAGATAGTTAGAGGAATAGTCAGTGTTCATGGCTGGGCCATAGTAATAAAAAAAAATGAAAATGCTAAGAAAATAAAATTTTAAAAATCAAAGTATCCAAAATATCTAGGACCAAGGTATCTAGATGGCAAGTAGTGAAATCTATCTTAGTAAGCTCACTAAGTCAGATCCCCAAATGTTTCCACCTAGTTTGTTTTGCCAGGGAGACAAGTGAAAAGGGTCAGAAGAAAAAAATAGGGTCAAGTGAACAAATTATGAAACACTTGCCTCAGGTAGGCACGACCATTAGATGTTGGTTATAAACACATAAACATTTCTCTTACTCCAATAGAAAGCAGTGGAAAGAGGAGAGTATGCTTATTATCACAGTATTATAGCCTTAGAGATAGAAAAGACTTGGGAGGTCATTTAGACAACTCCTTCATTTTATAGCTGAGGAAAACCGAGGTCCAGAGTAATTCAGTGACTTGACCGGTTTCATGTAGATAAGAGGCAGAGTTAGGATCTGAATCCATGTCTTTTGACTTTAGTATTCAGACACTTTCCCCTGCCAAGTCAACAATAAGGGCAGAGACAATGAGCATTTTGTAGCCATGCAGAATTCCTTCCAGCTGAAGGCATTTTGAAAAATATTGTTAAAGCAACCTAGAGCGCATCCTTATTTGGAAAGAATTGCATTAGTCCCACTCTGACCCTTTCTATACCATTACTTCTTCCAATCCAGGAAGATTCTCTTGCCCAACCTAGGAATTGGGTCTTCACCCTACAATGACCAAACAAAGGGATAAATCCCAGCCTAGACCCTGGCATCTACCTACTTTCCTGCCTTCTGTTGTTGGCAATTTAACGCGCGCTCTCTCTCTCTCTCTCTTTCTCTCTCTGTCTCTCTCTGTCTCTCTGTCTCTGTATCTCTCTCTCTCTCTCTCTCTCTCTCTCTCTGTCTCTCTCTCTGTCTCTCTCTCTCTCTCTGTCTCTCTCTCTCTCTCTGTCTCTCTTCCCCCAGCTCCGGTTTCCTGACCCTTCTAGGCATCATTCTCCTCTCTATGACCTCTCCCTGATCGGTCATTTGGGGAAGGGAGTAAGAGGTTCCTCTCAGCCTCTTAGTCAGAAGGAAACTTTTATGGGGATACCTTAGACTGGGCCATATGGGGATTTTCGATCGCTCAGTCAGCGTCTCCTTAACTTAAAAAAGTGTCCCTGCCAGGCAATGTCTTCATTCTATTCTGTAAGGAAAGACCGCTTAAGAGATAAAAGTCCTACTTTAAGCCCTCCCCTCCCCGCCCCCACCTCTTTTGCCACTGATCTTAAACTCTAGGCTCACTGGCATTCAGTGTCTTCCATGTAGGCGAGTGTCCCAACCAAGATTTCACAACGCTTGCTGGAGTTTAGGTTCACTCAAGATACTTTGCCCCACGTCTTTATTCCCTTAAATGAATTTCTTCCCATAGAAAGGGAAAGTACCTTCCTTTGAGTGAAGCTGTTAATGGAAGCTGAACAAGCTCTTTCCCTGTTTTGCCAATCTGTGTAGGTTAGAGAACAAATTCCTACTGTTTGTCAAGTTTCTGTGAATTTAAAAAAAACAGGCTTCCCAGACTTTCAGGTACAAGCCTCAGAAGTCGGCATAGAAAAACATCCCAGTACAAAAAGGCATTCAATTCTCTTAGAAACACTGCTCTTATTAAAAGCATAAACACTAGGTACAGAAAGTTCGGTAATCCTTTTCCTAAGGGCAATGATTGGGGTGTTTTTTTTTTCTTCTGCATTACAGAATTAAATGGTGGAGCTTTTATTTGAGGCTGAAAATAACATCCTGCCAGTTCAAGAGATGCAAGAAACCCCAAGCCAAGGCTGTCGACTGGCCTTTTACGACACACTCCAGTCAAAGGGCCCATGCCTACGTGTGGTACCCGCATTTCTCAGGCCTCAATTGTTCTGATCTATACAGCAAGATCACCTTCAGCTCCCAATTCTACTAAAACTCTGCTGCTGTCCTTCCCACTCCCCTCATATTATCTGTTCCCCGACACCACTGTTACCTCCAGTTTACCCCTATGCACCTTGTATGTACATGGTTGCTTAAATGTTTTCTCCCCCATTAAAAGGTTACTTCCTTGAGGGTAGGGATTATTTTTTTGTAATTTGTATCGATAGTGCTTAGCAGAAGACCTAACACATAAGAGTTTGATGTGTATCTGTTTTTTTCAATCGTGTCTGACTCTTCATGACTCTATTTGGGGTTTTCCTGACAAAGATACTGGAGTGGTTGGTCATTTCCGTCTCCAGAGCATTTTACAAATGAGGAAACTGAGGCAAATAGGATTAAGTGACTTGCCCAGGATCATACAGCTAGCAAGTGTCTGAGGTCAGATTTGAACTCAGATCTTCCTGACTCCAGGTTTGGCACTCTATCCGCTGCGCTATCTAGCAGCTCCAACACATAAGAAGGGCTTAATAAATACTTGCTGACTTGACTTGATATGACCAGTGATCAGTCTAGGCACCCTTGGACCTTTTCGAGGAAAGCAGACGCCTTTCCCCAATTCCTAATTTGCGTAGTGGCCTTTCTGTGTCAGGGAGCGCATCACTCCTACGTGCTCCACGCAGCACAGATATTCTGTGGAGTAAGACGGAGAAAGTATGTGGGTTTTGCTAGGCACTTTGTTTACCAGAAGTGCAGTCAGCACACGGAACCATCACTGATTGCATTGTTTCCTTGCAGGCTTCGGAGATGGGGAGTAGGGGAATGGGAGAGTAAGAAAGGGATAGAAAACCATTCAGATGTGGAAAATAAGTCATAAAAGGTTAAGGGACTTGTGCTGGGTCAGTGAGTCAGAGTGGTACAGGGACTAGACCACACATCTAGTTCTTGGTTTCTATTTCTCTCCATTCCAGAGGATCCAGCAAAACCAGTCTGGTTGCTGTTCCCCGAGCACATCACGTACTTTTCCGTCTCCATACTTTGGCTCACACTATTCCCTATACCTGGAAGACTAGCCTCTTCCTTCCTTTTCCCCACTCCATTAAGTCTCTACCTGTTGAAATCCTACTCATTCTTTAAGATCTGGCACAAATGCTATCTTCTCTAGGCAGTCTTTCCTGATTGTTCCCTCTCCTCTTCCCCATCTCCCTCTGGAGATAGCCCTTCTTTCATAGGGTCTCATAGTGCTCAGACAACCGTTTCTTTGCCTTCTAGATGGTCCTGTGGTTAGAGTGCCAGGAGCTCGAGTGAGGAAGACTCCTCTTCCA
The DNA here is from genome assembly GCA_028627135.1 of Pseudochirops cupreus. Taxonomy (NCBI): domain Eukaryota; kingdom Metazoa; phylum Chordata; class Mammalia; order Diprotodontia; family Pseudocheiridae; genus Pseudochirops; species Pseudochirops cupreus. Next base: position 96,684,716 of record CM053580.1, on the reverse strand, counting down.
GCGTTCAAATCTGACCTCAGATACTTACTAACTGTGTGACCCTGGGCAAGTCACTTAACCCTGTTTGCCTCAGTTTCCCCATATGTAAAATGATCTGAAGAAAGAAATGACAAACGACTACAGTGTCTTTGCCAAGAAAACCCCAAATGGGGTCACAAAGAGTTGGAAACAACTGAAAAAAATGAACAACAAAACCCCTTCTTTAACTTTACAACCTTTGTATTATAATTATTTATACAGGGGCCTTTTAACTTTAATGGGCTCCCCTTGAAGATTAAATGGACAGCAGTATGGAAGGGCAGGAGGAGCTCGCTTGCCCTTAGGTTGGCTTCCTATTGCTGACAGAGAAGACACTTTAGGGAAGGATGGATTTTGATGAATGATTGATTATTAAAGCTGTTCACTCTCCTCTCAGAAAGAAGAACAGATCAAAGGGCAGCTAGGTGGCGCAGTTGAATACAGAACCAACTCAAAGTCAGGAGGACGTGAATTCAAAGTCAGCCTCAGATACTTGACACTTAACTAGCTATGTGACCTTGGGCAAGTCACTTTACCCCAATTGCCTTACCTGCCCCCCCCAAAAAATATCAGACCAGGTGTTGCAGACTATTTACTGGTAGCAATAATCGTCATCATAGGTAACATTTATATATGTTCCAGGCACCGTGCTCAGCACATTACAAATATTAGCTCATTTGATCCTCACAATAATCTGGAAGATAAGTACTAATATGATCTTATTTTATAATTGAGGAAACTGAGGCAAATGGAGGTTAAGTGACTTGCCCAGGGTCACACTAGAATTCAGATCTTCCTGACTCCAGGCCTGATGCTCTGGCCACTGTGTCACCTAGCTGCCCTAACAGAATGTCAGCCAGATCCCTCCCTGATATATTTTCTTTTTTGTTCTTTCTTTTTCTATACATAATATGCAGATTTGGGGTTTATTATTGTTTCTTAGTAGAATGTAAACCCTTTGAGAGCAGGAATTATCTCGCTTTTGTGTTAGAACCCCAAAATTTAGCTAGCTAGGCAGATAGCAAGTATTTAACAAATGCCGATTGATTGATAATGCATATCTTATTTTCCCTTATCAGGCTAGAAGTGGCTTAAGAGCAGGGATCATGTCTTTCTTACTTGTCTTTATATTCCCTGTCAGAGATTGCCAAAGCTCACTAAAAATAATAAAACCTAAAAAAGAAAAAAATTGTGGAATTTCGATGAATTGTTTTCATTCTCCTGTCTCCCAAAAACTTGGAATCCTCCCGTTGCCTTTGATGTTTTAGCTTCAGGAGGAAGTTCTTTCCCCTTGAGTGTGAAGGAAGGAGGTAGGAGCAGAGCAGTGGATGCACAGAGGAATCCCGTCCCCTTCCCCACCCCCCACCAACCACCAAAGCACAAGGAGCTAGAGCCCTCTTTCTGTCCCTTGGTGATGAAGCTAGCAGTATACAGGTGGCCCCCAGCAGCCTGTAAATTGTCCCTATTTGCCAAAGATCTTAATTACTGATCAATGGAAAATGGATTATGACATGACAAGTAAGGTCAGCTGATTTTTCAAAACCCATGTCACTGAGAAGGATACTGTTAAGTTGCTTATTTATCCACTTAACACATTGAATTTATTGCATGTCTAAGGTACCAGGATGCAGCAGAAGGAGATTTGAGAGGCAGGAAAGCCTGGGTCCCAGGGCTACTGCTAGGTTACCCCTCACATCTCAATGCTTGCATAAAGGTTGTAAAACTGTAAGTTTCCAAAGTTGTGCTGAATCAGTGGAGGGAATTTCCACATTGGTTCTCTGTGCTGATGAAAACACAGATTCAGATTTTAAAAGCTGAATCCTACTAATGTGCTCAAGACTGTACTTACCAATGTGTGGGAGGCAAAAAAACTCTGACAGCAAGAAATATAGTGTATGTGTATGTTTGTGTGTGTGTGTGTGTGTGTACACATATTTATGTAGATATGAATTTCCGCTGTTGCCATTACATCATTTTAGTTGTACCCAACTCCTTTATGACCCCATTTGGGATGTTCATGGCAAAGGATACCGAAGCAGTTTGAGATTTCCTTCTCTAGCTCATTTTACAGATGAGTAAACTGAGGGAAACAAGGATGTGACTTGCCCAGAGTCGCAGAGCTATTAAGTGTTTGAGGCCAGATTTGAACTCAAGAAGATGAGTATTCCTCACTCTATGGCCAGTGCTATACATTGGGCCTCCCAGCTGTCCCCTGGACATGAGTATCTACATATGCATAAAGTTTATATATATTTATAATTAAGTATATTTAAGGATATTATAAGGATATGTATATCTATACACACATACATGTATACATACATATACATATGTATATGTAATTAACATAAACAAAACTTTTGTATGTGAGAAAAGGTTCGATCATAATACAAAATAATAATGCAAGACGATATCTGAATAAGTGACCAAGTATAACTGTAAGTTTTCTGAATTTAGAGGAGAAAGCCCAGTGTCAGCATTTTCATGAAGGAATTTGAATTTGAGCTAAATTTGGATGGTAGGTAATATTCCAATAGGAACAGAGAAATAAAGGGGCAACCAAGGTGGCAGAAACAGCATAAGTAAAGATATGGACGTGAAAATGATGTTGTTGATTCAATATTTTATTTGGGGCTTCCTTTACTTAAAAAATTTTTTTTGCTAAGTATGTATCATATTTAGAGCAATGGAATGACAAATATTTTAATGGCAAATCTTTTCCCTGTAATGTCATATCACCAAAGCAGAAATGTAAGAATAAATGGGGATCAAGGAAGTGATTAAGGTAGTTTATGAAGTAATGAGTAGATGGGCTAAGCATGCAGCAAAATGTTATGATAAACTGGCTTTCTTGCCTGGGAGGTTGAACCACCTGTCAAAAAAAAAATCCATTCTCTTAGCAGATCAACGATTCAATGTATATACTCACTAAAGAAGCTCTCCAACATATATTAAACCCAACTTGCTGATGACAGGGAGGGCTGGTAATATTAATGTGAACTTATCCCTAGGAGATTCACAAAAGGATGAAGATGGTTGGGGTTTGAACACAGAAAATTATTTTCTCCTAAAAGATAATGGGATGCTGTGGAGAGAATGTTTTAGTGAATATTTAGGTAACTACAGAAGTCATTTTCTTGAAACTAAGTTTGGAAATTAAGGAGAAAGACTAGGAGAAAAGAGATGAAAACAGAGGGGAAAAAACACCAAAAGGAAGGGTGGGGAAGAGTAAGCAAAGGCAAATCTGGATGGAGATAAGCAAATCGTCATAGGGTTCAGCCTAAATCCATATTTCACAAAGGACTTAAAATGATGATAGTTCCCATCTGGTCTCATTTCCCCAACTGATAATCAGAGTAGTATAGGGAGGGGAGACATTGTAGTAGTTTTAAAATCATACATTTAACACGACATATTAAAGCAGATTTATCCTTAGTATTTTTTTAAAATAGAGTTAAATTATTAGTCTTTTGAATGTAGTTCTGTTCAATACAGTTATAGGATTTTTATAAGTAAGAAGATAGTGAATTGGCAAGGCTTCATAACTTGAACTTATATCTAGATGTTGGAAGGATTTTCCATTCCTAGAATTTCTGAAGGAATATTGGAAGATAGGTGCAAAGCTATTTCAATTATATTATAAAAAGTGATACAGAGAAAGGAATTTTTATAATTGGCACCATTTTAACCTGAGAAATTCTTTGCTCTTTGTGTACCATACTTTCCTGTAAAACCCAAGAGTTAAAGAGGGCTCATTCTCAAAGCCAAAAGATCACAGGCTGCTTCTGTGAGGTACTGGCCTTCTACCCTCAAATACTTAGGAAACACATTAGACTTGAAATTAGCCCTCCCACGTCGAAAAGAAAGATTTAAATCTCACCAGCTGTAACCAAACTTTCCTTCATCTCAACTTTTGTACCTTTCATGACAACCAAAGTTGGAAATATATGGTAATATCAATGTTTTTAAGTTTTACCTCACTTTCTCTCCCAGGTACGAGACCAGGTGGCGGCACTTTCTAGTCTTTGAGCTCATTGGGATTGCTTAGAAAAGAAGAGAAGCCCCTACCTAGATATAAAAAGCTGCTCACCCCCAAATATAGAAATGTATGCAGGATATTAGTTGTCAAGGAAGGTTCTCTTAAAGACCATGTTGCTAGGTGGTTGATAAATAAAAACAAAGCAGATTGACTGCAGAGTGAACCAAGTCTGAACATGACTTTTTTGGACTGGGAAATAAATAAAATACCAGTTAGTGAGGTAAGAGGAAAGAGATTAAACATGTGAGGTTTATTTGCATTTTTTCAGAAGTAATTACGCAAAGACAGGTGCAGTAAGAACTCACTGGTCTAGAAAATAGAAGACCAGGAAGAAGAAAGGAAGTTTGTTTTTAGGTGGGGCTGAAATGATGGTGTTAACCCTGTGACACAACTAAGCATGTACTCATTCATCTGCAAAGATTATTCCTTGGATGAGCCTTAAATCCTTACTTAAAGATACAGCTTTTTTGTAAGAACATTGTGCTTTGGAAGGCAAATTGGATTTTTTGCTGCTGTCTACATGATGCCAAAAATGTGGATCTATTAGCAAATCACTGCTTGGTTAACTATGCATTAAAAGATGAAAATATCTACACTAGCAGGCACATTAAACCCTAAGCAATAATGCTACTACCTTCAGTCATGCAATCTACCTTTCCAACCTTGTTTCTTATGCCTTCCCTACTCAAACTTTGCTTTGCTCTAACCAGCTGTTGTAATTATAGTCTTCCAGTCATGTTTCCCCCCTTTTCACCTTTGCTTGGACTCATTCTAAGAGGGCCTCCTACTCTTCTTCCTCCTGCTTCTTCTCCTTTTTTCCTCATTAAGTAAACTAATCCTTCAAGGCCCAGCTCAAGTCCAAACTTTTCCATGAAATCTTTCCTCATAACCTCAGTGCACTATGATTTCTTTCTTCACAAAACTCCTAGAGTACTGTTGTCTGGACCACTTTTTTGGCACTTGTTCTAAGCTACTTTGTCCTGCTTATTTTTTTTTTTTGCCTCATCAATCATATTATAAAATCTTTGAAGGAAGGAGCAAGCCAATATACTATTATTTTATCTGTCCCAAAGCCTAGAGTAGGCCTGGATATAATAAATATTTAGGTCAACAAACAACAATTTGTATAAAATCTATTAAGTGCCCATAGGGTTAGGTACTTATTGATATAAAAAGAGAAATATGAAATTATCTTTGCCCTGAAGTATATAATTTAATAAAAGATATAATGTGCCATAACACATGCTATGCCTATAATTCTAAATAGAAGCTAAATGCCTAAAGAGATATACAATGCTATGAGAATTTTAAAGAAGAAAACTTTGTTACCAGCTGCAGGGATTTGGAAAGGTTTCATAGAAGAAGTGACATTTCATCTGGATCTTGAAGATTGAGTAGGATGGGTGGGATTTCAGCAGTCAGCAATGGGAGGATGACCACCTTCCCACCATTTGCCCTCCTGATCACAGACAGTCAGAGCCCATGCCCTGGGGTACTTAATCCCCCCCAATTTTGTCCCTCCTGGCATGGGGTCCATGTTGAGCTGATTAGTGAGGATATCCTGTGGTCCACTATGCCTATCCACCATCATTCCAACTAAGCACTTTTTGCCAGCATCAGCCCTTTCCCAACTTTAATCAAATCAATACAGCCATTGCTACTAGAAAGTGTGTGTCAATCAGCTCTCCTTTAGCTTCACTCACCATCTCTGTGACTTCTCAAACCAAAATGCCCCTCCCCATAGGTGTCGTTCTGCATTGAAATCCAGTCCCACAAATCTTGGCATCACCTTCCTGATGTCATGGTCCTCTTTGTGAATGAAGGACAAACAACAATTACACAATCTATCCGCGTTAGAATAGAAGCTCTTTGAAGACAGATATTTTTTCACTTTTATATTTGTATCTCTAGTGCCTAGCAGAGGCCTATAGTAAGATTGTAATAAATATTTTTTCATTCATTTATTCCAAGAGTAGGAAATGTCATGAGCAAAATTACAAAAGCAAAAAAACCATGAGATACATTTGCAAAAGGGTGAATGGCTAGGGTTAGATAGAAAGTAGTGTCTAGTATGGGAACAGTGTGAAATATGGGTGAGAAACCCACACTGAAACCAGATTCTCCATATCCTTAAATGGGAGACTAAGAGGAGAAGGAGAAGGAAAGGGAATAAGCATAAATATCATCTCCTCTACTTTCATATGATTTCAGAGCAATTAGGAACCACTTCTCAGATGTCTCCATTTGGCACTGTGCTAGGAACTTTTTACAAATATTTTTTCATTTGATCCTTACAATAACCCTGAAAAGGCAGTGCTGTTAATTTCCTTGTTTTAATGGTAGAAGAATCTGAGGCAAACTGAGGTTAAGTGACTTGCCCAAGGCTACATAGCTAGTACATGTATGAGGCCAGATTTGGACTCAGGATTTCTTAATTCCATGCTCTATCCAACAGGTTACCAGTTGACTCATTGCCATTTTCATTGGGTAGACAATACGTACCCATTAAAGGGTTTTGAGTAATGGAATGCGATGATCAGAGTTTTGCATTAGGAAGATTAATCTGGCAGCAGAGTATGGGATGGATTGGAGTTTAAAGACTCCTTAAGGGGCTACTGTAGTAGTGGAGATGGGAGTTAAAGAGGGATGGAGCTATAAAAGTGGCTGTGGTTGTGTGTGGTTTGTCTTTGTTCTCAAAGAGGACCATGATATCGGGAAGATAATATCATAACTTGCAATTGAATTGGATTTAAGTGAGGGAGTGTTGTGCAAGGTGACCAGCCTCACTTTCTCCTCCAGAGCCCTATGTTTCCAGTGGATATAGATCAGGACCACTGGAAATGACCCAGATTACAAATGGGATACCTTGGCTTTTCTAAGTTAAGATCTTTCTGAGTTCTCACTTGGAGTGAGGCAATACCCATTCAGATGAGGCCCATTTAAGAAGTGAATCAAGGAATAATTCCTTTAATAAAAAAAAAGAAAGAAAGAAAATCAAACTTGGAGGTGAAGACCCTCAGGATTGTAGTAAGAATGTAAAGAAGGGGATAGAGGTGAAAGATACTATAGAAGTAAAATCAGCAGGACTTGGTAACTGATTGGATTTAAGAGAGATTTGGGAGAGTTAGGATACCTGGATGTCAACCTCGATTATGAGTACATGTAACTGGGATGATAGAAGTGGGTTGACAATATGAGGTGATAGCAGAGATCCTTCCTAATCATTGATCTTTTTCAGCTAATCAGGAGAGAGTCTCTGTCCATGATCAGGTGACCCTCCCCATCTGATGACAGCATGATTAGGACACTCCTAACAATCTATAGCTTCATGGAGACCTACATCCAAATGACTTTGGAGAGGTCAGGAATCACTTATCAAATGTCTACACTTGGAAAATGGAAGTAATTTTCCCTCTCCTGCCCATGGCTGAAGGTTGAGCAAGTTACAAGTTGGAATGGCTTATTCTCACCCTCCTAGCTAGAAACCAAGTGGAAGGGTACCTTCTACCTACTGAGCCCAAATTCCTCCCACTGTTTAATCTTCTGAATGAAACATTTTATGATCTCTCAACTGCTAGAGACCTCCATCCAAACTAGGAACTTTGTATTTAACTATTTTGCGTCTATATGTATCTATATAATGCATGTACTACCTATTTATACTATCTACATTTTTATATGTACTTGTTTTATTCCCCATTTGAATGTAAGCACTTTATACTAGGGATCTTTTCATTCTTTGTACATGTATCCCCAGCACCAAGTATGGTGCCTGACAAATAGTAGTCACTTAAGAAATTGATGGATGGATGGACACAGGTATCTACATGGACATCTACTGCTAACAAGCCCAAGTTGTGGAGAAGGCTCTCTTCAGCTCTCCCTGTCCTGTTACTGTGCTGACAGGTAATAATGGGCACTTGTACTCAAGATTATAACTGGTGGATATACATAGGATAAAGTTCCCAGGTATAGTATAGTCAGATCTTGATTTAACTGACCAACAATCAATGTAGTAATACCTTCCATGGTAAAAGGAAACTTTAGTCAAAGTCAAATATTACCTATCTTATCTAATACCAAAACAGTTTTAGTAATTCCCTTTAAAAACTCTAAACTTCATTCTCACCCAAGCAGTCATACTTTTTTTTTCCCCTAGGAAAGTTTGGAATGTAAAATACCCACAAAAATCCTATTTGATGGTACCTATATGAATGCACTCCTTGTACTTCATGTAAGTTATTAAATGAAATAATTGACCTTTCCATGTTAAGCTTCTTCTTGTACTTTACCAGACACCAAAGGAGAAGTTGGCCTCAAAGCCAGCTGCTTATTTTTGGATCAGTATAATTGATCCCAGTTTTGCTGCATGAGGTAGACTAGCACTATGAATGAGAGCTTCCTTTACTAATTAAAGCAATGAGGATTTTGTAGCAAGCCAGTTTAAAGATAAACTAGTGATAAAACAAAGCCTTCTTCCCATATTAGAGTGTCTTTTGAAGACATCAAGGGACCAGCAATTAAATTGTAAGCAGTCTCTGTACTCCATTCCATGACCTTAACTCTGACCCAGCAACCACTTACTCTCTCTAGAAATGACCCACCCTCCTTTGGAAGCCTGGATGACTCCTTTAATTTTAAGCTGTCACCATTTAGCTACAGTGTATGTTTCAAGTTGTTCAGGTAAACTACCTGGCTCCTTTATTAAGGAATGGTAATAACACAAAAGTGGGGGAGGGTGGAGGAAGAGGAAAAAAAATACAGTTTCCATGTTAAAAAAAATGTTTTGAGCTCTACGAGTAGCTACAATATATATGATAAAACCCTAATACAAATGAGACATTGTCGGTTGCTTTATCAAAACACTGTACTTTTAGATTGCTTAGGAGAATTTTGCCAAAACAAATCACATAAACTCTTCCTATAGAAACTGGAAGAGTAAATTAAGCTCATATCGCTCAAAAGGAGCTGAATACGTCTGAAACTGAAGAACATTGTCAACCACCTCCACTCGCTCCGGGCACTGATGCCATGATTAGGTATGCAAGATGCTACCTGCTATTTTAGAATTATATGAAATTGCCTCAGGGGATCTACAAGCTTCTCACGCACAAGATACTGACTTTTTTTCCATTCTTCTTCTTGGCTTCAAATCCAGTTGTTGCTACATCCAAGCAAGTACTATATCATAGATTGTTATTGCACAAGCTGTCATTAAGGGAGCTTGCCTTCTTCTCACAGAAGAATTAGCCTGCGAACAATAATGGTTTGTTCCAACCCCTTCCCCCCTCCTCAAGATTTCAAGACCACTCACATTTTTTCAGGTAGTAACTATTGCTCTAAAAGATTAAAGAACCTGAGATTTCATTTCTAAGGAGGATTTTTATATGAAAGAAAAAAATAATAGGGAAGAGAGTTTTTTTTTCCTTTTGAAAATAAATGACATTCAATCTTAAAATAGTAACTAAATTTATAGGAACAAAAGAATAACTCACTTGATAGGTATCTAACCCAGGTTGCTGCCAGTTTACACAGTATTACAGGTAGTTTGGAGTTCAACATGTTTCTACCTGAGGTACATAGATTTTATTTGATACCAGGCCTCTTAAAAACATTTTAAGATAAAAATGTGATCATGAAAGTGAGCAACTGACAACTTAGTCTTCAAAAGGCAGACTTAATAAGGGCAGATATTTTGTGTGTTTCTCCCATATAAATATATCAATGCAGTTTACCATTGACCTATAATACCCCTGCTAACTTAATCATAAGCTTCTCCTGAGAATGACATAATGATAATGCCAGATTGGACCCTTTGTGCCAGCTGAAGTGGACAGTAGATAGTCACTATAGTTTGAACTGAAAACACCCTAAATTTTTACCTTCTATTTCAGACTTAAAGAAAATAACTATCAGATTCTCCTCTTAGAGTATGTAGGGCTTAATTTGTTTCAGAGGAGTCGATTAGTGGACTCAGGAATGTTAAAATTAAGTTTTCATTAGAAAAAAGAGAGAAATGGAAAGGAAGGAAGGGAGGGAGGAAGGAAAGAAGGGAGGAAGGAAGGAAGGAAAGAAGGAAAGAAGGAAGGAAGGGAGGAAGGGAGGGAGGAAGGAAGGAAGGAAAGAAGGAAGGAAGGGAGGAAGGAAGGAAGGAAAGAAGGGAGGAAGGAAGGAAGGGAGGGAGGAAGGGAAGGAAGGAAGGAAGGGAGGGAGGAAGGAAGGAAGGGAGGAAGGAAGGAAGGAAGGAAAAAAGGAAGGAAGGAAGGGAGGGAGGAAGGGAAGGAAGGAGGTAGGGAAGGAGAGAGGGAGGGAAGAAGGAAGGGAGGAAGGAAAGAAGGGAAGGAGGGAGGGAGGGAGGAAGCCATTAGATTCTTTTGCTATTAAATTGAATCCAGAGACATTTTCTAGCCCAATCTCCTTCCATCAAATCATGAAAAGACTGAAACTAAATTGGAAGTTTTGTCTAACTTAAACCCAGATTGTAATCTGTTCCCACTAATATCTATACAGTACTTCTTATTGATGTTGGCATGCAATTGTCTATAAACCAAATCATACCAAAGGCCTTAATAAGGTTTCTTATCCTTAATATTAAGCTTAATACAACTATTAAGCCTCAAATTTATGTTTGCAGGTGCCTATTGGCTTCTTCCTAGAACTGTGTTGTACTTCTACCAACCATATCCTCTTTAGATTACCCTGTTTCAATCAGCAGTACCTGAGACTGGGCTCATACTACCACCATTATTGGACCAAGACTAGAAAAGATGCCTAGCCTAGTTCTATGTGGTTCATCACATCATCACAACCGTGCAGCTATAGGTAGGGATAAGGGATCCCAGAAGTGTCATTCTAGGGGCATGGGGGGGTGGGGGCAGAGTAGGATAGTGTACTGAAAAAGGAAGTTGAACGGAGTGACACAAAATAGATTCTATTTTCACTATGCTGTGCAACATTTGGCAAGTCATGAAACCTCTCTGAGTATGTTTGCTCCTCAGTAAAATCAGGGTGGTGAACTAGATAATTTCTTGAGACCCTTTGAGCACTACATTTTATATTTTCATATAGACTAAATTCTGCAAATCAAACTGCTCATAGTTTGTGGTTCTGGTCTGGGGAATGATGAATGTTGCCTGCTCTGGTTGTACTGTCAAGCATGTGATGGGAAATTACGTGAAACAAGGTAGATAAAACAGACAGGAAATCAAAGAGAGGTGCCTTGAACATAATTTTAGGGAATTTGCACTTTATTTAGTAGGTAGTGGGGAGAAATGGAATCTTCTTGAGCAACAGAGTGATGAGATCAAATCTTGCATTAGAAAGATTAGTTTGATATTGATGTATAGGGTGGCATGAAGGTGGGAGAAATGTATAGTGAAATAACTTGTGAGAAGACGATTACAATAATCTAGAAAAGAGATCATTTTAACCCTGATTTAGATGAGTGGCAGTGGAATGGAAAGCAGATTATAAACTTATAAAACATGGTAGAAGTAAAAGTAAAAGGACTTAGTGAGTGATGAGACATGGAGGTAAAGGGAGATGGATAAGTCAGAATAAATGAAACTCAATCAGATTTTGAACATAAGTGATTGAGAAAATGGCGATGCCATTGACAGAGAAAAAAGGAAGGTCAGGAGTAGGAATAGGTTTGGGAGAGAAGGTGATAAGTTCAGTTTTGAATATGATGAGTTTGAGGTGCTCAAAAGGCATCCTATGAGATGTTCAACATATAGTTGAAAATGCTAGTTTGAAACCCAGGAATAAGGTCAGGGGAAAAAAAATTTTTTTTGGAAGTTACAAGCAAAGAGGCAATAGTAGAAACTATTTGGCCTGGGTACAATTAACAAGAGAGGGGGGAAAGAGAGAAAAGAGAACCAAGGGCAGATCTTTGGGAAATGTCTATGTACTTGGGGGCAAGAGAAGAAGAGTACTCAAAGAAAACAGAGAAGGCACAGCCAGAGAGGCAGCAGGAGAACTAGGGAATTGTACTGCCATGGAATCCAGCAGAAAAGAATAAATGGTAAGTGATGTAAAATACAACAGAGAGGTTAAGAAGAATTAAGGAAAGAGGAAATGAAATTAGATTTTATAATTAGGATGGCATCCATGGCTTTTGAGAATCTATTTTAGTAGAGTTGGGAGGAGATCAAAACCAGATTGCTAGGGGTTGAGGAGTAGTTTTGTGAGAAAATGAAAGCAGGAAGTGTAGACTACTTTCCCAGATGTTGACTATAAAAGTGAGGAGAGTTGAGATGCTAGCTTAAGGAGGTAGTAATGTCAAGGAAAGTATTTTTAGGACAGGAAAAAACTAATTATGTTTGTAGGTGAAGAAGAAAAGAGTCAGTGGAAAGGAAGATGCTGAAAATGAAAGAGAATATGAATACGGTTAATAGAGTAGAGTCTTGGAGAAGGGAGTCAAAGGCATAAAGGTAGCATGAAGGTAGCAAAAAAGGAATAATTACCTTTGGTAAGGAGGAGAAGGACTAATTCTTCCAAAGAAAATAGGAGCCTGTGCATAGGGACAGAGAAGTATTGTAGTATAGAGGAGGAAGGGGGACTTGCTTGCATGTCATAACCTCAACTACTCAGTAAAATAGGCGAGGTTTTCTTCTGAGAGTGAGGGATAGATAGGTGGGGCTCTTGAAAAAGTGGGGGGAAAATTAGAACAATCATTGTGGATAATTCAATGTGGAATTAAATGAAAGTTGAATAAAATTATTGTTGTATAGCATTGAAAGTCCAGTTGAAGTCCAATATCACAAATTTTGGTAGATCAAATAATCTTTAATTCATTACTTTTTCTAGACATCAGTGGCAGCCCCAAAATGGAGAAATTGAAACACTGGAGTCACCCAGGATCTCTAGGGTGGAAACATCAGGAGGTCAGAGGGACAAAAGATGCTAAGGTGATGTGAAGGCATAGTTGAGGTAGTTGCCTATGGATTCAGTAAGAAAGTAAGGAAAACCAGAAAAGGCTGTAGTAGGGGGAAGGTTGAAGGAACAGAGTCACCATGAAGACAAAGATTAAACTTTGAATAAGAATGGGAATAAACTTCGTAGGAATGAAGTAGTAGGAATGATATAAATGTAATCCAGGTTTAAAGTCCATTTGCGTGACTCTTCATTGGTGGAGACTCAATGTTCCACACCTACATGTGGGATGGAATTGCTGGGAGCTTGGGAGAGAAGAGCAATCTTAGTCACTGGGCTTTCAACTTTGAGAAGGAAGACATGGTTCCAGAGTCTCTCCAGTTTCCTGAAAGGAGAAAAAATCTTTAGTAAGAAGCTGACATTTATGGTCACACAGATGGGAATTTCAGAGATCAGAATTTTGAAAGTAGAAAATAGATCAAGGACATAGAAAGAGATGTTAAGACTGGCAAAGACAAGGACCCTCTCTTCTTCTAAAATAGGAAGTATGGGTAAAGACACAAAGAAGTATATTCTCTACTAAATCCTTTTGACGTCTTAAGTCAAGAGTACAAATAGTGATCTTTTTTTTTCTCATAGAATCGTAAAGTTTTAGGAACTAACAGGTACATCTAGTCCAGCCTTTCACCTGATAGAGCAATCTTCCCTTTAATATTATACAAAATCTTGAAAATCCATTGAAATGTATGTTACATGTGTGAAAAAGATAATGAATTGGAGAAGAGCAAGGAGAATTCCAAAAACACACAAAGTACTATTGAACCCATAAGTCATGTTGTGCAACTAGGAATTATTTCACAATTTATTCATATTTCTCTAAAGATGGGATAATTTCTCTAATCCTGCGCTTTTTAAGTGTACTTTGTGGCAGTGTGGTCTCTTTCAGCACTCAGAATTCAGATAATTCCACCTCAGGCAATCTTTTCCTCACACATGCACATATCTTTAATCACCTTTCTCCTCTTTAATCATCTTTCTCCTCCTCTTTTTTCCCCCACTATCTTTCTAACTTTTGCCTACTTACCTAAATTGAAACTCAACTGGTTCCTACAATATGCGAAGTAGGAAAGCTCTCCTCTCTCCCTCTTCCTCCGAAAATTGTTCATAAAGAAAATTAGACACAGCAAAAACCAGAACAACAAATCTGTAAAGTTCTGGAAAGTGCCCAGAAGTCCCCATTAGAATTTCCACACATATATATTCTCCAAATCCGTTGTCCTTTTTCAGGTAGGGAGCACCAACATGGAAGAAAAAATTAATTCCATTTTCATTTTTGTCATAATTAGTAGTATTAAAATAGCATTGCTTTTGACTTTTTTTTTTTTAGTTACAAATGCAGACTGTTTCATCAGTTATGGTTTAACTTTTCTACTGCAGACTTAGGTGGAGCAGAGGATAGAGTGCCAGGCCTGGAATGAGGAAGACTCATCTTTCTGTGTTCAAATATAGCTTCAGATACTTATTAGCTGTGTGACCCTGGATAAGTCACTTAACCCTGTTTGTCTCAGTTTCCTCATCTGTAAAATGAACTGGAGAAGGAAACAGCAAACCATTCCAGTATCTTTGTTAAGAAGACCCCAAATGAGACAACAACAACAATGTGGGTGAAGATGACCTTGGATTGTTGGAAGCTATATCAGGTGATTGCTAGCTCTGGGAGGTCTTACTGATCAGGAGAGGTTATGAATATGTGGGTTCAAAGTGGGCTTTATCAATTATTCAAGAACAAGTAGTGTAGTGAGTTCTATCATTGGAAAAATAGCCACCAGGTGATAAATTTGTTGGTCCATGGTAATTCAACTAATGCTACTTACTAAGGTATGGAAGGATTTTAATCAGGCACAGTGGAAGAAGCACCCCTAACTTGATAAAAATCATTGAATCCTTGAAGTAATGAATTATGGTTTAAATAGGCTTCTGTACCCAGCATGGGAACCTAATCCCTACTTATTATTTCAATATGCACATGTGTTCTAAGTTCCAAAAATCTGACTTAAAACCAACTTTTGGAACTCATACATTTGTAATTTTGGGACTGATTTAGACTGAATTCAGATTACAGAATGTCAGAACCTTAGAAAAGTTCTCTTTTTAGCACCCTCATGAACAAACTGACCATCCAAAGAAACTAAAATGGTTTCCCCCCACCATCACACAGGTAATTTATGGCAGAATTGAGAATTGAGCTGAGATTTTATAAACAAACATCTTGGGCTCTTTCTTCCACCCCCCAGTTATGACAAAGAAGATGCATGTTGCTATGGTTTCCAAGGTAACCCCCTGCCACATTGATAACGATCAGCCAAATTACACATAGATACTGCTAGAAGAGGACAGAAAGGCCACTTTAATGTTTTCCTTGTAGTCTTTCTAGACACAGAGTGAAGCTATGTTTTAAAATGACTTGTAGTCACTTTTTTCCCCCCATTTTCTTGTTGTGGTGCAAACTTGGCATGTGTAACAAGCCCTTCTCTTTACCTCCCAGGAATGTAAAGAGTGCCATTGTACATCTGATTGGTAGTATTTTATTACAGAATCGACAGACAATAATTACCTAGGTGACTAAATGTAAGTTGTACTTTAGTTCTCATAATACCTCAAGAGGAAGGAAAGTTAATTAAAGTCTGTGCAAATGGATACAAATCTGACAGGCTGGCTGGGTTTCACAAAAATCACCCAATTTGATGAGGTAAAGCCCCTTAAAATCTGATTCTCATCAACTCTTTGTGAACACACAACTAAATTAGTCATGTGAAGAGGAGCAGATTGGTTTACAAGATGGGAACCACGCCATTCTCTTCTGTTTACTACAGACCAAAAGGTATAGGGTTACAAAGTGTTTATTATTTCTGAAGATGTGCTATCATATAAACACTTGAGTGAAATTCTCAAAGTGTACACTCTGTTTAAAAACAAGTCCATAAAGCTCGGCTATTGGGGGGAACCCTGACCCATCAGTTAAGGTGAAATGCCTCATTCCCCCCCTACTGCCAGCCTGTAGTTTAAGATGTCACTTCCTTAGCTCAAATTGAATGGGAGTGTCTACTGGCCAAGGAGAGAATAAAGGGTCATTAGGAGAACACATGCGAGCAGAAGGCCTTTCTAAAATGGATCAAATATCTTTAATCCTGTGTTCTGGCCTCCAGATGATTTATACTTCTTATTTTCTTTTCTCTCTTTCCTTGTAAAGCTTGCCAAAGTAGACTTTAACTCCTGCCTTGAAACGTGCAAACACAGGGTTGTGTCTTCCCCAATGAACAGAATGTGTGCCAGGTGAACGTTTTCACAACAAGCCCAGTCTGTGAAAGAAAGGACAAAGAAGCATGTATTCTGGGCTAAGAGAAAGTACACTGAGTGGTTCCCTCAGCACAGGGTTTCTGAAGCTATGTTCATGACCCTCCCAGGGTTCAAGGGGAAGTCCCAAGGCTTTTCAGAGTGACCCCTCAGGTAAAGGGCAAGGGAAGAAGGGTTGCTGCTATATTATCCCTGTGATTGGTCCATGGTCTTACTTCATTTTCAAGTGACAGGGGCCTCTGTCAATTTTCATCCTCCAGTCTTGACTGCCTACCATGGCAGTCAGGATTAGCAATATGGTCAATTGCTAAATGGGCAAAAATTGTCTTTAGTACTCCCATGCCTTCCCTCTTGCTCCTCCCTTTTTGACTTCCCAGCTTCCTAAGCTTTCTTGGCTATTTTGTTGATCAGGAACCCCTCCCCCC
>CM053580.1:96622914-96667906 GCA_028627135.1 Pseudochirops cupreus | reverse complement strand
GATCTATGGGGGAGGGGGAATTTCCTAGAGTCCTTCAAATCTTGGCACATGCCTGGCCTTAACTGCAGTCCTCTCCCTTCAGGCTAAAGAAGAGCTGAAGCAATTAACCAGCCCGTTTGCTCACTCCCTCTATCTGTTCTGAGTGTTGTAGGGTCCCATCAACCTCTCCTATAAAATGAACAATCCCTGTGCCTAGTAAGTATGGCACTTGGCTGCAACCAAAGCCTCCTGCACTTTATTCTATTTTATTTCATTGTACTCTCAACTACAACCTGGGCACTCGCTTGATTTCCCTGGGCTTCACCTCAATCATTTGTAAAGTGGTAATAATTACACATTCCCTGTCTCCAACAGCAAAAAGAGCATTTGACTTAAAGACTCAGACCCCATTCTATCTCCCATTACTCCAGTTACAACCTCTGTGACTGTGGGTCTGCCAGGTAACCACTCTCTCTTCATCTATAAAACGGGGACATTTAATACTTGTATTAGCTGTCTCCCAGGTTTGTTGCATATTAAAATGCATTACAACCACAAAAATCCATATGAATATGAGTCATTTTTACTATTTGTACTCTACATGTTCTTTATGTCTTTTCTCTCATCTCATTTGTTATTTTTTAAATAAAATTAATTTATTTTTTGTTTTCAACATTCACTTCCATAAGATTTTGAGTTTTAAATTTCCTATCTCGTCTTCTTCATAAATGCTTTTCTGATTCCTCTATATACTGCACCCTCCTTGTCAAACTACCATGTATGTAACTACTTTATATGTATTTGTTATTTGGTCACCTAGGAAATGTATATATGTGTATGTATATACGTACCTGTTATATATACTCCAATAAAATATAAGCCACTTGTGAGTAGGCATTTTGTCATTCTTTGTTCTTGAATTCCTAGCACCCGGAACACAGTAGGTGCTTAATAAATCCTTGGTGATTGATTATTGATTGATGGTCTCCATTGTGGCTAGAGTTATAATAAAACTCTAGTTATTTGAAATCCAGTATATCAGAACCCTTAATTACTGAGAATGTTTTCATTGTACACCACTTCTAGGAAGTATGGAAAAGTCTGAAGAAATAACATGATATTAGATTTGGTTGCACAAAACAAACAAAAATCCCTAGACTATGTTCTAAGGTCCACATGCATTCCATTCGGTCTCCTGTTTCTCTGATTTCTTCTTGTCAGAGAAGAAAACAATCTCTCTTTTTATCTTTTGATTTATCTACATATATAGGACTGCACAAAGATAGGTCACATTCATAATCTGATCCTGAGTCACTTCAAGATCCTCAATCATCAGGAGAAAAAAAAAATAAGTCAATATAAAGATTCAGTTCCCTATGCTATACTTAGAACCATAAACTATTAGGGCCAGATGGGATTTTAAGAGGTCATTTAGTCCAGCTACTCTCTCATTTTAACAGATGAGTATATACTAAAACCCAGAAAGATTGAGCAATTTGCCCAAGGACAAACAGATAACGCTAAATCCAGCATCAGACCCCATCTCTTAAATCATTCAGTGTTCCTTCCCCCTGGATCACATAGTTGGTCTAAGACAAGAAATCAGATCAATGAATACATTTTTGAAAAATCATTGGTAAAAAAAGCTTTTAACAAAAAAGGATTTTCTGATAAACAGTCAGTTTACCAAAAAAAAATCTATTGAGTAGAACCATTCCCTAAAATTTCTAGTTAATCTAGATTACATAGTAGACTGGCTGCTAAACTTTGCTCCTTGCATAGGATGGTATAAATCTCTTGACACTTTAAAAAAAAAAGCTCACTATCAGTGTTAATTATTCTAATAATGAAACCGGGCAATTGCTGCACAGCAAAGTTATCAGAATCCTTTTTCATGACATGAAATAGTAATAGATGATATTTTCAGTATGAGTTAAGGTGTTCACAGTGCTTTATGCTTATCTGAGCTTTACAATATTCATAAGTACCTTAAAAGACTACATTTTATTTTATTTTATAGATGATGAAGCTGAATCTCAGAATGGTTTACTGATCTGCCCAGAATCATATGCCTAGTGACAGATTCAAATCAGTAAATTGCATATGCTAGCCCTTGAGAATGCAACAACACAGATGAAACAATCCCTATTTTCGAGGAATTTATATTCTACTGGGGAAGAAATATGTACAAAAAAGAAATAAATACTTTTTTTTTGGTCTAGACTTGCAATTGCATTGGTTGATTGACCTCCCAGTATGGAAACTCCCTGTGCTAACAAAAATCAGCAGTTTTTCTACAATTTGGAGTCTTTGAGAGCTGCCTAGAACACTGGTATCAAGCTCAAATAGAAATGAGTCCCTAAGGGCCTCACATTAACTTAGAAAACCACAAATTAACAATAGCTCTATTATATCGTATTTTATTTATTTTGTTGATCTTTTCCCAATTACTAGATTTTACAGCTGCTTGAAGCCTGTGGCTGGCAAGTTTGATGCCTCAGTTTTTGGGTGCTAAATGGTTAAGTGACTTGCTCAGAGTCACACAGCTAGTAAATGTTAGATTTGGGACTTCATTCCAGATCTTTCTCACACCAAGACCAACTCTCTACCATGCCAGGACAAGCTACTTCCCAAATATAACCTACATGCAAAATACATGCATCAGTTTGGCAGCTTGGTGGAAGATGAATTTGGAGAGGTCCAGGAGACCAATTAGGTGACTATTGTATTAGTCCTAATGAGAGGTGATTAGGCCTTGAACAAGGACAGCTGCCCTCTGAGTGGAAGAGATCAAAATAGAGGGTTGATGTGTGAGATCTGAGGCTAAGTCTTTTCTGAAGTCAAGACCAAAACTGTCAACCATCAGGCCTCCACAACACTCCTCAGTAAAACTCAAATTGGATTAAAATTAAAATTAAAAAAAAAAGTTAACAAAATAAAATTACAATAGAATATAAATAATGTCAATATGTGATTTTCTAAGTTGATATGTGACCCACAAAGATCCTCACATATGGTTTAGTGGCTTCCATGTCTGTCTGAATCTGGCACCCCTGGTTCTGTTATATTTCATTGCTTCTCATGCAAACAGAATATTACTCATTTGGAAGTCTTTAAATATAAAGGCTGAGTACATTCAGTCATAGTTAGCCAATCTAGGAACACTATGAGTCCAGCTTGCTTATCAGTTGCTAGAACTAGATGTTATCTTACAAAAGATCTGGTCAACGGATTGCTTTTACCTATTGAGGAAAATGAGACCAATGAGAAGTAAAAGACCCAGGATTGAAAATCTAGGTAGTTGGAACTTGAATCAAGTTCCATTCAAAGATGCATTCCAGGAGAATGTAAGCTCCTTGAGAGTGGAGAGGGTTTCAGATGTTTGCCTTTGTACTTCTAGCAGAGTGCTCAGCACATGATAAGGTAACATTGATGCTGAGCATTAAGGTTTGCAAAGCACTTTATTTTCTCATTTGATTTTCACAACTCTATGGTATAGGTGCTTTTATTATCTACATTTTACAGCTGGGAAAACTGAGATTAAGTGACTTCCCAGGGTCTCCTAGCTAGTAAGTGACTGGTTCAAGAATTAAATTTGGGTCTCCCTGACCTCAAGTCCCCTGATATGCAATGTTGCCTAAATCATGTCTTAATAAATACTCATTGAATTGAGTTGAATTGAACTGATATCATCAAGGCTTCAGATACGGTTCATTCACATGGCAGGAGACCAGGAGTACTGTACTTAGTTTCATTCTCCCACAGTATTAATGTGAGTAAACTGGGCCAACTGTATTTTGTAGTCACAAATCTGCCTCACCCTATGTAAAAAGAGAAGCCTCTTAAGAAGTTTAGCAACTAATAGTAAATTGTGACAAGATAGCATGAATTACCAAAGGGAAATCTTAATTTTGTGTTCTCCATTAAAAGTGCTAATATATGTGAACGCACATCATAAAGTGTAAAGTGCCAGTAAATGCAAGTCATTTCGTTGCTGACACTGATCAAATGAGATGATATATGCAAAGTGCTTTGAAAATGCCAAGTATTACACAAATGTTGGCGAAAAGTTTTTACTATTATTATTGCTGATATATTTAATTTGAGTAAAGAAATTAAATTCAGGACTCAGGAATGAATGTTTAAAAAAAAATTGAAAATTACCAAAAATGGAGCATAAGCAATTATGAGTCTGGGAAATAGACCCAGATGAATCCTAGACGTTTGAGGGTGAGTTTACAGTGGCAATGGATGGCTATCCCTATAAAACTAAAAGTTAGAAAGGAGGATGATAATGGCTATCAACTGACCCAGGTCCTGTTAAACAGGAAGAGGCCACTTGCTGCCGTAGGAGGTCAGAAGTAGAAGGACCCTTCTGATTAATGGAGCAAATGAATCACCTGGAATTCTGTTGTTATGAATCAGTGATCTCTCTCATGGAAGCTGCTGCCAGCAAAACTGCACCAAGTCAGATCAGTACATGCCTAATAAAAATAAACACACGTGTAAATCTCAGCACCATTAGGAAAAATTATCCAGGCAAAATGTTTCATCTCCAAGGCAAAAAAATAATCATCCTCATCATCAATCTAGCTGCAACTCACTCTGGGATGCCAATCACATGACCATGCCATTCACTTTTCCCTAGCATAAGAACTTCAGAAAAGTTCCAAGGACTATGTACAGTATTTACTGTAGGACCACTCTTCATGGTCCTTGGTTCACATTATATTATTTATCTGGGCATAAATATCTTTATAGGTTGTTATTAAGAACAGAAGAGCAAGCATGGGCATTTGTTCAACTCTTCTCTGGCAACAGATGAAATGCTCTCCCTCCTCATCTCCCCTTTCTGGCTTTCCTGACTTACTTCAAGTGGCAGCTAAAATTCTACCTTTTCGAGAAAGTTTTCTCAATCCCCTTAGTTCTATTGCCTTCCCTCTGCTGATTATTTCCCATTTATCCTTACTATACCTTTTTTTGTCCATAGTTGTTTTCTCGGTGTCTGCCCTATTAGACTGTAAGCTCCATGAGAACAGAGACTGTCTTTTACCTTTCTTTGTATCCCCAGAGTTTAGCACAGTGCTTTCTTTGCATGTAGTAGGCACTTAAATGCTTATTAGATGCCTAATTGACAATACCAGGTCTCTTCATTTCTACAAGGAAATTAACATGTGGGGGGTGGGGTGGGAATACAGTTTTATAACTTGATATTTTTTTTTCCCGTCTACCTTCAAAGTTGACAAACAGGAATAATTTCAAATAAAGCAAAACAAGATGCAGAAATACTCACGTATTAGAAGTACAGGGTTATCTTTGATAGGCATCATTGTTGTAAGGAATTAGGTTCAAAAGTATATAAAATTAGAAGAACTTTGTCAATAGAGAAGAATGATTCTGGACTGTGGTGTTCTTATCACACACCTATGTAAAGAAATGGAGTAATGGACACAGGACAATGCAAAGCTATTCTCTTTGCTTAGTCTTCTCCCTTTAAAGAAGAAAGAACATCAACCCCTCTTCTGATGCACTTCCTTTTTCTATTACTCTTACCATCTGTCTCTTTCACTCTTATTCATGTGTTAAATCAAGGAAGCTGGAGAAAAATCACAAAACCATATTGAGTCCAGTCCAAATTTAGCTTACACAACCCCAACTGGAATCTCAAGATAGTCCTCTTAGACCTCTCTAATCATTTCACTATCTCACTTACCATAGTATCTTCTCCAAATTTTTTTTATCCTTCTTCAAGCCTCCCAGAGCACCCACTCTACCCACTCTCTCATCTGAGAACTCTCTCAGCTACTTGCTGAGAACTTCCTCTTCATGTCACCTCACATAAACATCCTTTCCCATTATTTCTTCCTTCATCCCTATCTCACATGCAGAAACTGTCCTTCTTGTCAAGACAAATTCTTCTACATGTACCTTTGATCACCTCCTTTCCTGTCTTCTCCAACAGATTGTGTCCACTGTCACCTTCAATCTCCAATCTTCCATCTCTCCCTATTTACTTTCTGCCTCCCTGCTACCTACAAACATACCTACATTTTCCCATCCTTAAAAAAAAAACAAACCCTCTGCTATTGGAAGATGGAACCTGAGCTGTCTTGAAGGAAGCCAGGAAGCAGGGCTGAGGAGGGAGAGCATTGTACCCATTGGATTTATCCAGTTAAAAGTCATGGAGTTGGGATACGAAGTGTTCTGTGCTACTGTAGCTAAATCATAGAATGTGTGCAGGGTAGTATAAGCATCAAAATACCAATCAAACAATTTGATTCTATCATCACTGCTAGCTATCATCCTATATCTATGTTCCCTTTTGTGACTAAACTTCTTGAGAAAGTCATCAACACTAGGTGCCTCTATGTCTTCTTTCTTGCTTCTCCACCCTCCGTAACATTACTCGAACATTCAGCTGAAACCAATCTCTCCAAAGTTAGCAATAATCTCTTCATTGCCAAAATTAATGACCTTTTATCAGTTTTCATCCTTCTTTACCTCTCTGCCATCTTTAACAGTATTGATCACCCTCTTCTGGACACTCTTTCCTTTCTAGATATTCATGACTTTGTTCTCTCCTGGTTTTCTCCTACCTATCTGTCTTCTTTGCTGGATCTTCATTCATGTCATACTCACTAATTATGGGTGTCCCCTAAGACTCTGTCCTGGACCCTCTTCTTTTTTTCCTCCATATTATTTCACCTGGTGATGTCATCAACGTCAATTCATTTCTATGAAGACCAATGTATCTAGCCCTAATGTTTCTGCTAAGCTCTGATCCTGTATCACCAACTGTTTTTAGGACATCTAAAATTGGATGTCCCATAGGCTCCTCAAATTCAACACGTACAAAACAGAGCTCATCTTTCCATCTAAATCTTTCTTTTTTTCAGATATCCCTATTACTGTCTAAATACCACTGTCCTTGTCACCTAGGCTTGCAAACTTGTCATCTGCTACTCTTCTTTCACAGTCATCCCACATAATCAATCTGTTGTCAAGTCTAGTCATTTCTAACTTCCCAAGCTCTTTAGACTACATCCCTTCCTCTCCACTCATATAGATGTCACCACAAAGTAAGCTGTCATAATCTCATACCTGTGCTATATAGCTTTCTGGTTGGTATCCAGACTTGTCTCTTCCCACTATAATCCCTCCTCTGTTCAGTTACCCAAATGATTTTCCTAAAGTGGAAGTCTGACAATGTCATACTCCATACTCAAGAAACTCTAGTTCCTCCCAATTATCTTAATAATCAAATACAAAGCCTTCTCTTTGGCATTTAAAATCCTTCACAACCTGACCCTTTCTTATCTTTTGGGTATTCTTAGGCTTCCCTACTTTTTGCATATTCTATGATCCAGCTATGCTGGTCTTACATTCCACATCCCAAATCCATGCCATTTTACTGGATAAACCCAATGCCTGCAATGCTCTCTCCCTCCTCGTTTCTGCCCCACCCCACCCCCTTCCCTGGCTTCATACAAGACAGCTGAAGTTCCATCTTCTGCAAAACCTCTTTCATAGCCCAACCCTTCTCCCCTCCCCACTGCCTTCACTCTGAAATTCCATTCCTCTTAGGCAGTATATTTTTTATGTACCTAATTATTTGTATGTTATCTCTCCATTTGGATGTGAGCTTCTTGGGGAGAAAGACTATTTTTTCCCTTCTTTTGAATCTTCAGATGTTAGCAGAGTAGCTAGCATACAAGGAGCACTTAATAAATGCTCATGGACTGACTATCAGACTTCTTAATGACCTTCATAGAATTCACACATTAATTTTTTCAAAAGGGAAACAGAGAAATTATCTTAGCATTTCACTTTTGATACTTTTAAATACAAACTAGTTTTCAAATTTAATCATGACTCCTCCCCCTTTTTGAGGGAAGGCTTATGACAACAAATATTAAAATTGGCATGAATTTTGAGAAAGTCAAGGTGAATTGAGACATCAAACATGTTATACCCTCCTTCTTGCTCCTCTGAAGTGAAATTATGTCCCCAGCAGTTCACTAAGTCATTGTTTTTGAGCCAGAGAAATCTGATACACATTATCTGGACATACCACAGGAAAACATACCCAACTGTAGATGATTCAAATGACACCACCGAGGTCAACTCAGTTTCCCATTTACTACCATAGCCAAATGGAAACTATTTGCCCTCCCCTTTACAGTGTTGAATGAGTAAGCTTTACCCATCTGTCTCACCCATCTGCTTCTCTAACAACTTCATTCCAGAGCCCCAGAATGCAAATGGATGCTGCGGCGCTCGTAAACTCCCTCCTCAATTGCCCCTGAGATGGGGATATTGCTATGTCTAGGCCAGTCCAGCTAGAGGATCCCTAGGCTATACTGGGGAAGAAGGGGAAATAAAGGAAAAGTCAGTCTCAATGACTGGCTTTTTGCAGCATTTCTTCACATGAAGACTGTGATCAATGTGACTTCTCTCTCTTGGCAGAAATTTCGGTAAATCCATTCTGATGCCACCCACCCCTCCCCTTTCTAATCAATGTCAGTATTGGCAAAGAGAAAGTTGGAGGAGAAATCAGCCCTCCTCCAAGAAGGATAATTGAAGTACTCAACTTAGATTGATTGGTCTGTGACTGTACAGTGATAGGCATTATACTTCATACACAGATGGAAAGATATAGAAGGAGATAGAGAGATAATTAGTAAGATTTGTTCCAGCTCCCTCTGGTACACGTGGATTCTGCCTGCCTGTTTTTGTTCCTTTCTGTTTTATCTGGTTTTGACAAATATGCACTCATAGGCAAAAATGAATTTATGATTAATGTAATTTCTTTCATATGGAAATAGTTCAAATCATAGTTCTGTTGAAATCTATCCATCCCTGGGAAAGTAGGTCAACTCTCAAATTCTAGTTGGTTCCTCCCACACTAATTATTTTGTAGTAGCTTGATTAACTTTTTACTGGCATTTAAAAAGTATTGTCCTTTTAATTTAAAACACGCAAGCTGATCTGAAAAACTTCACCTAACAACCTGGCATATTCACCTCCTTAAAACGACACTATGAACATACATTAATATGAAACCTTTCATTCAATGAACTTAAGTATTGCCATCATATTATTTTACCTGGGGGTGTTTTAACCTCTAATGTTAAAGAATTAAATGGAATATATATCTGCCATTGGAGCAAAAATCTGAGACAATTAATCTGAATATCACTGGCTCTAGAAAACTGTTGAGAAAGGAGTTTCTGTGGTTTCGACATAATCATAATCTGCTCTAAGAAGGATTTATAGAGCAAAATGAACATAGACTTAAGCTTAGGTGTTAGATCCAATAATTGGCCATGGAACTTAGACTAGTGTTCTTCCTGAAATCCACAACAATGAGCCACACCCACTTTCAGTTCTGCTTGCAGACAGAATGTTCATGATTTTATTTTCTGTATTTGGTTAAAAATTCCCACATTGATGTACTTTAAAAAAAAACTACTTATCCAAACTCATGAAATCTTAGGACTTTAGAACAATGAAAGAGCTTGGAAATAATCTAATCCATTTTTCTCATCATACAGATGAGGTAGTTGAGACGAAGAAAGGGCAAGTGATCTACCCAAGGTCAGTGTGCAGCAGAAGTATAACAAAAGCCTAAATCTCTTCACTCTCCAGGCCAGCAGTCTTTCTACTATGGTATGACACATACTCTGCAACTCTTTCAAAATTATTTGTTTCTACTTTGTTACTTTTGTTAAAATTGTTCTTGTTCTACCTCCTTTACTCTGCATCATTTTCCCCAGGTTTCACTGAAATGCCCTCTTTCATCATTTTTTATAGCACTATAGTATTCCATTACATTTAGAAACCATAAGTTGTTTAGCCATTTCCCACTTGACAGGCAGCCCTTTGCTACCAATAAAAGATAACACTATAAGTATGTGTGTACCTATGGGTCCTTTTCATCTTTCTTTTATTTCTTTGAGATATATACCCCATGTAGGGGTATTGCTGGGTCAAAGGGTACGTGAAGTTTAATGACTTTAAGGACATAGTTCCAAATTGCTTTCCAGAACCATGGGACCAAATTCACAGTTCCACTAATAGTGAATTAATGTGCCTATTTTCCTACAACCCCTCCAACATGTCATATTCCATTTTTGTCAACATGACAAAACTGATGGGTAGAAAGTAAAACCATAGGGTAGCTTTAGTATTTATTTTTCTAATCATTAGTGATTTGGAGCACTTTCTAAAATATGGCTTTTAACAGTGTGTACTATTTCCTTTGAAAACTCTCTCTTCATGTCCATTGACTATCAGTTTAGGGAATGGCCCTTCTTCTAAATTTCAATCAGTTTCTTATCTATTTTGGAGAAATTTCTTATCAAAGAAACTTGGGGCAAAGATCGCAGCCCCCTCAGTTACCTGCTTCTCTTCTGATTCTATTCTAATATAGTCATTAACTTTTTGTGTCTTTTGTGCTAAGCCATTAGTTCTCTTTCCAACTCTTACTTTCAAAGTCCTTACTTCTTTTCTAATTCTTCTCTCAATTGTTCTAACTCTATTTATGCTTTAACTGACAAAAAAAAACCCTCTTGATTTATTGTTTCTAGTAATTCTAATTAACCTTGTGACCAAGTCATGTTTTTTCCCACCTTAGGCTTTGTTTATAAGTGTTTTGGGGTTATTCTCTTCTGATTTTATGTCTTCAGTGCCCCCTATGGTTTTTCCAGCATTAATGTATGGTTGCGAGAGTTGGGCTATAAGGAAACTGACCACTGCAGAATCAACTGGAGAAGACTTTTGAGAGCCTCTTGCACAGCAAGGAGATCAAATCAGTCAACACTTAAAGAAATTAATGCAGGCTGTTCATTGGAAGGTCAAATACTCAAGATGAAGCCTAAATTGCACACATAATGAGGAAATGGGACTCATTGGAAAAGACCCTGATATTGAGGAAAAAGGAAGGAAAAAGAAAAGGGGATGGGAGAGGATGAGATGGATAGATAATGTCATGAAAACAACGAACATGACGTTGGACAGACTTTGAGAGATAATAGAAGTTAGAAGGGTCTGGTGTGCTGTGGCCCATGGGGTCATGAAGAGTCTGACACGGCTGAATGATTGAACAACAACAAACAACAACAAAAATCTTTGCCTGTTTTTTATCTTGACTTATTTACTTATTCTTCCAGTCTTCCAGGATTATGCTTCTGTGTAAGTGCCAGGCTCTGCCTGCTTCTGGAAGGCCTGTTGTGATCTTGTGTGTTTGTCAGTCAGTAAGCATTTATTAAATACCTACTAAGCTATAGGTATTATGCTAAGTCCTGGGGATACAAAAAAAGACACACACAAAATAGTCCCTGCTTTCAAGGAATTCACAGGGAGAGACAACATGAAAACACCTATGTCCAAACAAGATTTTATATAGGATAAATTTTAGGTAATGAAAGAGGGGAAAGAACCAGTGTGAAGGGGATCAGGAAAAAGGTTCTTATATAAGATGGGATTTTAGCTGGGACCTGAAGGAAGCCAGGGAAGCCAGGAAACAGAAATGAGGAGAGAGAGAATTCTAGACATGGAGGACAGACAGACTCAGAGTGAAAATGCCCCATTTGGGAGGTGGAGTATATTTTGCAAGGAACAGTAAGGAGACCAGTGTCACTGATTGCAGAATATGTATGTGTGGCCATTGGGGGTTGGGGACTGGGCAGGAGGAGTAATATTTAAGAAGACTGGGAAGGTTTTAGGGGACCAGGTTATGAAGGGCTTTGAATGCCAAGCTGAAGATTTCATATTTGATCCTGAATGTGATAAGAAACCACAGGCATTTATTGATGATAAGGGTGATATGATCCTAACTATGCTTCAGGAAGATCAATTTAGCAGCTGAGAGAGGGGTGTACATAAGTGGGGAGGGACATGAGGTAAGGTAAGTCCGTTAGAAGGCTCTTGCAATAGCATAGGCATGAGGTGATGAGGCCTAGAACAGGAGGTGGGAGTATCAGAGGAGAGGAGGGGGCATACATTAGGAAGGTTACTAAGGTAGAATATAAAAGACACGGCAATAAATTGGATATTGGGAAGAGAGGGAAAGTGGGGAGGCAAGGGTGACAGCTAGGTTGAGTACCTGGAGAAGAAGAAGGGAATGCACATTGATATAATATTTACCATGTGCTAAGCACTTTAAAAATATTGTCTCATTTGATCCTCACAGCTCTGGAAAAGGGGTGCTATTAGTATCCCCATCTTACATTTCAGGAAATAGAGGCAGACCAAGGTTTTTATTTGCCTACACTGCTATTAAATGTTGGAAATTAAATTTTAATTCAGGTCTTCCTGACTCTAGGCCCAGTGCTCTACCCACCATGCCATTAGCTGCCTGGGTGACTGAAAGGGACCAGATTTTGGTGGTAATCTTGACAATAATAGAAATGTTAGGAAGAAGGAGGGTGATGGTGGGTGTGAGGGGTAGAATGAGTTCAGTTTTGGACATGTTTTTGGTTATTAAGTGCTTCAAGGTTCAAAGGGGCACCTGGATAATGGGAGCCACAAATTTTTAGTGGGCCCTTTGTGTTCCATTCCAGAGCATGGACTGATTGCTGCCCTACTAGACTTCCTAGTTACTGGATCCTGGTTTGGGGCTAGGAAATACCTTGGATTTAAGGGAGACCTGCAGACTTGGTCCTAGACCACAGGCCCTGTCATCTATTTGGAAGGCTCAGAAAGTTCTGAAAAACATGCCCTGTCTGGGCTGGGGGTTGCGTCTACCATCACCATTTTAAAGTGTCCTGTTCTAGACACAGGGCTAAATCTCGGATCCACTCTGGGCAACACTGAGCTACTGACTTATTTTTATCAGGAGCTCTTGGGACTGAATCTGACATAAGGGCCCAGCTGTTAGAGCCTGCCACTCTTAGCCAGAGTCTTGAACTGAGATTTTAACTGCATTGCCCCCATGCCTAGAACTCTCTGTCTTCATCTCCATCTTCTAGCCTTCTTGGCTTCCTTCAGGTCCCAGCTAAAATCTGGACCTTGGGCTACAATTGGATGGTCTGGCTCTAGGGACTGAGTCCTCAATCTTGGCTCATGCCTCTTCCACAGTTTTTATACTGCCAATGAGTCAAATTTTGATCTTATGATATAAAGACAACCAATGTGGTTTCTCTTTAGATTTCCTGATCTTTACTCAGTCTGATACTCTTTTTAGATTTTGTGGATTAGTGGAGCAAACTAGATATTACTGCTCTCTTTTAGTCTGTCCTCTCAGCTAATCTGGAGATAAAGCCACTCCTAAGATAATGGAAAGAGAAGTAGAATTAGCAAAATTGATAGTAGCATAGACTAAACTTTTCTATAGACCAATGAGTGGATTCTGGGTACTAAAAAGAATAATAGGAGCTCCCTCCTGCCTCTAGTAGCAAGATCGTGACCGTAACCAAGGCAGGGGCCAGAGAATTCCATCCTGGGGGGCTAAAATCTCAGCCCTTAGCTATTCTCAGGAATACAAAGATGCAAAACAATTTTGAAGGACCTATGATGAAAAATGCTATCCACCTCCAGAGAAAGAACTAATGGAATCTGAATGCAGATTGAAGCATACTTTTACAAAATTTTTCTTTATTTTTCTTGGGGTTATTTGTCTGTGCTTTCTTTCACAACATGACTAATGTGGAAATGTGGGGGGGGGGGAACTTGGTGAGAAATGGTTGAACAAATTGTGGTATGTGAATTGAAGGATTATTATTTGTGCCGGAAGAAATGAGGAAATAAATTATTTCAAAGAGACAAGGAAAGACTTATATGAATTGATGCAAAACTCAGGGAGCAGAACCAAAAGGACAATTTATACTATAATGTCATTATCACAAGGATAAATGATTTTAAGGACATTTATAAACTAAGGAATGAAATGAGAAAAATTAGAAGAATAATATGTAAAACATGAATGACATTGTAAATACAATCAAGCTGAAGAACTATGAACACAGAAAGGACCCTTTATGATTCTAGATGTCTTCTTTCTCCTGATTAAAAAATGGTGGATTTCAGGTGAAGGTTCAGAATGAGAAATGCATTTTTCGAGTGCAGATCATGAGAGATTTTTTTTTTTGCTTGACTATATTTGTTATAGGGAATTTGTTTTTCTTTCTTCCCCCCCTCCCCCCAGTTAAGTGGGAGTGGGAGGGGAAGAAAACAGATTAATGTTATTTTTTTTAATTTCTATTTTTTTCAAAAGCGCATTAAACAGCAATAGAACTCACACAAGTTAAACGTAATAGACAACACAATGGTACTTCCTTATTAAGGTTAAACTTCAATCTTCCTTTCTTTTAACAAACATTTGCATGCACCATCAATTATAGCTGTTCTCTAGAGTTATTTTGCTTAATTCTTTTCAGGAAGCATGCTTTGTAAATTTATATTTGCCTGCTACATTAAATCAACATTTATCAATAAAATAAAGATAAACCTTTAAAAAAAGAAACTTCAAAAAAGAAAAGAAAAAGAAAACTAGATGGACAATGCAGAATGATTCCCATAGACACAGATTAATCCAGGATACATATAATAGGCTTTTATATGTTATTTCATGTGGCAGAAAATAACATTATGGTCACACAATAGGCTGAAGGTTGCAGAGACTATAAGGTTCTTCTGCATTTGTTGTTCATTGACTTTTTTTTTTAGTTTGATTCAGTAAAATGAATTATAGTCTTGAGGGCTGTCCTCTGAGGTGTGGTTGAAAAAGCACTCAAAGCAGTTCAGTTTTCGATTTCAAGGATTAGAAATGGAGTTCATACAACTTAAATCTAACTCTAGAGAGTTTATTGATCATATGAAAAACATCAGTGTTACACTCAAAGACACAAGGATTCAAGTGCCAATCAGTTCTGCTGGCCACTCAATTCTCTGCCATTTTGGTCCCAATAGAATGATACCCATTTGAGGACAAGAACTGTTTCATTTCTCTCTTTGCATCCCCAGGGCCTATTGCAGAGCCTGGCACATAACAGGCATGTAATAGATATTTATGGAATTGTAATGGTCCTTGAAAAGCAGAGTTGTACGCAATTATAATTCCAGGAAAACCTAGAATTGTCTAGAATTACAAGCAAGGTCCAAATGTCTGTAGGAGGAGCACCATCCTGTACTCACAAAGACAAAGGAAGCTAGAGATTTTTGCTCATTTGTTTTTGTTTTTCAAATTTATTAACAGATCCCCAACCTCTTTTGATTATACTAGTCAGAAGTAATCTAGATAAGAATGGACACAGCTGTAGATACAGTTCCTTTTGTATCATCCATTATGATTAATGTTTCTTTGTACCTGTCTCATTCTCCATTCAAGGAAGGAGAAAGTCTGAAGAGATGGCTTTACTTCTCTCTTGCACTGAGGAAAGTAATCATTCCTTACACTGAGGCTCATTCTAGTTATTTGATATTGATTCTTAGGAAATCTCCCCAAGTAATAAAAAAGCATAAAACCACACTAACATAAGAGTTGCTAATAAGATGCAAACCAAAGGACTAGATAGATATGCCTGAGGCATTAGCGGGATCGTAGTCTTTGGCATTTCCCCGGAAGGATTTTTTCAAGGGAGGAGTGGCTTAAAGCTGTTATCTCTGTAGAGTCCAACCATCCTTGTAGAGTCTCCTTGGCTACTATCCTTAGTTTCTACCTCTGATTGAAGGAATTGTCCCATGTCATCAGTAGGAAGTGGTGATGTTGTCACGGGCCATAGGATTCTCATCAGAGACTGGCCAACAGATACTGAGTTATCTAGTCTTTTTCTTCTTTCTCCATGTGGGCAAACTTACCACAGGTATTAGACAAAGGAAACCCATTGTGGATACTGAGATGTATCCCTAGACTTACTATTTCCCGTCTACATAATGCCTGGCTACAATTGTTGCCACACCTACACCTTAAGATAAAGATGACTATACCTTGTTCCCCACCCCTGGGGCATCCAGAGGAGTGTCCAGCATCTTCTCTTTCTTTTTTGGTTGTTTAATTTAATTAACATTTTTATCACATTTTGAAGTTCCTGTCTTCTTCCTTTCCTCCCTCCTTCCCCATTCCAAACCAGAAAAGGTTTTTTCTCTTTCTGTCCCTATCTGTCTCTCTCTCTCTCTCTGTCTCCCTATGTGTGTGTGTGTGTGTGTATGTGTCTCTCTCTCTCTCACACACACACACACACACACACACGTAAATCCATACTATGCATACTTCATTTTATCAGGTCTTTCTCTGAAGGTGGATAGCACCTTCTTTCATAGGTCCTTTGTAGTTGATTTGAGCATTCATAAAATTCAGAATAACTTAGTTGTTCACAGTTGTTCTTTAAACAATATTGCTGTTATCATATACAACATTCCCTTGGTTCTGCTCATTTCATTCTTCATTACTTCATGGAAGTCTTTCCTTGTTTTTCTAAAACCAACTAGCTCATCATTTCTTATAGCACAGTAGTATTCCATTACAATCATATACCACAACTTGGTTAGCCATTCCCCAGTTGATGGAAATCCTCTCAATTTCTAGTTCTTTGCTACCACAAAGAGAACTGCTATAAATATTTTGGAACATATAGCTTCTTTTCCTTTTTCCCTGATCATCTTGGGAAACAGACCTAATAGTGGTATTGCTGGCTCAAAGGATATATGTCTGTGTGTATAGGTATGTGTATATATATGTGTGTGTGTGTGTGTGTGTATACATATACTCACACACACACACACACACACACACACACACACACACACAGATAGTAAATAGAGTAACTAGAATTTGAAAATTGGTATTCTGAATCTAAATCCAGAGTTCTTTTACCTCTTCCTCACCTGAGTCCTCATTCATTCTCTTTTACCTTGTAGCTGGCTAATAGGCGAAAGTCATAAGGGGGCCAGCTATCCAAGTGATAGGCTGTGCTGACATTTTTATGCCTGGAAATGAAAGACAACACCTGTGGAGTTAATCCTGTTCTGATCCTAGATAGTTTTAGATTCAGAATTATTAGTTCACGCAATATGTCTGCACATTACTATAACCATCCAAATGGAAAAACAGGCAGGACGATGGTCAACCAGATGGAGGCTGACTGTTTCAAGAGAGGAACACAATGGAAGGATTTAGAAAAATCCAGCCAACATCTTTATGAGGCTGCTTCTCCAATCCTTCCTGCTGCTTCACTTCAGCTACCCAAGACTGATTCAGTAGACAGATGTACTATTTAGTCATTATTATGGCTGCATTACGTAGGACTCAATAAGCAGACTGGAGACAATCTTGCCTTGTTGGTGGGTTGCTGATTCATCAGCATCCCTGCCTCAATAATAATAATTTCTAGCTCCAACTTGATCTTCTAACCAATGTACAGGAAGCAAGATCAAAATAAGTTTACAAGCAAATAGTAAGTAGGCATACAGACCTAAAGGGTTCCACCCTACACAGTGAGTTCCACAGTTGACAGCTCTACAGTTTACAATTACAGTCAGACATCAGTATTCAACAGAACAAATTAACATCAGCAAGGAGTAAAACAATAGCATCAAAGGATACTCCAGTCCTGAGTAGTTAGAAAAACTTAAACCTTAACTGTTAAGCAATCAGGGGATTCTCCCACTCATTCCCATGATCCCAATGTATATTCAAATTCTTTGCATATCCTGCCTTTGGTTTACAATCTAAGCACACTGTCTGTTTATTATCCAAAATACTAGACTCTTTCAGGGCTGTAATAGGAGCTTATAGATTCTCTCTGTGTCAATTAATGGCAGTTATGTTAAGCCTACAGTATAACTCCAATTAATAAATCAATCACAGTGCTCAATGCAGAGAATACTACTCTCCAACACATATAGAGATATCACAATCTGGGTATCACAAATACTGTTTTAAAACAAACAAACAAAAACCTGTCCCAACCATTAATAGAGGTAGCTAGGTAATAGAGTAAGTAAATTGCTAGACTTTAAATCCAAAAGACATGAATTTTAATCCTGCCCTAGATCTTTGCTAGCTATATGAAGGTGGGCAAGTCACTTCCTCTGTGCCAGGTTGTTTTCTTATCTGCAAAATAGAAATAATAAAAGCATCTAAGCTCAAAGAGTTATTTTTTAAGATCAAATGAGACAGGTTTTGCAATGCAATTTGCAAACTTCATAGTATAATATAAATGCTAGGTATTATTATTAATAGCACATCTTTATATTTTCCAAAATTTATGACTATATACTGATCAAATGCAAATGAGCACCTGAACAATTTGAAAATAAGCTATTAAAACAAAACCTAACTTATACTACCAAAAAATAATAATAATCCAGCTTAACATATGTCCTGATCATCTACATAGATTTAAAAAAATAATACATGTATCTGCCTCTCAGCATTTGACATTCTATGTTAGTTGCATTCAGAAAAACATAGTCATCAATATTCATGTCACTGCTTCAATGGTGTGGCCACTTGGCCATCAATTAATGGTCATAGCTATGCCATGAATA
This sequence comes from Pseudochirops cupreus, assembly GCA_028627135.1. Classification (NCBI taxonomy): domain Eukaryota; kingdom Metazoa; phylum Chordata; class Mammalia; order Diprotodontia; family Pseudocheiridae; genus Pseudochirops; species Pseudochirops cupreus. The sequence continues at coordinate 96,649,438 of CM053580.1, read as the reverse complement.
ATAATTGTGCCCACTTAGTTTTATCAAATATGTTCACTTTCAAATAATAATGTAAAAATCTAATTAGATATATTAAAACTAATTTTCATTCCATCTGGGATTCGGGACCAGACATAGAATTTAATAGGTATTAGGGAGTTCCTGGTAAAGAAACTCCCTCTACCAGTACAGGATAGTATTTTCTCTGAACTTTAAAGTCTTAAAGAGTTACCCAGAGCAGAGAAGTCAAACAAGCAGCCTTCAAGATGTATGTGGCCTACTACACTCCCAAGTGCAATGCAACCAAATTAAAATGTAATTGGAAAATATTTAACAAAATAAATTAAAATACGAATAAAGTTAATATGCAAGTTTTCTGAGGCAGGATCCTTATGCCCAATTTAGAGGCCCCCTTTCCTATTTGAGTTTGGCACCATTGGCCAAGAGTACTTGTCCATGGTCACGTAGCCCCTATATGTAATGTCAGCTCCTTGCTCACTACTCCACACTGCCAAATATAATACTAAATATTAATAATCATCGGCTAGAAGGTGGAATTAAATTACTCAGACAAATGAGAGGAATGAGGTTGGTAGTGGCAAGACAGGAATACTCTTCAAATCTGTAGAGTTTGTTTTCATTGTCCTTTTAATTTGGGCATTGGCAGACTATGGCCCAATTGACCTGCCACTTCTTTTTATGCAGCCGAAAGTAAGCTAAGAATGATTTTTACATTTTTAAATAATATCTGGCCTGTAGGCTATAGTTGGTTGACTCCTGGTAGGTCCTTATCATTGAGAGAGATTTGCTTGTCCTTTTGATCATACCATATTCATAGTAGGCATTTCCTCAGGAAAAGTTCATGACTCACACTGATGACAGTCCCTATGTTATGAGATCTTTCTCATTTATTTGGCCCAAAAAATCATTTTAAATTTAAATTATTTAATTAAAATTTTTAAATTAAATTAAAATTAATAAAAATTAAAATTAAAATTAAATTACACTTAAATTTAAATTTTTCCATTTCTGCCACTTGGACATTCTAGGTTCCTATCTTTTCTCAGTTCTTATTGAAGAGCCATCTGTCTAATAGTTTAATTAGCATCATGAACACTTGGACACTCCTTTGTTATTCTTGTTGATATTAAAGGATCAGAAATTGGTCCTCCTCAGCTGGAGTCTAGATCAGATAGGGCCTATTCTATGTTTACTTGGCTTCCTAAATGTTCTGTTTCTGCCTTTCTTTTATTATGGTTCTCTCCCAGTGCATGGAACATTGACCTTCCTCTTTTTTATTATTGTTCAGTTATTTCCAACTCTTGGTGACCCCGTTTGGGGTTTTCTTGGCAAAGATACTGGAGTGATTTGCCATTTCTTTCCCCAGCTCATTTTACAGATGAAGAAACTGAGGCAAATAGGGCTAAATAACCTGCCCAGGATCACGAAATAAGTGTTGTGGCCAGATTTGAACTCACAATTGCCCTGACACTCCTCAATGACTTTTAATTAAGCTTCAGGTATATACTGGGCAGCTTCAAATGTCTATTTAACCCTTTTCTAATCCCATCAATAGATCTTCCATAGACTTGATTACATAAATAAATGAAAAATGGCTAGCAGAAATTCTTTGTTTTAACTAGGAACAATAGACCTTCAGGGAACATGACCATTCCTCCACCTTCCCTGTTCCCAGAGGAAAAATGGGAAACCACATGAGGTCTTTTTAACTCAGATTTAAGACTTGACATTTATCTCTATTGACTCTCATCTTATGAGATTGGACTTCCATTTGAGACTATTCAAAAGCTTTGGAATCCAGACTCAGCCCCTGAGTATCTCAGTTATCCCTCTTGGTTATCCCTCCTAGCTTTGTGCCATCTGCAAATTCAACAAATAAATTTAACAAACCTATGCCTTTATTGACGGTATTGATTAAAAAATGCTAAACATCACAGATTCAAACCCAGATACCACTCTGTTGGGATAACATTCCAAGATGATATCTAACCATTAATGAATGACTACATTTTGAATCTGGACAATCAACCAGTTTCAAATATACCTAATTGTCCTATCATCTAGACCAAAGACATCTATATTTCCTATAAGACCAGCATAAGAAACTTTGTCAAATATTTAGCTGTACTTAGAGACAGCTAAGTCAGCAGTGGATAGAATACTGGGCTTGGAATCAGGAAGTCCTCAGTTTAAATCTGGTCCTACACACTTACTAGCTGTATGACCTTGGACAAGTCATTTAACCTCTATTGGACTCAGTTTTCTCATCTTTAACATGGTGACAATAATAGCATCTGCTTTTCAGGATTGTTTTGAAAATCACACAAAATAATATTTGTAAAACACTTAGCAGAGCACCTAGCACATAGAAAGTACTATACAAAATGTTAGCCAGATGTATAACCTTTGGGCAAGCCATTAACTTCTGTTTGCCTTAAGCCACTTCAAAAGGAAATGGCAGACCAGTAACTTTGCCAAGAAAACCCCACAGACAGCATTGGCATGCTGTGGTCCAAAGGGTCATAAAGAGTTGGACACAACTAATAGACTAAATACCAACAATAAATGTTAGCTATTATTATACTGGGTAAACTACATCTAGGATACTGTCCTGAGGTCATACTCTATTTACACTGTCACAAAAGGAAATAAGGCTAACGTGATAGGACCTTTTCTTAATGGTGCCATCCTGGCTCTTTATTATCATTGCTTCCCTTTCTAGATGCTCATCAACATCCCTTTAATAGTAATAATAATAATACTCTTCAGAATTTTGCCAGGAATTTTGGTCAAGCTCATTGTCCTGTAGTTTTCAGCTTCATTATCTTTCTTTTATTGAGCAATCAGGATACTGTAGTATACTCTGCAGTACTTCCGCCATTGTCCACAAACATTCATAGATGGCTGGCAATGTCTCTGTAACTACATCTGCCAGCTCATTGAATACTGCTGGTTGTAGTTCATATGGTTCTGTTGATCTGAAACCATCTGGGGCAGCTAGGTGTTCTCTTACTATCTCCCCATTTATCTTATGTATCAGTGCATTGGTTCCCTATTAGCCATTTTTGTTACTTTGCTTCTGGGTCAAAGGTCATTTTCTTTGGGGGAAAATAAGAATTTAATAGTTCTACCTTTCCTCCATTGTCCATCATCATCATCATCATCTCATCAAACACAATCACCAGGTCTATCTCTTCTTTCATCCTCCTATTTTCCTTAAGATAGCTAAAAACAAAGAATTTATCCTTAGTTTTCCTCTGCAACCTAAACTCATTCTGAGCTTTAGTACTCTGTCTTTATCTTCCATAACTACTCTTATCTTGTGCAAGACTATTTTTTTAAAAATCTTAGTTGTTTGATAGATTCCTACATTTCCTGTGCATCCTTATCAGTGTCTTTAAATAACTCCTCGCTTTTTCTTCATCAGAATTTTTACTCTTTGTGTCTTCAGAACCTTATTCTCGATAGCTTTCCATTGATCATAGATTGATTTCTCTTATATAAATTTAGTCCATGCAATCTTACTTACCTTTACCCAGAACTCTCTGAAATTGGCTCTCCCCAAAACTATGATATATGCCTATATATCCTACATACGTGTGTATGTCCATTCCTGCATTTCCTTTCTTTTATTCAAAATCCTAAAGCCAACAAGTCAGGTCAATAAGCATTTATTAGGCACTTAATATGTGCTGGGCAGCCTCACAAGGCTACCATTATTTCTACCCCCCAACAACTCATTCTTTTTTTATTGGGGAGTGTTAGGAAAGGATTCAAATTTTCCCTTGCAGATTCCTCCACCTTTTGGAAGGATGAAATTATCATTAGAATGAGCCAAGAAGTTATCCTCTGTTTTGCTTTTTATAGAGACCTCCAGGATATGTTCAGTTAATGAAAGTAACAGACTAGATCACATTTGGAAAGCTGAACAATGTTTTAATTGATGCCAAACTGTTCTTGGAAATAAAATCCGATCAACAATTTGGCGACATTACTCTCTCCACACACACTACTGGGATAATATTCCAAGATGATATCTAACCATTAATGACTCATCTTTGAGTCTAAAGAATCAACCAAACTGAACTTTTTGCTGTTCCTAACTCATGCCACTCCATCTCCCATCTCTGCCTTTGTTCAGGCCAACCTCAATGTCAAGAATGCCCTCCTTCCTCATCTATGCCTCTTGGCATCCTTTGTTTCTTTCAAAGTTCAGTTCAAATGCCACTTTCTATATGAGGCCTTTCCTGACGCTAGTGCCTTCCTCCTCCAAAGTCACCTTATATTTATTTTTTCTATATTTGACATACATATATATGTATATATCTACATGTCATCTCCTTCAGTAGAATTTAAGCTCCTTGAGGGAAGGGTCTGTTTCATTTTTAATATTCTATCTCCAGGACCTAGCATTATGATAGCAGGTATTTAATAAACACTTATTGATCGACCAAATAAGCTCCTTTAGATTAAGAATTATTTCATTCTTCATAACTGCATCCCTTAACATAGTGCCTAGCACATAATAGTCATTGAATAAATGTATGTTGGGGCAGATAAGTGAAGCAGTGGATAGAGCGCTGAATCTGGAGTCAGAAATACGGAAGTTCAAATCCAGTCTCAGACATGTACTAGCCATGAGATCCTGGTAAGTCACATAACCCTATTTGCCTCAGTTTCCTTATCTGTAAAATAAAATGGAGAGAGAAATGACAAACCACTCCAGTGTCTTTGTCAAAAAAAGGGGGAGGGGGGGTTACAGAGTCGGACATAGCTGAAAAAACAAAACTGGACAATATCACAGAAAGGCTTTGAGGTTTCTGAAAAAAAAAATCAGACATGCCATCAACAAAAGTTTGTCCCAGAAAATTGCACACCTAAGCTGCAATTAAAATACTTACACACTCAGAGAGAACCCTCTAATTTTCTGATGATCCATTACCAATTATTTTAGAACACAGCTGTTTCAAATGTGACTATTTATCTTCAACAGCCAAATAAGAGCAATAATAAAGTGCTTTGTTTGGGTTCTCTGTCTGTTCTGAAGTGCCTATACCGTGTTACAACTATTTATACCGCAGGTGTAGAGTGACTGATATATTACTGGGTGTGTATGACAGATACCCACCCAATACCCTCCAGCTGGATTCATGGTTTGACTTTGAGATCAATACCATTGGCCATGTGGATGACTGAACAATAGTGGGGTATTATTCAAACAGATGATTGGGTGTCCAGGACCCTTGCCCTACCAAATAGTCTAAATAGACAGGGGGTGGTTCTTTTAAGTTCTCTTTACCTGAATTTCTCTTTCCATATCATTTTATTCGCTCCTTACCTTCCTTACATGAATGCAACAGGAGATTAATGACACGATGTTGGCAAGTACACAGAGCTCATTGGAAAAAAGACCCTAAATAAAAAGCAAAGGGTTATTACATTACTTTCCATTCTAAGCCAAAAGCACAATGGTTCTTGAAAGTATGGAAGAACAAGCAAATATTTATAAAAGCTGTGAAAGTCAAATCTTGACCTTAAGCCTGCTGGTATGTACATGCTCTAAGTGTTGAGGAGGCAGGCAGTGTTGATGATGACTGCCCATGCATGATCCTGCTCCAGATGCTAGGAAAGTATAATCATACAGTTGGGGTTTGAGAGGTTTAGGAAGAAGGGGTTTTCTGTGGTTTTCACTTTCTTCCTCATAACAAACCCCATTATGGATATAGTAAGCATTTATATAGTATTTTAATGTTTGCAAAAAGGTTTTATACATATTATCTCATTTGAAGCACATAATTCTATGAGGTAGGCACAATTATTATTTCCAGTTAAATGACTTGCCCAGGGTCATACAGCTAGTATTTCTCTATGGTAGGAACCCAAGTCTTCCTGACTCCAAGTGCAACACTCTGATCTGTGGCACATAGCTGCTCCAATATACTTTATATTACTCCTTACCTAGCCTTTGGGGCAGGGAGACAAACAGTATCTGAGACAGAAGCCACGTGTCAACATCCATCAACTCTCTGTTTGGGAGCCATCATAATATAGTGGAAATCCCATTGGACATAGTCAGAAGACTTTGATTCACATCTTGGCACCTGAATTATATAACCAATCAATAAACATTTATTATGCACCTACTACATACCAAGAACTGTGCTAAGTGTTGGCAAATGATAGTCTCTACCCTCTAGAAGCTTATAATCTAATAGGAAGAAATATGCAAACACATATATACTAAGCAAGTTATATACAGCATAAACAGAAAATTATTAACAGACAGAAGGCACTAGAAATAAGAAGTCTTCCTCTAGAAGGTGGAATTTTAGTTGACACGTAAAGTAATCAGTAGTAGAGGAGGGAGAGCATTCCAGGCATGGGAGACAGTCAGAACAAATATCTGGGTCTAAGAAATAAGAGTGTCTTTGTTCATGTAATGGCCAAGAGGCCAGTGTCACAAGATCAGAGTACGTGGTGGGAAGTAAGATTTAAGAAGATTGGAAAGGCAGGAGGAGACTAGGTTATGAAGAGCTTTAAATGACATCATCATGTAATCTCAGATTTGGAAGAGACATTGGAATTCATCTAGTCCAAACCATACTTAAATACTCTACAGTTTGATTCTCATCCTTTGCTTGAAAACCATTTATGATAGGGAGCTCACTACCTCTGAAGGTGACACATTTCACTTTTGGATAGATCTAATTGTTAGGAATATTGTCCTTATATCAAACCCAAATCTATCTCTCTGCAATTTCTCAATTTTTTTTTGCTTCCAGTATTTCCCTCTGTGGACACACAGAACAAGATATCTTCTAGATGTCAACCGTTCAATTTTATACAGATTGAGGGATAAAAGTATTTATGGGTATAACTATGTTTGTACACACTTTGTACTAACACACACACATATATAAAGGTATGATGTTCTTTACGTTCTATGAAAAATTCATTTATTACTTCTTCATAACTAATGTCTTATTTTTACTGAACCAAATCAGAAGTTAATTATATATCTTTACTGGGGTCATGGAATACAGAAGGATTTCTTGAGGATATTTTCAGTGAAGACAAAAAGATACTTTAGCTTTTTAAAAACCTACTAGCTGTGTAGGTAAGTCAGTTAACATCTCTGGGACTACATTTCCTCATCTGTAAAACAGGTAAAAATAATATTTTTACTACCTACCTCACAAGATTTATTATGAAAATGCCTTGTGAATTATAAGGTCCTATATAAATGTGATCTATTACTATTAGTTGAGATACCTCTAAAATATATGAGCAAATAAATGGCATCCTTGTTCTTTAGCTTCAATGTTTTGCCAAAAGAATAAATAAATAAACAATCTCATGATTTAAAACAATGGTGCTATTATACTGTTCTTACTAAGGTAAAACGAAATGTTTCAGAAAGATCAGTGTTTTGATGAATCACAGCATCCTAGTTAAATTAATATTTAACCAGAAATTATTAAATAACCAGAAAAGGAGGTAGGCTGGTCAGAGAGAAAGAATGGGGGGGGGAGGGAGCTGATTGACAATCTGTGGGTTCCATCAGTATTCGTGAACCATCAAGGTATTTAAAAGGAGGCCTCCAGTATGTTGGGTTGACCCCCTGAAAAGAAGTAACATATCACCCCTATTCAGCCTTTAAGACAAGGAGAGCTAGGGTATCTGAGACAGGAGTCATAGGTCAACACCCACCAAATCTTTTGGGGGGAGTTTTTAGGATTTAGTGGAAATCTCATTGGACCTAGACAAGAATTTCACAGGATAAGATGATATATATGGTCTGTGATTTGACTGATCAAAATGAGTACTCATATGAATGAGATAAAAAAAAAATCTGTCCAAGTATTGAGGTATAGTATCTTAGGGTTGGAAGGTACTGTAGATATCATGAAGATAAATCTTTGTACAACAGGAATAAGCTCTACAATCTCCCTGACAGACTCTCTTTGAACATTTCCAGAGATTAAGACTTACCTTAGTGGTTTTTTTGTTATTTAAAAAAAACCCTAATTTTTGTTATGTCAGGGACATCTTCATAAGACTTGATTTCCTATAGTTCTTGGACAGTATGTGAGCCCAGCACATTGCGATGTGACCAGTGTCACAAGATCAGAGAATACACGGTGGGAAGAAAGGTTTAAGACTGAAAGGGCAGGAGGAAGCTAGGTTATAAAGAACTTTAAATACCATAATCATTCAATTCAGAATCCATCCGAATCCATCAAATCTAACCTCAAAAGGAACCCACTCTACAATATTGATAGAGAGTAGCAGTGATGGCATCCCTGACCTTATCATCCCATCAGGACAATGATGATAACAGAGCCAAGGTAAAAGTTGTCCCTAGGAGGAACAACTAGGAAAGACATTGAATCAAAGGACACCATATACTAAACATTCCCTCTTGAACTCAAGTGAAAAGTGATCTCACTCTTGCTATGCCAGAAAGTTAATAGATTGAAGGGAATTATAACTCTTCTTAACTTGTATGATATTTGCACCCTTTTGTGCATGACTACAAAGAATGGTTTTGTGCTTGATGTATTTTCCTATTATTGTGTTGTTTCATATCTTAGTTAAGGATTTTCATTATTGAATGTATATGCTTCTGGTACTTCTGGCAACAGAATGGCACATTGAATGGGGGAGATTGGGTCATGGCTGAAATAATCATCACTATGAAATAGTCATATTAAACCTGGAAGAAGCAAATGAGCATGTTTCAGTTACTTTTAGTATAAAGTGATATTTTTCCCAAATGTTAGATGATTTGGATAAATAACCTTGTAAAAATTAGATTTTGGGAACTCTGCAGTTCTCTTTGAGAAACAATTTTGTAGTTATAGTCCAGAACATTTTTTGCATGACTTCCTCAGATCGATTTCTGATAATAGAGTAATTATAATTTTTAGGTTTGGATTTATCTTTAAAAAGCTGACCTTTCTTTCGTATTCCCAGATTAAATCTGGAGAAAAGAGGAGCATCAACTTCCTCTTCATGCATCTAGTCCTTATTACCTCATTTCACATCTAGAGTTGCCAACTGTGGTGATGACAGTTGGCATTCTTTGCACTGTGTTTATATCCAATGATGAATCCTGTTACTAATCGCTTCCATGTATGTTCTATATCTGTAACATATTTGAAGTAAATGAAAAGGAAGATTCAAGGCCCTACGTCTGTCTTTCTTTTCAAGTAGCAGGATTTTTACTATCAAGAGTCTAGGTTCTTTTGCAGTGTAGATGTGATTGGGGCATATATTTATTTGTATATATCCTATGAATGTAGGCTTCATGCCTGATTTTCAAAAACTTTAGTTTGCCATAAAATTGTATCAGCATCTCACCTGTAGGCTTCAGGGAAATAGACTGGTAGTTGAATCCATCTATTTAGCACATCTAGCCAGAGTAGTCCCTTACCAGAATAAGGAATATTTGTACCACTGGGAATTCTTTTAGAAACAGGATAAAAGCCCCTAACTTCCTCCAGAGGAACATGATAAATAAAAGAGAAATGAGATCACATAAATCAAGTGAGTGTTCTAGCATGTATAGGTGGCATTCTACTTTTGGAGCAATAACAGCAGTAGCTGACAAAATGCTATGAGAATCATTAGAAGTGAATGAAAGCATGCTACACATGGGAGGAAAGAAGACAAACAGACCCCTTGAAGTATCATACAAAGGGCAAGTACTGTGCTAGTGTGCATGGTTTACCAGGACCTTGTGTGCTTCCTCTACATTCAGAAAAATCTTCAACTGGAGGCTCTGAGAGAAGTTGCCACCATGCCACAATCTAAAATTGTATCCATCCACAAGAGACCAAGACAACTGCCAAGTTCAATCAGGACATCAGTCATCATTTAAAGCAATTGTTTAGTACTATGGAAAAATAATATGTATAGATGCATGATACATATATGTGTATGTATGTATACATACATATATACATGTATACACACACATTTGACCTAAAAGCAAAGGCCTCTAAACTCTTGCTTTCTATTGCACAAGAAGAATTCTAGCAGGAGTCATTTCCCCTGTTTAACCTCAGATTTCTTCCCATTTACCCATGCCTGCTTGCCTATTGCTGAATATCATTGTAGAGATTTATAAAACCAGGTTACACACTTCCACTACAGACTGTTACTCTAGTAGTCTACGTTTCTGTGGTGTTTTGGGGTTTCTAAAGCACCTTCTTCACAGGCAGGCAGTACAGGTGTTACTATTCTTATTGTGGGACTCTGGGAATCAAAGAGGTCAAAGGACTCCAATGGGTCACACAGCCAGAATGCTGTAAAAGCTGGACTTGAACCCAGATCTCCTGACTATAATTCAGGACTCTTTCCATTCTACCACACTGCACACCTGGTGTGAACTCTCAATGCTGATGGACCATCCTTTGTTCTTCTTAAGGAACTTTCATTTTCAATAGTAGTTAGTTATGTCAGATCTTTTCCAATCTCCTCAAGCTCCCAACCCCCCTCCCCACCCCTACTCTAAGGATGAGCTCATAGACAATTTTACTGAGAAGATTAGGGTCATCAGATGTAAGCTCCTTAAACCTCCCTCCTACTCACCCAAAAATGTCTGAGTCATCACCCATTCTCTGAGGAAGAATGGGTAACCTTTTCAATCAGGTCCTCATTTCCATATCTCCCTGTTTCCTCTGCCACAGTGCTTCATTAATCACATCTCTCTCAAACTTCTTTGAATTCCCTCTCTTCAGTGATCTGCCTAAAAAACATGCCCAGATTTCCTCTGTCTTTGTAAACAACAGTCACTTCCCATAGTCCTGCTTTTACCTCCTTCTTTCACCATCAATCTCTATAAGATTGGAATTTGGATATTGGATTTTGGATTGAATTGGATATTGGATTTATATCCCTAGTGCTTAGCCCTGGGTCTCACACATGATAGGTACTTAATACATATCTATTAATTGATGACTAGACAGTCTACTCAAAGTTCAAAATACTCCCAACCTCTACATCTCCAGCATTTCCATATCCCTTAACTGTTTATAGTCTAGTTTCTATTACCTTAAAATTGGCCTGAAACTACTTTCTTAGAGGTCACCAATGAGCGTACAGTTGACATCTCCAGGGGTCTTTTCTTGGTCTTCTTACTTCTCCATGACCTCTCTGCTACATTTGATACTGTTGAGAAACTCCTCATTCTCGAAATTTTCTCTTCCCTTGGCTTCCATACTGAACTGTCCTGGGGTCCCCTCCTATTTGATTCTCTTCTGACAGCTCCTCTATCACCTTTGAAAACATCTCTTCCTTCTCTGTCTATATTTGCTAGCATTCCCAAGAGTTCCCTCAACTCTTTTTTTCTCTTTACACCTTCCTTCCTAGGACAATCTCATTCATTTCCACAACATCATTCACCTATTCCCAGCACAATTATCATCTCTATGTAAATGATTCTCAAATCCCTAGCTTTGTTCTTTTTTTCTTCTGAGCCTTGCGGTAGGGGGTGGAAATGTCCAATTCTCTCTTGGATACTTTCACTCAAAAGTCTTACCAGACCCCCAAATTCATAAATTCACAGAATTTGGAAATTGGAAGGAACCACAATGGCCGTTTAAGTCAATCTATAAGACACATGTTCAAAACCGAAATCATCTCCTCCCCACTAAAACCTGCTTCTTTAATCTTCCAGTCTCCCAGGATCAAAATTGTGGAGTCATTTTTGACTCATCCTTTTCCCTCACCACCCACATCTAATCAGTCACTAAGTCTTATACTCTCCATCTTAGCAATATCTTCATATCTTTCCCCTTTTCTCAATTCCCACTCCCACCATCTTCATTTAAGGTTTTATTATCTCTCACCTGGTCTACTATAATATCTTTTCAACTGTTTTTCATACCACTAGTCTTTCCTTCCCTGACTCTACTCTATCCTACACACTCTTGGCACATATACCTTTCTAATGAGCAGCTCTGATCATACTACCATATTATTCTAAAACTTTTGTGGCTATCCGTGACCAAATAAAATCTAAACCCTTTTTCCCCTAGTGCTCTAGACTAGAGGTATAAAATATCAGGGCTGCCAGAATCAAATTGAAATATAAGTTAGAAATATTTAACAAAATAAATAAAAATACATTAGAACCTAGGTAACATTAATATGTAGTTTTCTAAGTCAACATGCTGCCAGCAGGTATCTTCATGTATGGGTTAATGGTCCCATGTCTATTTGCTTGATGCTACTGCTTTAGACCCTTATTTTCTAGTCTTTGTTCTGTTTAATCCCCTTCATGTACCTTATACTTCAACCAAATGAGACTTCTGGCTGTTCCCTCAATATATCTTAGGACTTCCTGCCTGTGGGCTTTTATTATAGTTAGGCTTTGTCTATAATAAGAGATACGTTCTTCCCAAGGTCCCTAGACTTTAAATCTAGCTCAAATGTCATTTGTATAGTCCAGCCCAAATGCTATCTCCTTCATTAAAGTTTCTCTCCCATCCTCAACCAGAAGTAATTTATTTCTCCTCTGAAGTAACATAATTTTATTCTTTCACATTATACCTTTTATAAAATTATTTGTATACATTTATTATCTCCAAAAGACCCCAAGTTCCATGAGGGCAGGGACTGAATCTCATACAAATATAATTTTTCTCTAACTCTAACAAATTATTATGCTTTCCCAGAAATGATGAGCTCAAAAAAATAATTCAGGAGCATTACTCTCTCCAGGAAGTTCTTTTGAGAATGTAAAAAATAAAGATTGCTAGAACCTTGACCAAACAGCCAAAGCAAAATGGAAAGTGGAATTCATACAAGTCCCCAACATATAGAGGTCTTGTTCTAGTCAGTTAGAGGCCTTTGCGCAAAATGGGTGTGGAGGGCTTACAAGATTGGGCCTGAAATTAACCAGTGTTCTCAGATACACTACATGATGCCCTAATTCTAAAATAATCAAAGTGAAAATAAACAAAATGACACCCATAAAATACACAGACAAGACGATACAAGAGAAGCCACCTATAATTGGATAATAACCGCCGGAGCCATGTATAGCATGCAATTGTGAATCACAAAACATTTGTTTGCTATGGTTTCTATTTTTTCTTTCTCCTTTTGAAAAAAATAAAAAGTCTTATTTTTTTCTTTAAAAACAAATACAGTGGGTTGGGATTTTGAATTTGTTGTAACTATTTGTTTAAAAAAGTCAGAGAAGACACTCATATGAAATGGTGGTCATTTCCAGCATTGGCCTTTGAATTTTTTTAAACAAGGAAAAGGCAAAAACCATGAAATACCATGGAATAGAAAAGAAAAGAGATATAATTTATGCCTCCCCAATGAATTTTACTCATCTTAGAATTGGAATTGGAGGAGACTCAAAGGAAACTGTTTCTTTCCCTAACACTTACTTCTTTTGTTTAAACAAGAAAGGAAAAACCCATCTCCCTCCCCCCCCACCAAAAGGAGCAGAAATGTAAATGATCAGTTGGATTGATTTATAGTGAGTTAGTTAAACTCTAATAGCTCTCAAATTTAGATTATATGAAAATCAGAGTTGCATAATCGCAATGATAACATCAGCAGTGCCAAAGCAACAATATTTTGCTCAGAGCCATGGCAATGCCATATCCATCACACATGAGAAGAGAACTGCCAGACCTTCGGGTCATGTTTACCTCATCAGGTAAAAGTTGGGAAGGAAGACCGTAGATCATTGTATGTTATTGCGGTTAATGAATTTATTTTTTAACCCCATTCTCATTCCTGTAAGTAGTAGACGTGGACCTGACCTCTTCATGACACAACTTCAATGATCTGAGCTTCTAAATGTGTTTCCAATGATGGATCACGTCAGGGCCGTGAGAAAACCAGCTCATTCTTAAGTTAGGTGAAAGACTTCATTCCTGTCTGACTTAGATTGGAATCTCTGAGGAACTTTCCTGCCATTCCTCTACATGTCTTTTTCAGAGTTCTGAGCGTCGTTTGAATTCACCTGATGGCTAATCAATAAATATTAAATGTTAATTTCTGCTTAAATCAAAAAGTTCATGTATGTGACATCAGGTTAGGCAACATCCTTCCAGTGAATGAAACAGTAAATCTTTTCAGATGGCAGCTTCTGAAAAAGAACTCTTAAATCAAACTCTCTCACTCTTCAAGCTAATCCTTTGTTCTCTTGCTAATGGAAGCAGAAAAGTATTCAGAACTTTATGCCTGTCAGAGGTGGTTTTTAAAAACAACACCATATAACAGTTAAAAGTTTGAACAAGAAGTTATTGTTGTCGAGTGGGGGGGGGGGTGTTTCTTTTTCTTTTCTTTTCTTTTCTTTTTTAAATATACAGTGATTATACTATTGATTCCATGCTTCTGGGGAAACAGAGGAATTACTGACTACCAGGTTCATAAAAAAGCCTGGAATAAATTCTCAGACAATAATAACCACCAACTGAATAGCTGTTCCAATTCTTTACCATGGCATGGAGGTGACCTTAGGTTTTTAAAGACTAAGTTGGGAGAACACATGCTTTGGCAAGGTTTGACTAAGCTGGGTGACTCTAAGTATGAAGCCAGTGACTCTGGTTCTATTATCTGAGGGAGAACCTAAGTTGACCAGAAAGTTGGTCGTTACTTTGTTTGAAGTCCATTTCAGAACATTCAACTCAGTCATAGAAGTTACAAGCATAAACCCAGCAATGGACTATTTATATCATGCAATGACCAGCCTGGCTAAGTTCAGAGTTTCTTGTCATCAAAAGGTTTGCCAACAGTTAATGATTTTTTTAAAATTATAGCCATTCATGAAGGCCATAGTGGCATAGCCATGATGAGATCAAGGATTTTGAAAAAAGAAATATAACAACAACAATAATAAATCTAGAGGAAATCCTGCAGCACATTGTGCATGTCCTTTAATGTGCATTTATGGCAGGACATGGGCAAGAGTCCCACAGGATGAAAACAGATGGTTGAATTTCAATCTGTACAACTGGAGGAAGTTTCCACATCAGTGAGATTTTAGATCCAGTGCATTACTGAAACAATATTCTTTCACTGGCTGCCCAATAAGCCTGAAATGTTCTCTTTTGCCTCTGAGCTTCCTTGGTTTCCTTCAACACTCAGTTCAAATCCCATCTTCTGTAGAAGGACTTTCCTGGTAGTCCTCTCCACTGTCCCTCCATTTGTCAACACTTTTATTTCAATTTACACTGTACATATCTTTTTTGCTTAATTTCTTGACTGCCATGTCCCCCAACAGAATATGATCACACTCCTTGAAGTCAATAACTATGTCTTTGCCTTTCTTTCTCTACTTAGTGCCTTAGCATAGTGCTTGGCATGGAGTAAGAGCTTAATAAATACTTATTCACTGACTGACCGGTACTTTATGTTTCTACCAATGGAAGGCATACAACAATGAGGAGGATCTAGGATAGCAGATTTAGAGCTAGAGGAGACCTCCCAAGTCAATGGACCCAACCTCCACAATTCATAAATGAGAAAACGAAGGCCTAGAGAGATAACAATGACTCACCAAAGGCTAGATAGTAATTGGCCAAGCTGAGATTTCAAGCCAAGTCCTCTGGCTCCTAGCACCCTGTCAATGCCACCATACTGACTCTATTCATCAAGGTCAGCTTGTTTCAAAAGCACTTTAGAGTTTTACAGCATTAGCTCATAGTATAGTGATAATTTTGTTGTTATGGTTCAGTTGTTTCAATTGTTTCCAACTCTTCATTGAGCCCTCTTGGGCTTTCCATGGCAAAGATCCTGGAGGGGTTTGCCATTTCCTTCTCCAGCTCATTTTACAGTTGAGGAAACTGAGCAGATAGGGTTAAGAGACTTGCCCAGGGTCACACAGCCAGTAAGTGTCTGAGGCCAGAGTTGAACTCGGGAAGTTTTTCTGACTCCAAGCCTGACACTCTATCTACTATGCCACCTAGCTGTACATGGTAAAAATAGTTGTTGTTTTTATGGCACTTTAAGACTTGCAAAGAATTTTCAAATATTATTTCATCTGAGTCTCACAGCAACTGGAGGAGAGAGATAATGCAAGATATTATTACTCCCATTTTATAGCTAAGGAAACTGAGTCTTAGAGATGTTAGGAGTTGCCCATGGTCACACAGTAAATGCTAGAGTCTTAAATAGGAACCCTGGTCTTGGTTTCAACTCCAAAATTCTTTCCAATGTACTCATACCTTCCAGAGACTAACTTTCTCTTTCTCCTGGTGTATATAGATCATATGGAAACATCAGCCTAGAGCTAGATTATAGGACACAGTGTGATATTTCATTGTAACAATAGTTAGTGGGGGGGGGGGAGGGAGGAGGGTTTAACTCCCTACTGAGTCATGCTTAGGAAGGGCTTTTTTAAAAATCAGAATTGTCAGGTAACTTGTAGAAATGTACAGAAATGTACTTGTAAAATGTAAAAACAGAAAGCTAGGACTGAAGGGATTGCTAATGGTCAACCTTGACCTAAATCATGCCAGACAAATTGATACCAGTTTTCTTGGCATCTTCTGAAATGGAGGGTCTCCAACATTCCTAAGTAAACTGTTACAGTAATTCAGAATGCTTTTTTTTTAAAGTAATTTAAATATAGTAATACAGTCATTCAGAATACTTAAGCATGTTTCTCTTTGGAAATTCTTAAAACTAATTTAAATCCTATAGCTGTGATATAAATTCAGTTAATCCAAATTCTTCCTGTTATATTATAAGCTTATTCTTTTTTTCCTTTATCTGTAGGAAAGAAAACTTCTGGTCACCATACTTTGTATGAAAAAGTCTGACCAAAGTAGAAACCAATCAGACAATGGCAGACTTCAGTTAAATTACAGTTCTCATCCACAAGTAGAATATTGATAATGTAGTTGAAAATGTTTTGCAAAGTTCTTTTGAAGAAAGGAAAGCCTTGTGTGAGAAAGAATGAGAAGGCTAGTTTGGTCAGACTATGGGATATAAAAAAGGAAAAAGATACAAATAAGATAGGTTAGGTAAGACCAAGTTTCAGAGGACTTCAAAAGTAAAGCTGTGTTTTTGTTTTATTCTAGAAGCAATAAGGAGCCACTGGAATTCATTGAATTGGGCAGTAATATATTCATAATAAGAAAAATCTCTTTGGCAGCTCTATGGAGGATTGGAGCAGGGAGAACTTAAGGAGGAAGACCAAGAAGAAGATTGGTCATTCTGATTAAAGGAAATTTCCAATTTGGCTGTCAATAGGCACTCAAAGCCTGAATCAAACTTGTTTTACTCAGTTTGATTCAATCCATTCCATTTGGTCTAGCAGACAGCTAGGTGATTCAGTAGATAGAGTGCAGGATTGAGGTTCTGGAAAACCTGAGTACAAATCCTGCTTCAGACACTTCCTAGCTATGTGTCCCTGGACAAGTCATCTAAATGTTGCCTGTTTCAGTTGGTTGTAGTGAGAATAAAATGAGATGATATTTATAAAATCCTTTGAACACTTAAGACACTCTATAAGTGCTGGCTGTTAGTATAACACCATGGTTACGCTACCTTCATTCTTTATATTTTTATTTCATGTTACTCCCTTTCACACTTCCTCCACTCCAGTCAAACTAGACATGTTCTCCAAACATGATATTGCATTCTTGATCTCCATTGCTTTGCACAGATGGTACTCTATGACTACCTAGTTTTCTCAGACTTACTGTCAACCTTGTAAGAAATATCATTCCCTCACAGGCTTCACAAAGCACTTCCTTTTGTAATTACCATGTAATCATGTATATTTAATTTTTTTTGAGTTTGTGTCTCATTTCCCTACTACACAGAAAGTTCCACAGAGGAAAGAATCACGTCTTATTAAAAGTTCACATCTCCTTTAGCATAGTGCTTTGTACATATTTGACCCAATATTGTTGAATGAATGAATGAATGAATGAATGAAAAGATTCCTTAGCTTACTTTTTCTAAAGTAAATTTAGGGATTGCAGAAATTCTACATATTTGACACACAAAATACATACAAACAGACCCATAAAAAACAATTCAGACAACAATCCTCATCAACAACAATAATGATTAGCAATTATATAGCATTTTAAGGTTTGCAAAGAGCTTTACATATGTTATCTCATTTGACCTTCACAAGAATCCCTGGGAGGTAGGGGTCATTATTATCCCCATTTATAGATGACTAAATTGAGGCCGAAAGAGTTTAGGTGACTGACCCAGTGCCACACTTCCAGGAAGTTTGATTTGAACTCATCTTCCCAAGCCTGAGTCCATTTTACACATGATACTACCTAGCAAGGTGCCTTCCATGAAATTTCCTATTTAATGTCTCAATATATCCCCAAGCTCTGGATCAACCTTGGACTCAATTTATTCTTTTCTTTTCTTTTTTTTTTTTGCTTTTTTTTTTTTTGGAGGAGAGAAGGCAGGACAATTGGGGTTAAGTGACTTGCCAAAGGTCACATGGCTAGTAAGTATTAAGTGTCTGAGGCCTGATTTGAACTCAGGTCCTCCTGACTCCAGGGCTGGCGCTCTGATCACTGCACCACCTAGTCACCCCAGTCATATTCTTTCCAACACTATCATTTGGTCTAACATCATAGTTATACTTTCCCACCTACTTTTTCCATTCTTATTTCATACTACTCTTCTTTCATATGTTCTCCATTCAGTCAAGGTGACCTGTTAACTAACCACTAGACATTATGGTCCATCTCTGACTTTGTACAGTCTGTCCTCCATGCCTGGAATGCATTTCTTTCTCACTTCCACCTCTTAGAATTCCAAGTTTCCTTCAAAATCTGGTGTATATTCTACCTCCTACTTGAGGCCCTTCCAGATACATTAATTAGGTCCCTCCCTTGAAATCACTTTGTATATCTATGTATATAATTTGTATTTAATTATCTGTGTCACACATGTTATCTCTCTCCCCTCCTCCCACTCTTCTCCTCCTCCCCCACCTCCCCAAGAATTTAGGCTCTATCAAAGCCAGAACTTAATCATTTTTGTTTTTGTATATCTAGCACCTAGCCCCTGGCACAGTACTTGTACATAATGGGTGTTTAATAAATAAACTGAATTAAATTGAATCACATTGGGTAGGCCATTTAATTCTTCTCTTGCTTCTGTTTCCTCATCTATAAAATTAAGTTTGCACTATTTACTCCAAGTGAACTTTGTGAAATGTAAATGTTAGCTGTCCTCCCCAGCTATTGTTAGTTTACAATGGAGCCAGTGTTGAAAATGAAACCCCACATGAAACTCAGTGGTGTGAAATCTACAAAGGAAAACCAATGAAAAACTTTTAGAGAACTTTCTCCGAACAAAAATGGTTATTCGCTCCCCCCCCCTCCCCATTGTCTGTAGACATAGGATTTATCGGTGGTTTAGGAATCAGTCAGTGAACATTTATTATGTATCCACTGTGAACATAGAAGTGAATTAACTGATACAATGAGTCAGAAGAAAGAGTTTCACCTATTGAATCATTAACCTTGTTTCCTGTACTGTGTGTTTTCTTGGGAGGTTCTCATGTGATCAAGTCCCACACTACTTGGCTTACAAAATCCAGCCTGAATCATAACCCTTAGTAGTCTAGAAGCAAGTCAAAAAGTAGAATCTCTTTAAGTGGGGCTTATAGAATGCTTGGGGCACATTTAAGGTTCATACGAGGATCCTTAGAACCAGAAGACAAAGGAATAAGGAAAAAGAAATGCAACCTGAGCGAAGATTCTGATGAGAAAGGGACAGACTGAAAGTTATTGGTTAGGGACTGGGTGGAGCTACTGATATTATGAAAGATTGGGTGTGGCTCCTGAGAACAGCCTAAATAGAGATCATGATAGTTTCATCAAATGCCACAAAAGGGAAAAAAAAATCAGGACCCCTTTGTCATAACAAAAGAGGTTTAAGGAATACAGATGAAAAATAGAAAGAAGGAGCCAGGTCCTCATCATGACCTACTCATGTCAGAAGAGCAATGCACTAAACATGTCCAAACTCATCTTGGTATAAATGGCTCCATCATTAAGATGCCCTATTGAAATTAAGGCCTTGAGATGTGGCTTTGTTTGAGGCTTATTGTTGTTTTTAAAACTGAGTCAATATCTGGGTCCATAGGAAAGACCAAGTAATCTTGAACTTTTCCTCAGTAAACATTCCCAGACAAAAATTGCTGAGTCATTTGGATAGTCAGGATGGATGTATCAGCTCTCAAAAAGACAGAGGAAGCAATATTTTTCTGTTGTACAGGGGCAGAGTACAACAGCTCCAAGCAGTGAATGTTCAATCTCATTTTTTTCCTGTTATTACTACATAGGCACAAGCAAGAGTTGATGATGAAAGGATAAAGTTAATCTATCTCGGCAATATCATTAGTCATTTCCTTGGGTTTTTGGAGCTCCTGTAAGCAAAAAGAGAATGGAAATTTCAAAGTATGAAATTAGCACTCACTTTTACAGATATCAAGTTTGTACAGGCACATAAACAGGAATCCATTTAAAGTAAAGAACAGATGTTTATTATTGCAAAAGGGTACAATTTTCTTTTCTCACACACTGTGCACACCCACTTGTTTTAAAGGGGACTCCAAGGATGTAAAAAATGTAGAGACTCAGAAGTCAACTTTTAAGTTATGGATACACAACATGAGACTTTTCAATAACAAACAAGATTTATTAAGTGACTACCATGTGCCAGGTTTTGTGCTGCTAAAGATTAAAAGACAACAATGAAAACAGTCCCTGCCTTCAAAGAGCTTGTATTATTCGGGGGAGAGACAAAAACTGGAACCCAATATGGGTTCTATTACACAAAAGCAAAAAAAAAAAAAAACAACTGGCAAAAGTCAAACAACTTTTATCAAATATAGCACATTAAGGGGAGGAAAAAGTGAAAAGAGCCCTCAAAAGTTTTAATGGAAAAAAATGGAAACTTTTGTTCTATTAATTTTTAACTTATTTTTCACCTGCCACATAAGATGCATATCCTGTTTATTCCTGAGAGAAAAGGAGGTTGGTTATGGATGTACACTGGGTACCAGCTGCAAGGAGGCATTCAAACATTATATCAAACTAAGTTTGTGTAAAAGGAAGAAAATTGCAGAGTTGAATCCAGGAGTTGAAAGGGAGCTCAACTTCTTCCAGGAAAACAGTCTTGAATGCTCTGGATGAAAGTTCTGAGAAGAGATGGTCCAATTTCTCTTCAAAGGGAGCAATGCGACTAACTGGTAAGCAGTTCTTCCTTGATAAGCTGAAATCTGCCTCGCTTCTTCCCCATTAGCCCTACTTTTGCTTCTGGAACTATATAGTTAAATCTAAACCCTATTCAAGATGAGAACTCTTTCAATATTTGAAGATAACTATACTGACCCCACCCCAATATGCTCTCCCCACTGTCTTCTTTTTTAAGGCTAGATATATCCAATTCTTTTGACTGTTTCTCTATTCTCATTTCTAAAATAGAGAGCCCCAGTTCCTTCAATGGCACAGTCTCTGTTCCCTTGAGGGTTCCAGTTTATCATTGTCCAAACTGAAGTGATACTCATCACTGACAGAATAAGAGCACAACAAACAGAAGAAAAAACAGAGATCTGATGATGATCTATTCTCATTAATCTGAACCACCACAGTGAGACTCTATGCTCTATACAGCATTTGGGAAAGTAGTAATGGCAGCTAATAAGTTAAATTCAGGAAGAAAATCCCGGACCTGACCAAGTATATACAGAAGAAACACTTTTGGGTGAGAAACATAATTTCAAAGGATCAGTTCTCAAAGAATCTATTTTCAGTAGGGGAAGTTTTAAAAATAATAGAATCACTTCAGTAATTTTTCTAAAAATAAAGTTAACTGAGTACAACAACTACAAACTCCTATCTCTCATCTCCATAAAATCTTTCTGAGAATAGTCTATGCACAATTCAAGAACATTCTTGATGAAAATATGAGAAGACAGTAGAGAAGTTTTGTATTTTTCTAGAGTAGGCCACAGATTTATGAACCCAAAATGCACAGAACTT
This sequence comes from Pseudochirops cupreus, assembly GCA_028627135.1. Lineage (NCBI taxonomy): Eukaryota > Metazoa > Chordata > Mammalia > Diprotodontia > Pseudocheiridae > Pseudochirops > Pseudochirops cupreus. The sequence goes on along the minus strand of CM053580.1, from coordinate 96,627,428 downwards.
TAGAGATTAATTATTTATAATTTATGACATATAAGTTATATGTCGTGATGCCTATTATTTGTTAGTTTTTAAAACTGATTATAACAAAATTCTGATCTGCAGTAAATCATGTCACCTGTATGGGCCTCAGTCTTCCCATCTATAAAATGCTACATTAGCTATATGGTATCTCATAATTATAATATTTAGTATTGATATAACACTTTTAGGTTTACAAAGTGTTTCACAAATATTAATTCACTTTATATTCACCGCAAATGTGGGAGGTATAATGGGAATGGGAATTTGAAGATCTTCCCTCCGCCTTAAAATTCCTGATGGGAATTTGAAGACCTTCCCTGCTTTGAAAGTAAACTCTGCCCCCTAATAGGCTGAATGTAATCACATGGAGCCTGTGATGGGAGGAGTTTGCTGAAGGGTGGAACAGAGCCACAGGAAGCTGGGAGTCAGAGCTAGAGAGATGGTTGGAGAGAGAGGAGCTCAGGCAAGGAGATAGAGAGGTTTGTGAGTAAATATTAATCTTGTATTGATTTATAGGAAAGCTGAAGGATGGTATGGCTCTCTGTATTGTTATAGCTTGCTAATTTCTTTACTATTATCATGGAACCACCCTCCTGGTTTTGGAATTCTGTTTTCTGGTGTCTAAATAAATGCTTTGGTTCTGTCCTCTCTACGGAGAGTTTGTTATATTTTGTGATCAAATGTCATGTGATATTTATAGTCACGGTCTTTATCGTGATTGTGGGTGCTGTAAATATTGCATTGGCAATACAGGAGGCAAATGTTATTATTATCAGCCCCATTCACAGATGAAGAAACTGAGTCAGGTAATAGTTAAATGACTTGCCTAGGGCCACCCAACTAGCATGAGCATTGACTAATTCAGGAAACCAGGCTAAGATGATCTATCAACTACAGGACTGAAAGACCTTTCATTTCAAAAGTCTATGGCCTATGACTGTGATCATTTTAACACTGAAAATATTTTAGTAACCTCAGCCTCCCATGGAAGGAAGAAATTGTAGTACTTGAAAGATAAGCGTGGTGTTCTTTAAGTTTCTATCTATGTTTCTATGTTCATTACTTTCTCTTACAGAAAGCTATGTCCAGCAGAACTTGCCACACTAAGCACTACTTCCTAAAACCATTCAACTAACTGTCTCTGATGTTTTGGGATGGAATGCCATACATGCCCTTAATATCCTTGAGGTGATCCAGTAACCACATGCACATATTCTATTCAACAGCTTCTGTGTATATTTTACATATTGGTTTATTGGTGTGCATATTATATCCCTCCAGGAGAACATAAATTCCTTGAAGGCACTTAGCAGGGGCATATTGTTAAATGTTTAATAACTTCTTCCTGAACCCTCAAAAAGGTACACAACACACTTTTAAGTTTAATCTACATTATTAACATTCTCCCCATCACTTTCTTAAGTCTAGACATTCAACAAAGCAGTGAATCAAGCCCTGATTTGTTGTGTTTGCTGATTTCCAAGGTGTAAGTGTTCACACTGAAAATTTGTGGCTCTCCAGCAGGCTTTAAGGTGGCTCCAATACACCCCTGGCAAGTACTCTCATTTTTTTTTTCTTTGAATTCCCAATGTTTAGCAGTATGCCTGGAACGTAATAGGCACCTAATGAATAATCACTCAGATTAATTGAATTGACTATATCACTGGGTCAAAAACAAATTCAACTGGTCCACAATTTCCTAGTTATAAATCAACATATTTTGAAACTGGTCTTTGGACAAACGAAGCCAAAACTCAAACGAAGCCATTGGATTTTTAATAAAGGACAGTGAAGCTACAGTAGCATCTATATTAGAGATATGGGCCCAAAAAATGTTTTTTACCAAAATGTTTGAGACACTTGATATGTATAAATACAGCTATGCCCAAGTTTTGCATGATTCTTCGACATGACCCTTTAAACAGTCATTTCAGTTGTGTTTCCTGAAACAAGATGAAAATATTCCACTTGAAGACCTGGGGAAATGATTCACAAGTGTGCATAGTTTCACCTAGAGAGTATGAGTGAGAAACAGCATGAGACTGCAATGGCAGTGACAGAATTAGAAAACGAATCATCTGAAAAAGAATGTCCATACTACAGTTAAATGGTGAAATCACTTGTGCAAGCTAATGAAGTCAGTACTTTATGGAATTATGGGGCATTCGCATGACCCGCTATCAAAATGTGCTTCCCTCCTTTTTTTTTTCTGCTTTTTGGAGGGCAGAAGGCAGGGCAATTGGGGTTAAGTGACTTGCCCAAGGTCACATGACAAGTAAGTGTTAAGTGTCTGAGGCCTGATTTGAACTCAGGTCCTCCTGATTCCAGGGCTGGTACTCTATTCACTGCACCACCTAGTTGCCCCTGTTTCCCTCTTAATGCACTAGACTGGGCAGCAGGAGACTTTGATTCTATACTCAGCTGTGCCACTTCCTAGATGTATGACCTTGGACAAGTCACTTCCCTTTTCTAAGCCCTAGTTCCACAATCTTTTCAGTGAGATAATTGAAGTAATTGATCTTTAAGGTGTTTTCCAATACTTACATTCTATGAGTTGAGTAGGTTGAGTGAAGTTTAAAAAGCATTATTTATACCCAGCCCATGAAAATCCATGAAGAGCATGGAAAATAGAAGATAGTGTTAGCCACACATAGAATCCCTCTGGTTCTCATAGCTTTGGAATTTATAAGTGAACATCTACAGATAGAGCAAAGATGATCAGTGTTTACTTACCTTTACTTCCTACTCTTATTTTATTATTAAGTGCTGTTACATTTCTGAAGCTTGATTCAGCACGTAATTGCAATCCTCCTCTCTGGGTCACTGGTCAAATTTATTGCAAAAGAAAAATGCGAATCATTATTCAAGAGCAAATTCCACATATTTTCCACTTTCTAAACCTTTCAAGCCCTCTCATTTGGTACTGGGCCGATTCATTCCAAGGAACAGCACATTCCCCAGAGGTAATCAGATTGATTCAGTAAAGGAACTAGACCCGAATCCTCAATAGCAAGGTTTCCAAACTTGCTTGCAGTTTGCTAATCCTAGCATTCAATTCCATTTCCTAAACATCATTAAATCTCTTAAGAAAAAAAAAATGACTGTGGTGCAATTGGTTGCAATCACCCTAAAGTGTAGTGCTACTCAAAGAAATAAGTTTCTTTCCTCTTCCCCTTTTAATTCATGGGACAAACAAGATGCTATTTTCATTACTTATCCCCTTTTCTCTGCACTAAGGAAAACCATAAATAAAAGAAAACTGGGAAGAACAGTTGTAATCATTAACTTCAAGCACCTACTACCTGAAGGGACGCTACAACTCACAAAGTAATGAAAAGCCACTAGTCTGTACGTAGAAAGACTTCTGGTTTGTAAATAATGTGCTATAGCAGCAGTCTCTTATTCTCTAATTTTCATTCCTTTCTCTCTCTTTCTCTGTACAACACAGATTACTTGTGGTAATTATATTTTCTGAATTGCTTGCTAAGATAGTTTTGAAAGCTGAAAAGAAGGGGAGGCATTTAAAATCCAGAAGAAAAAAAAAACCAATGGTCAAGCCGATGTCGTTAAATGAATAGTACAACAGCATCCTCCAGTAATTGGAAATCACCTGTTTGCTGGGAAAGTTGGTGAGTCATCGATTGATAAATGAGTGCAGCATTTGTTTCTATTCCATTTTTTTCTCATCAACATTTGCCTGATTGAATGAAAGAGAAATAATAAAAACAAATGCCTTTGAGCACAGGAGCAGAGATTTTTAGAATGGAAAAGGACCTTGGGAATCATCTAGACCAAGTCCTTCACTTTATAGATGAGAAAACTAAGAAACCTAGAGGACAAGTAATTTGCCCATTGTCATAGATAGCAAGAGAAGGCATGATTAGAACCCAGACTTTCTAAGTCCATTTCCTTTTCCACAATACCACTTCAACACCATGGTAATATCTTAATCTCTCTGTCTTTGCCTGTCTTTCTGTCTGTCTGTCTGTCTCTCTCTCTCTCTCTCACACACACACACACACACATACACACACACACACACATACACACACTTGTTTAGTCATTTCAGTCTTGTCTGACTCTTTGTGACCCCATTTGAGATTTTCTGGGCAAAGATACTGTAGTGGTTTGCCATTTCCTTCTCTAATTCATTTTATAGATGAGGAAACTGAGGCAAACAGGGTTAAGTGACTTGCTCAGGGTCACACAGTTAATAAGTATCTGAGGCTGGATTTGAACTCAGGAATATGAGTCTTCTTAACTTCAGGCGTGGCACTCCTACTTTACCACCTAGCAGTTCATCACACACATATGTACACTTATGTATGTTTACTTATTTATTTAAACTGTACCTATAATTTCATCTGTTTAAGATTTTCCTCTAGGGGGGCGGAGCCAAGATGGCGGCATAGCAGCAGCAACATATCGCAGCTCTCACATAGCCACCCCAAAATACCCATAAAACAGGACTCTAAACCAATCCTAGAACTCCA
>CM053580.1:96600006-96622414 GCA_028627135.1 Pseudochirops cupreus | reverse complement strand
CTTGAGATACACAGGCACTGCAGTTGGGAGATCCATCCTGCCCTACCAAAAAGTGACATAGGAGAGAATAGACTGGGGGAGGGGGGACACACTGGGATGGCTGTTTTGGGGTGGTGGGTGGGGGAAAGACGGGGAGAAAATATGTAACTCAAAATCTTGTGGAAATGAATGATGCAAACTATAATAAAATTAAAAAAAATAAAAATAAAAAAATAAAACATTGCAGGAAAAAGAAAAAAAAAAGATTTTCCTCCAGCAAGGCAGATAGCCACCTGCTGTTTAATTTATAGTCTTAGAGAGTTGCCTAGGGCATGAAAAGGTTAACTTACACAGCTAATATCTATGAAGCATACAATTTGAGCCCAGATCTTCCTGACTTACAGGTTGGCTCTCTATCTACTACAAAGCACTGCTTCTTTTTACCAATGCCAAAGTTAAGTTGCTAAGATCCATAGCTTTGAATCCAATTGTCGCCCATTTATGAATCCAAGGTAAATGCATTCTGGGAAATACATGAGGTTTACCAAGGCCTGAAATTAGCCTGGAGAAATATAGTAGCAAGCCCAAGCCCAAATAAAGAAAAGGGTGATAATATTGTGACTCTCCCGGTTGGATCTTGGTTTCCTTTCTGCTACTCCCTAGAGGATATAGATGTGCCCGATCAGATGTACCTTCATACACCTAAACTAAGTATTTATTTTATTATCTTCCTACTACGTGCCAGGCGCCGTGCTACACACCAGGGATACATGTATATAAGCAAAAAGACAGTTCCTGTCTTCAATGAGCTTGCCTTCTAACAGGGAAAGACATGAAAGGGAATTTAAAAGGGAGGAAAACACCCATGGGTGGGCATGGTGGTTAGGTCTGAAGAGTCAGTCTGATTGGAGAGGACTTATAAATGCCAAATGGAGGAGTGTGTATTTTTAAACTGGAAGCAACAAGGAATCAGCAAAGGCTTTTGAGCAGTTAAATGACATAATTGGAACTGGGTTACAGGAGGTAGGGCACAGAGAACGATCCCTACAAAGGAGGCTGAAAAGTTGTTAGAAAGGCAGAAGAGTCTAAAGAGAGTAGTGTCAGAAAACCTGAGGCTGGAGAGTATCTTAAAGGAAGGAAGTCATTAATAGATCCAAAGGCGACCATTAAGAGTCAGTGGCTCACCTTGGAGAGAGCATTTTCAGTTGCTATGGAAGCCAGATTGTACAGGCTAAAGAATTTGTGGGAGGTAAGGAAGTAGATGCAAAAAATCCTTTCTAGGAGTTTGTATCTAAAAGACAATATGAGCTTCCTGTTTTATTCAATTCTTCTTACTGAATGAGCTGCGCATATGTTTGTCAGAGCACCTCAAAACACTGAGTTTGGGAAGAGGGGTTAAGCTTAACAACCTTTTCTCCTCCAAAAACTCCATCCTCTGTCCAGAAGCAGCCACCCCTGCATGCAAACTGGTGATGGGTGAGGTCTGGGCCAGGTAAGCCAGATAAATGTCATGGCGCTCTTACTTCCACTTATAGGAATGTGGACACATAACATATGCAAGCCTGTGCCCTTGCTTTGTGTGTTGAGGGGTGGGGAAGAGGGTAGCAGAGAGGTGGTGATAGCAAGGAGTACATCATTTCTAGATATCCCCATACATCCATAGTGGAAAAAGGTCCAGCCCAGCAGGGAAAGGCCTGGAACGAGAACTAGGAAGGAAAGAGGTAGTTAGGGATAGCGCTTGCCACCCAATGCCAATCAGATGTGCCCTCTAGGCCTACCTGCTGCTAGCCCAGGGTCCTCTGATACTGCCCCTCCACTCTCCACCCTACCCTTATATCTGGATCATCCCCTGTACTTAGATTAAATGATTTGGAGGTGGTCACCTGTTATTGCCATCATCATGACCACCACTAACAACCAGAGTTTGGATGAGAAGTACTCTGTATGTTGAGGCCAAGAGCCAGTCTGCTCAAGAAGAGTGGGTATATGGCCTTGAAATCCCCAGCCCCTAGTGGGCAGGTGGTAGTAGTCCTCTATAGGCCCACAGCTGATGGATAGCATTTGTTGGAATAGACACTATAGTTTCCTGTTTTTCCTCACCATCAACATCCCACATGCGGACTGCGCTTCTTTACCTAGAGGCAACTGGTGCTTCTTAATTACCCTCAGCCCTGGGGCAAAGCTCCAGCACCGCCACTCTCAAACTGGTTATGGTACTGAAGATACCAAGAGATGTTGAGATTATCCATGGGTTCCTGTTTATGAGTATTCAGAACCACCAACTAAGATCTATAACCACAATCCACAGGGGAAAGCAAAAACATGGATGAAGAATGCACCTACTTCTCAGGATAGCACCTACCTCACAGGGTTGTTGTGATAATCAAATGAAACAACATGTGTATGTAGGGCATCTAGGGGGCCCAGTGAATAGAGTATTACACTTAAAATAAGGAAGACCCGAGTTCAAATCTTACCTCAGACACTTACTATGTCACCCAGGGCAGGTCCCTTAACCTTTCTAAACCTGTTTCTTCATCTGAAAAATGGGGATACCTTCCTTGCAGAGTTGCCATGAGTATTAAAGAAGATAACATACACACATTCTGGATCTTTGAAGCATTACACAAGTGCTGGCTATCGTTATTATTGTAACAGGATTTGTTATATGCTCATATAACTTATGATGGAGGAAACCATGTGGGAAAGACACCAGGGACCTGCCTCTGGAAGACTGGAAGACTGGGGCACCTGTGGCTACTAGGCATTGGCGGTTGGGAGCAGCCATTTTTGTTGGCTGTATAGATGCAAGTGGGCACATCTACCTGATTGGAATACACTACACTCTCTCTTCCTTTATAGTGGTGACCAGGGGTGAAGCACTCACTCACAGCAGGCAATGCCATGCAGTAAACCAGGAAAGGGCCTAAGGACCCCCACATTCCCCTCTCCACCTGGGCCATGTGTCCCTGAAAACCAAACTTGAGGTTTGGAGCATGTTCTGTTTGTCCTTTTCAGTTCTAGGGATGGGAGTGGGGTGCCATGGGGACTTCGGGACCAGAATTCCAAGCTAAAATATAGTAACCAGACCAATATGCAAGCCCTGAGAAGCCAGAGTCCAAGAAAGCTAATCTCCCCACTAAGTGTTTAGATGAAACTGGGGTGCTTGGTTTGCTAAAATTATGAGAACATGATCAGGAGAGGCTCTAGCCAAAGGCGGAGAGGACAGACTCCTTCTCCCAGCCCCTTTAGGGTAATAGAGAACACTGAGGGAAGGGTGAAACATAATAGGCCTGGTCCTCACAGCAGGGACCAGGGTCAAACCATGTAATGTTGTTATTTACCAGGTTACGACAGGCAGTTAGATGGCAAGTCCATCGAGTTGGTGTATCCGTACCAATGTGTCTGGGACATATCATACGGATGGACAGTGAGCTGAGCCCAGTATTAAACAGGAAGAAGAGAGAGATTTAGGAAACTGTGTGATGTGTTCAATATTCCCCAGCTGCTGCATGAAGCAAAACACCATTTTTAAACATCAACACTCTCTCAGAGTTTCTCTATGACAATAAAACATGGAATAAAAGTCTCCAAAATTTTAAAAATGACTATCATCCAGAGAGCAATGGAGAAAATGCTAAGATAAGTAGCCGTAAAAGATATCAAAGAAATGCATGATATGATAAGATGGTCTGGTCATGTGGCAAGGGCAAGGGATAACAGCTGGATAGCCGGTATTCCACTGGTGACCTTGAGATGTCAGGAAGCAGTGAGGAGGAGCTCCAACAAATTAAGTGAAACTCTAGTGGCAAAATTATGGAAGGGCCTGGACACGAGTCACACAGGATGGGCAAATGGGGATGGTCAGGGCTGTGATTTGCATCCTTGATGGGAAGTATCAAATCAAAGAGATCGCAGATCTGTTGGAGTATTTCCTTGAAAATGCTCTACACCTGGAAATCATGGAACATTAACATTTGATAAGAAACAAAATTGCCGATGACCCAAAGTACAATGGAAAGATACATATAATGAGTGTAAATGGACTTCAGTATTATTACCAATAATAGTTGACATTTAAGAAATAGGTTTAAGGATAATAATGAGAGTGAGAGACGTCAGAGTGAGTGTTGCATTGGTGTGTACCAAATGTTAAAAAACCTGAAAGACAGACTCCAGTGCAAAGCTGAGGGATTGTGATCTGCCAGGCAAAGGAAGAGGGGGGCACATCAATTAACTCATGGATCTATTGAAGTATTGACATAAAATGCATAGATCAGCCAAATTTAAAACAGGGACAGGGCAGATTGTTTGGATATGAAGTAGAAGCACTATACTTAGGGGTCAGAGACCTGACTTCAAATTATAGCTTGGTTGCTTGCTACTACATATATAATATTGAACAAAAATTTAACCTTTCCAGGCCTCAGTTTCCTTTTCTGGATAATGGGATCAAAATAGTCGGCCTCAAAAAGTGCTTCCAATTCTAAATCTATAGTCCAATAGGACAGGGTTTTCTGATTCCTGTGAAAGGGAACTTTCTATAAACTTAATTATTTTCTCAATTGTTCTCTAATTTCTCTGAAAAGTCATTTGTTCACTTGGTTTGGTTTGGGCAACCAAAGCAGGTAGAGTCTTATGTAACTCATACTTAAATAAGTGCTAAATCTGGAAGCTTTGATTACATTTCTAAAAATTATCCATCATGAAATATGAAATTATCATGCTTCTATCTTGTGTGCCTCCTCCCCCCTCAAAAAAAAATGAGAAAAATTTACCTTCAAGCCATATACCATCAATGTCAATAGCTGAGCAATTACATCAACACGCGTTCGGTGCTGGCACAACGTTATCTGATATCAGGGCTCTTTGTTCAAACAAAAACATCATGCCAAGAGACTGAGTCAAATGCATAAACATCAACACATCCTGCAGGCAGCAATTTCTATCAGTTTCCAAGAATTAATCAAATGTATGAGCCTTCAAAGACAACTCGACCGTGGGTGAAATGCTTCTGAGGTTGTCCTAACACCACAAAATTTGCTAATCCAGTCTTCACTCACTATGATCAGGTGAACACCTTTTTCTCTCCGTCAATAAGCTAAATATATATTGTTTTTTAAGTATTTTACAGGAATTCATTTGATGTTGAAAGAACCGAAGGTTTAAAAAATGGACTTTGATCATCTTCAGAAGGAAAAAATTCTTGCACATTTCTAAACACTTAAACAATATAAATCCATGTTCCTCACCCTTTCTTCACCAATGCTATTTAAATTGGCATGTTACTTACTAAATAAGATAGAAGTATACATAAAATAAATGACCAGAAAAAATGAAATGCTGTCTATTTATGCAGCATCAATTATTATTGCCTCAGAGACTTAACTTGTATGGTGCTTCTGGGGTTTTGCCCAACGTAACGATATCTGGGAAAAGAAGAACATGAATTTTCCTTGGCTGGATGTGCTTTCCCCTCGCTGTGATCACCGTCCTGATTCTGCTCCTCTTGGTGTCCCTCTCCTGGTCATGTCTTTCCCACAAAAGATTTCCTTTTCAAATACAACTTCATCTTTAGTTTAACTGTGTTCTGCAACTGTTTGCTTTCACCACCCACCCACCTCACCCACTTGGCTGTCTTGGTCCAAAAAGAAAAAGTTCCTATTGCCTTTGAGGTTCTAATGCCCCTGGAAGAGCAACCATATGCAAATCTGAATAAAGGAGAGAACCTTTGGATTTCAGCCCCTTTCTTGGTCAGCACATTGTGAAAAGTAACTGAAATAAGCTGCCTCCACAGCTGTACACATTTACCACAGATTTCATGTGAGCCACTGAATCCCACACCACAACCCAATCATATCGTAGCCTGTGTCTGTGGGAGAAATGAAACACAAGCAAAGATGGTGAAAAGTTCTGTATCACTTTACAAATCCCCTTATCTCTCTAGTTTCATCAGGAAACTATTAAATCACTCTTTACTTCAGAACAGAATTCTGGTGAATTCTTTTTTTTTTCAGTATTTGAAGAATTCAGTTTCCAAAATAATAATAAAAATGACTTTTTTAGGCCTGGTGTCCTACTTCACATATTGGCTGCTAAGGTTATGACTTCCTAACCACATGAAATGCTGATGTTTACTCTAAGAACCACATTATAAAGAATTCAAATGAGTTTTTTTTTAATGCAACAGTTCATGCTTGCAAATACTTTGATCTTCTGATAGAACTGTTACCCAAGTATAATCTGCCCTTAGTCAGCCCATGTCATTTTTTGACTGGTCCACCTAGCTAGCTGGCACAGTGAATAGACTCTGGGCCTCAAGTCAGGAAGACATGAGTTCAAATCTAGGATCTCCTCCTTACTTGCTGTGTGACCCTGGGCAAAACATTTAACCTCTGTCTCAGTTTCCTCAACTATAAGATGATGATGATAGCAGCACCTACCTCACAGGTATTTTGAATATCAATTGCAATAATATCTATAAAAGTGCTTAGCTCAGTGCCTGGAACGTAGTAGTGCCATGCAAATCCTCATTCCCTACCCTACCCTCTACCACAATTTACAGCTCTTCTATTCCTTCATACTGTACCCCCCCATCCCTAAAGTTGATGATTCTATGAGAATTTTCTTATAAATTCCAATTTTTGTATATCAAGGTTTGTAAAGTAAGCGTTGCAAAAACCGGTTTCATTTTCCTCTACTTTCAATGAAAGAAATATTAAGTAATGTTTGGATTTAATAATAATAACTTTGATGTTTGTAAAGCATTTCATACCTCACAATAAACCCATGACATAGATACTATTAGTATTTCCGGCTTACCGATGGGAACACTGAAGTTCAGAAGGTTACGTGACTTGCCAATGATCATACAGCTAGCAGACTTCTGAAATAACATTCAAGGCCAGGTCTCCCTGACTCTCAGTCCAGCACTCTCTCCCCAGTACCATGCTACCTCTGAAGGATGATAAATGGACTATCTCAGACAACACATAGAGATTCCTTTCAATTGATAAACTGTGTAATGATTTTTGTATACATATGTAGAAGTGAATGTATAGTAAGGAACATAATGATTATAATTATGGAATGCATTTCTAAAGAGATTTATAGTTTTTAAAAGACTTTGCATATATTATCTCATTGGATACTCACAACAACTATAAAAGGTAAGTTTTTATCATTCCCATTTTATATGAGGGAACTGAGGTAAAGCAACTTGCCAAAGGTCACATAATTAGTAGATATTCCAGGTGGAATTTGGATTCAAATATTTCTGACTCCATGCCCAGAACTCTGATCATTTAAAGAATATCTGCACATATGAAAAGTCCTTTGTAATTTGAAAATTGCTCTTTTGCTGTTGCTGTTCAGTTGTTCATCCATGTCTAACTCTTCATGACCCCATGTACCACAGCACAGTAGGCTCTTCTGTCCTCCACTATCTCCCAAAGACCATCCAAGTTCATATTCATTGCATCCATAACAATATCTATCTATCTCATTCTGTGATGTTCACTTCTCCTTTTGCCTTCAATCTTTCCCAACTTCAAGATCCTCTCATTATGTGACCAAAGTATTTAAGTTTCAGCTTCAGTATTTGTCTTTCCAATGAGTAGCCTGAATTATTTTCTTTAAGTATTAACTGATTTGATCTCCTTGATGGCCAAAGGACTCTCAAAAGTTGTCTCTAGCACCACAATTCAAAAGCATCATGTCTGTGGTGCTCAGTCTTATAGTCCAACTTATAGTCCAACTCTCAGCCATGCATTACTACTAGAAAAACCATAGCTTTGATATAGACCTTTATCAACAAGAGAATGTCTCTACTTTTTAATATGCTATCCAGATTTGCCATAGTTTTCCTTCCAAGGAACAGGTATCTTTTAATTCCATTGCTGTAATCATCATCCGCAGTGATTTTTGAGCCCAAAATTATAAAATCTGATACTGCTCCCAGTTTTTCTCCCTCCATTTACCAAGAAGTGATCGGACTAGTTGTATGACCTTAGCTTTTCTTTTTTCTTCTTTGCTTTCTGCTCTCAATGTTATCATTTACGTATCTGAGATTGCTGATAATTCTCCCAGAAACCTTAATTCCAGCTTTTGATTCATCCAGGCTGGCATCTCATATGATGTACTCTGCATGTATAAATAAAGTAACAATATACAGCCTTGTCCTTCTCCTTTTCCAATCTTAAACCAATCAGTTGTTCCACATTTGGTTCTAACTGTTGCTTCTTGACCCAAATACTGGTTCCTTAGCAGACAAGTAAGATGATCCAATACTCCCATCTCTTTGAGGACCTGCCATATTTTGTTGTAATCCATACAGTCAAAGGCTTTAGTGTAGTCAATGAAACAGAAGCTGATATCTTTCTGGAACTCCCTTGCTTCCTCTATAATCTAGTCAATGTTGGCAATTTGGTCGCTAGTTCCTCTGCCTCTTTGAAAACCAACCCACTCTTCTGGCAATTCTCAGTTCACATATTGCTGAAACCTAGATTGCAGAATCTTAAAAGCATAACCTTGTTGACATGTGAAATGAGGACAATTATTTGATAATTTAAAAATTCTCTGACATTTCCCTTCTTTAAGATTGGAATATATACTGATCTTCTCCAATCCAGTGGCCAATATTGAGTTTTCCAAATTTGCTGGCAAATTGAGTACAGCTCTTTAACAGCAACATCTTTAGAATTTTAAATAGCTCAGCTGGAATTCCAACAGCTCCACCAGGCTTACTGTTAGCAATGTTTTCCAGGGCCCACTTGACTTTATTCTCCAGGATGTATGGCGGCATCTTTTACATATAATGTTATTTAAATACTTTCCATGGGGGTTTTCTTGGCAAAGATATTGGAGTGGTTTGCCATTCCCTTCTCTCCAGTATATTACCTCTTGTCCAAACTCTCCACTATGACCTGTGCATCTTCAGTAACCTTGCCTGATATAGTTCATAGTTTCACTAAACCATACAAGCTCCTCTGCCATGACAAGGCAATGATCCAGGAGGGGGAAAACTGCTCTAGCCTTTGATGTTATTTTATATACATGATACAATCATAAAACCTTAAGGTAAAAGAGAGGACATCTATTCCATCATTCTGTTTCCATCCCTGAAATATATTTGACCATCAACTGGCCATCAGCTATCTCCAGAATGCCTTTGAATGGCATTGTTTAAGGCTCACACTCATTTGTTGGAAAGTTTTTCTCCAAGTCTGACTCAAATCCCTCCTGCTGCCACATCAACTCATTCTAGTGTCTCACTTAAATTGTCGATCTTGTTTAAAGCTAGAACATGAACATGGCACTGGGAACTGCAAATAGATTCATAGTGGGCATCTTCCAGTTAGCTCACTCTCAAGCATTTGAAGAGTTTAGATGTATTCATTAGAATACTAAAAGGCATCATAAATGATAAAGGGATCGTGTTGGAGGAAAAGATCATTATGATTGTTAGACTGGTTTCAAATAAAGTTGATAAGCAGCCTGGGAATAATTTGTGGCATCGTCCCAGGCAAACACATTACTGAAACTATAAAAATGATGTATTACTATTTTAATTGCCCATGTATGTGTCCTTTGAGAAAAGTTTCCTAATTCTGACAGTCCACCTACCTTTAGATAGAATTTATTAGCAAGTATAGCATAAATTCATCTGCAGGAAGGGCACAGAGGATAAGAAGGAACACATATTGAAAGTCCTTCCATGGATGCAAGATTTTAAGTACCTGTTAGAGAACTCTTTCAAAGACTTTAACTTTTGCTTTTGCTCCAAAACCTGCTTCTCCTCCTTATTTTACTTTTTTCCCAGAATGCCACCATTTCTCTTCTGATCATCCATGTTTGAAATCTCAAAGGTGGTGTGGCACAGTAGAAAGAGCACTATATTTGGAATTTGAGGACCTGGATTTAAATCCAGCTGTGGTGGTTAAACCAAAATGATGGACATCTTTTTTCTAGCTATTTAAATATCTCTTTGGCACCAGCATACCACTCATCTCTCCTTGATACGTGACCATCTTTTTCTGTTCATACATGTCCTCAAAAAAAAAAGCCACTTATGTCACCTCTTGTACATAAGTCAACTTAACCTGGGGTAAGGAGAGTCCAGAGAATAAGCTTAGAAATGAGGGAAGTCATTGAATTTTTAATGGACTCAAAGATTTCTCAAAAAAATCTCTCAAAAACTTGTAGGGAACAGGAAAAAAGAAATGTTGATAACTCTAAAACCAAGGAAGCCCACAGGAACTGGCAAAGAGCTGAGATTCTAGGAAAGGGCGAGATTTGATTCAGGGAAGTTCTATAAGCAGACAGGAGAGAAACAACATTTAGACAGCTATGAGAAGAACCATTTTTAGAGAATGTGTGATATGGAAGAAAATAATACTAAATTTGGAGTCAGGCAGATACTGGTTTGAATTTGGTGTCTGCTCCATGGCTAGCTTTATGACCTGGAGTGAGTCAACTTACCTCCATGAACCTTAGATTCCTTAGCAATCAAATGAGGAGTTTAGACTAGATAATCTCTAAGAGCATTTCCAGTTTTAAATATTGTGATCCTGTGACCCAGCACTGAGGAGGTGTGCCTGCATCCAAGATATAAAAGATCCTTATTTCCTTAGTTAATAAGAAAAGTAAAAAGGATAACTCTTGCCTTGGATTGAAAGTAAGAAAGAGGAGAAAAGAAACAAGATGCACAATGGAAAATAATTGTAATAGCTGAATCTGTGTGTGAACATGTTCCAAGCTGAATTTAGTAACATGAGACTATGTTCAGGTACTAGTTGAAATGGATGGCTTCTGAGGTCACTTCCAGTTCTAAAATTGTTTGATCTTATGATTCTAAGTCCTTCAAGATCATTGCCAGTTCTATGACTCTACCATGGAATTTATCTAACTTGGGTAGAATCTTTACCATCATCCCTCCCTCCCCAAGAATGTAGTGCTAGAAAGGATGTGATGCAAAGAAAATTCATGGTCCCAGAGGGTGGAGGTGAAATCCCTGGTCCCCTGGGTGTAAATAATAGAATATGACCCCATCAGTGGTGAAAGTGACTATGGAAACATCTGTTTATGAGCTGTCCTCAGTCACAATTAATTTTTTTTTATTTATTTTATTTTTAATTTATGGGACAAAACAAACATTCATAGTATGATAACAATAATAATAAGATTGCACATGAAATTACAAATCTATTGTGTACAATTTGCTATTCCTTTTAAATATATAATAAAGTTATCACAAATTTCTTTTTTTTCTTTTTTCCTTTTGTTTCTTCCCTTCCTTCCCTTCCACTCCTGCTCACCCTAGAGATGGTCACCATTAAATACAAGTACATATAAAATATATACTATATATGTAAAATCATTCTATACATACTTGTGCTTATCAGTTCATTTCCATACGCAGCTATCACACTATCAGCAGCTCTAGCCCTGCCTGGCCTTTAGGCAGGGATGTGTTGATTGTTGTTTAACCAGCCCTCTGTGTACCCAGGTCATACTTTTAAGTTTAATCTGCATTATTAATTTTCCCCATTATTTTCTTGAGGCTAGACAATTAACAAAGCAAAAAAATCAAGTCCTGGTATGCAGCATTTGCTGATTTCTGAGGTATAAATACTCACTCTGAAAATTTGACAGTTGGCTCTCCCTAGTCAATTCAATATGACTCCAAAATACAATTATCTTTTGGTAGTTAATGCTTTTCTTTTTACACTTTCTTAAACCAGGGAGCACAAAAGCAGATGGGATCTAGGTACTAGAACTTATCTGAGATTTTGAGGGGCAGGAGATTCTAGTCTTTGACCTTAAAAGCCCAAGTTATTACAACTGGGCAAATGAGAAAATTCTTTAAAATTCAGGAAAGAGTGTGGAATATAGTCTTGCAGCCAGTATTATTTGAGGAATTTGCCATTTAAAGGGACATTTTCTAAAGCATGAGTCCTTACCTTTTTTTTTTTGTAATGGGCCCCTTTGGCAATCTGGTGATGCCTATGGAGCCTTTCTTAGAATCATGTTTTTAAAAGTGTAAAATAAAATACTTAGGATTACAAAGAAAACAAACTATATTGAAATATAGTTATCATTGAGTTCCAAGTTCATGATGGTTCTGAAATCTATCCATGAATCTCTTGATGGTCCATGGACTTTAGGTTAGAAATCCCTGTTATAAAATCACATAAGAAAATTCTATGACATGTAGTACAATGTTTAAGTGCAATGTTTAATGAATTGTGCTATGTTTAAGCACTTTCATTGGCCAATAGAACTCATGAGTCAACCTGCTGATGGCCTCCTAAACAGATTTGTGGATTCCTGGATCTGAATTTGTAGATTGAGTATTTTTTTAATTGGGCTATGATATGGACAATGGCCTGGATTACAATGTAGGACAGAAAGGAAAACATGATAAAGGAGCCTTCTTCCTTCAGTCCACCATATTCTGAAATGTCCTTCCTATGCACGTTGATGGACATTTCTCCTCTCTGTCATGTTCCCCAAACAAAACATGCCTGTTTGGGCATAGTGAACATCAAGAAGTCACTCAAATCAACAAAGTTGCTTGCCACCTACCTTTAGATGAAAGAGAACTGGAAGGAGAATAGCATTTATTCAAAAACTCTGCGCAATAGACAAATCCGTCAGCAACGCTGGACAGAGAACGATCTTCATGACTACCACTGATCAGAAAATGAGTCATGTACAATGGTGTGAGAATTACTTGGAATAAACTTCCATTTTGTAACAGCAGTAGCCATAAGTGTGTGGATCTATTGAAACTAGGCCAAATCAGAATGTGTGACTTTGCAGCTGAATGTAAGATTTTTGTGCCACACATTTATGTTTCAGCTGTCTCTTTTGATGTGCTTTAAATTCTATTGTTTTTAAGGATGAATATTACTCCAAAGAAATGTGCAAAGTTTTAAGGAGTTTATTTCAGGGACAGAAATATCACAGCCTCTGTTGGTGGGGGTAGAGATAATATGAGTGTTTCAAGGATCATTCAAGCTCACATTGAATCAGGATCAGTTGCACCAAAGTACAATGTAAAATGCATATGAAAATGAAAAACTATACTAAGAACTGAAAAATTATTGCTGCAAAACAGCCTAACTAGTAAAAAACCTTTTAGAGAGACCTTATAGCTGGAGCAGTTGTTACTAATTTCTGTACAATGTGGAGTAAGTTTCTTGAAATTGGAAGAATAATGAGAATACCAATTTAAAAAAAAAAAAAACAAAAACAAACAGCCGACCCATGCTATGAAAATAAAATACTTGTTTATGAGAAAGAAAATTCAAAGACTAGAGTACTGAAGTTTGAAAGAAGAGAACTTGTACTGATGAAACTTTCTACATAAGCCATTATCAGAAGAAATCCAAGTGAGCCTGTAAGATCTGGGTATCTTTGGGCACTAAAACATTGACCTAAAAATATCTTGCGGATTTTTTTACCTCTTGTCAGCCTGGAAGTTCTATTCCTATTGAATAAATAAGAATATATTAATAAAGTAAGAAGCAGTAGAATTCTAGGATTACAGAAATTCCCAAATGGAGATGAAATATTACAACATGAACTTGAATCATACCACACATTTTGAAAAGTTAAGAAATTTATCCAAGAGATAGAGATAAACATGCTTAAATGGCCAGGGAACCCTTCTGATTAAACCCACTGAAAAACTATGAGCTATAATCAAGGCTAGTCTAGGAAAAACACATTGCTTGTCAAAGGAACTCTTAACATCCAATGTGATATGTGGTTTTATGATGAAGAATTAAAGAATGTGTGTTGAAATTTTGTGAACTTAATTCCAGTTCCTGTTGTAAGAAAAAAAGTGGTTGCAGCAAAAGGAAAACTTGTTGCATCGTGAAGTTTTTTTAATATAAAAAGTTATAATGTTTGTTGTTTGTCAGTAAATGTATTTTATTTTTACCAGATATTCTGTTTATCACTGTACTTACTCCATCACCACCACGAGAACCATCACAAAAATAAAACAGAAAATCTATTCTTTAGTGCAGATGAAAAAAAAATTTTTTTAGTCTGAATACAGGACATATCTCTTTCTCCCCTCCTCCCCATCTATCTTGTATACAAGTTTGTTTTAGCTAATAATACTCAAGTAACAATTGTGTCTGTCACCTCCCCAATTAGGAAGCTCCTTCCAATAATAGATTTCAACCCATCCTTACCTGCTCATCTTGCATGATTTTTTTCTAAGTCTTCCAAAAAAGTAGCCAAATGGGGTCTATCCAATATGCTTGAAGTTTTCCTTGATTTCATCTGATATTACAAGGATAATAGGTTATATTACCTTATCTGAGCTCCCAATAACTCTGTGAAGTAGATAGTAGAGGTACTTTTATCTGTTAAGGTTAGGTGAATGCCCATGATTACACAACAAGTAAGTACTGGAAGTAATATTTGAGTCCATACATTCCCGATTCTATCCATTACGAATGATAACTTTATAAAGGTATGTTTCTGGTATTCATATTTTGTCTCTTGGAAATTCCAGTTCACCAACTTCTAGCAAGTACCTACCATGCCTAGAAGTGGCCCTGGTTTTGTGGACTGAGATCTGATTTCAAAGCCAAAAGGACAGTAGTTCAAATCCTGCCTTTGACACATTTTGGCTATGTGACCCTTGGCAAGGTGCTAAATTCTTCAGTGCTCCAGCCAGATTTCTAAATGCATAAATTTCAGAGGTTGCTTTCCTATACATTGGTAGAGGAAGTACTTCATTGGGAATTCCTTATACTAATGAAATCATAGAACAAACAAAACCGAAAGTGTGAAATACTTTGCTAGGTGCTGGGGGTACAAAAAAACAAAAAACAAAAAAAACAAGATATATTGGGGTCAAAGATATATTTTTATGTGGCAACTTATATTTGGGTCAATATGGTAATTACTCGGGTTCTTCTTTATTGAGAGTGTTCAGGTTAAATCTACATGACTGACTACCCAAATCTTCCAAGGGGAAACATGATAATGGTTGCATTGAAAAAGAATTGGACTGATTCTAATTGGCTTCCAAAGTCAGAATGAGAAACTAGGCAGAGCTGCAGAAGAGCAGATTTTGGCTTACCGTAAGGAAATATTTCCTGATATTGAGATATGTCCAAAAGTGGAAATGGGCTGCCTGGAAATCTATGATTTCCCCATCTCTGGAGGTGACTTGACAGGAACATTACAATGAGGTGCCCATAATAAGTATAAGTTAGACTAGGTGAGTTCTAGTCTAGCTTCCAACTCTGAGATTGTGTATCACACAGAAGATTCTTCTGGGGTGGGAGAATGACACTAGATGATCTTGAAGGTTCCTTTTTGCCCTAAGATCCTATGAATCTATGAAAATCTTGCAATAATCCAAGCAAGAAGTATTGAAGGCCTTGATCTAGGTGGTAGAAATATCAGAGGAGAGAAAGGGGGCATACAGAAAAGTTGTCCAAAAGAGTATAACCTTTGTGTAAAAGGTTCTTCCATGACACAAAGGACCCTGGAAGAGTTTTGGGGTTTTTTGCAGGGGAGGGAGAGCAGAGTCTAGTTTCTTAGGACTGTTCCCTCCCCCAACCTCCCTCCCACTAGAAAATCTGAGGAATCACCCAACAAGAATTTATCAAGTACTTCCTATATTCCAAGCATTGTGCTGGGTACTAGAGATACAAAGACAAAAAAAAAGTTCATTCCTTCAAGGATCTTACATTCTGTCAGAGAAGACAACATGTCATATGTCTAAAAACAAACCCACCATATACAAAATAAAAACATATATAGATGATAAACTGAGGTAGGAGAAGGGGAAGCACAAGCTATTAAGAGTACCAGGAAAGACTTCACACAGAAGAATTAACATTATGTAGCACCATATAGTTACATGTAGAAACAGTTAAAAATGTGAAGAATATAAATTTATAGGCCAAATAAAATATAAAGAACTAGTGATTAAGCACTCAACAAGTATTGAAATGCCTATCATGTGCCAAACAATATGTTAGGTGAAGACAGATGAAAGAATCCCTGCCCTCAAGGAGTTACGCTCTATGAGAGGAAGCAAGTACATGAATACATGTATGTGAATGTGTAACACATACGTATACATATATATTTGTACAAAATGAATGCGAAGCAATTTCAACAGGAAGGCACTGTCAGCTGGGGATGCAAGGAAAGGTTTCAGGGAAGCGATAGCCCTTGAGCTAAATTTTGAAAGAAGGCAGTGATCCCAAGAAGAGAAGATGAGGTGCCTTATCAGAACAAGAAAGCTGACAGATGTACTTTCTTATGAAGAAAAATGCAGATTAGTCATTCATGGTTTCTGCTGATTGTATTGGAATCACCTCTACTTAGAAATAAAAAAAAAAACAGCCCTTAAGAAAATGTTATTGGCCGCTCTCCACATAGAAAATTTAAATGTAAGGGTGAATGAAAGACAGCCTCTAGCAGCAGGTCATTCTTTATCAGGAGCCATTTCCTCTAAGTGAGTAGTCATTCTGGCATTACCTAGGAATTAAACTGCTGCTACTTGTTCCCTGATTGCCTGGGGAAAGAGGGCCCCAGACTATGCACAAACTTTTGACTCAGCTCAGAGAGAACATGACAGTGCAGCCTCCCGTGATTCACAGAGCGGTGTTTGGTCAGCCCACCTGTTCTGGGGCACTTCACCCTCTCCTTTAATATGCATATCAGGAAGTTCAGGCTGATGGGAAGGAAATAGAAAAAAATGTCATTCTGCTCTGAAATGCTCTTGGGCCTATTTTAATCACACTTTTATCAAAATGACACAATGTGTTTTTGATCTTTTGAGCTTTTAGCAGATGAATGCTGCGCCAGAGATTTGGATTTGGAGTCAGAGGACCTGGGTTTGAATCTCACCTGTGCCACTTAATTGCCTGTGAGACTCTAAGTCTTTTAGGTACTCTGGGCCTCAGTTTCCTCACCTATAAAATGAAAGGGTTGGATTGGATGAAGCTTAACCTTCCTTCCAAGTTCCAAATCTGTGAACCTATGATTCTATGAATTTTCAGGAAGCAATGTCACCACATGACTAAAACAGCTGTGGGATTACAGGGAGGGAACTGATTTCTCTGACTTTATCAGCGACCTTCCCACCCAATCTCTTTATTTTCTGTCTATTCAATTAACCTAGTTCAAATCAAGGAACATTTATTAAGCACTTACTACTTGCTAGGGATGAGATTTAAAGACAACAAAAGAAACAATCCCTGCCCTCAAGGGGAGACTTGGAAGGTTGAAAGTACTCCTCTAAGTAAATGGGAGTTTTTTCAGAGAAAGGAGAAAGTACCAACAATTGTAAGATATTAGGAAGGACTTCCAAGGGAGCTGGTGTCTGGACTTGAGAGCCGTCGAGGAACTAAATATTCTAAGGGGTGAGGAGGGAATGCAAGCCAAAGTTGGGGAGCATAGCCTATGCAAAAGCATGGAGAAAAGGAATGCCACATGGAGCCCAGAGAAGCCTCTACTGGGGCCAATTTGGCTAAAACAAAAATATGTCTGGAAAAGTAGGATAGAGCATGGCGCTTCAAATTATTGGCTGCAGAATTTGCATTTTATCATCAGGAAAATAGGGAGCCACTGAAGATTGTTTTGGTTTTGGGTTTGTTTATTTTTAAATCCAGAACATCATAGTCAGACCTGTGTTTTAGGATTATTAATTTGCTAGCTGTGTAGAGAATGAATTAGAGAGGGAAGAGTTTGGAAGCAGAGACACCCATGAGGAGGCTATTGTTGTTCTTGTGGGTGAAGATGGCGGTGGTGATGGTGATGACAGTCTTTCATTCCTGAAGGGGACCAAAGACATCAGGAGGTGATGTCTTGACTTGCAAGTAAATTAGATTTAAGTGAGGCAGGGCTGTGCAAAGGTATCCCTCTTTCCTCCAGACTCATCTGAGCCCAATGGCAAGACATAGGCCAAGATCAAGGTAATGGTCCTGGATGCAGTGGGAGACCTTGGCCTTTGTTTGTTTGTTGTTTGTTTGCTTTTTAGAGAGGGAGAAGGCAGGGCAATTGGGATTACGTGATTTGCCCAAGGTCACAGGGCTAGTAAATTAAGTGGCTAAAGACAAATTTGAACTCAGATCTTCCTGACTCCAGGGCTGGTGCTTTGTTCACTGTGCCACCTAGCGGCCCAAAACTTTTTTTTTTTTTTAAACAACAGACAGGGTAAGCGAAGAGGACCTAAATATAGGTAGGGTCAGTATGAGTAAAGAGATGGAAAAGAAAATGACATATGACATAGACTAATTTATGTTGTTTTATCGTGGAGTGTGTGTGAGTATGTGTGTGTGTGTGTGTGTGTGTGTGTGTGCTTTTTTTGGTCATTAAATGAAAACACTTTAACTTTGGTAGAGAGAAATCAATGCAATTACAAAATGTTTTAGCTATTTTTGTATGTATTTATGTTTATAGATACTTGTAATTATTTATACCAGTGACAGCATGGCATGGTGGGTAGAGAGCTGGCCTCAAAGCTAGGAACATAAGGATTCAATTTTTAAATATGAGTCACACATAGGCACATAATACTCAAAGGAACACGTTATTTCTGTTGTTACATCTTCCAAGAAATCCTGAGTGATCATGATGTATGAATGGAAAGCACTTTGCTATAAATGAGATTGCTAGATGACCAGATCAAATTGTGTGTGTATGTGTGTGTGTGTGTATGTGTGTGTCTATACAATGGTATCTTATATCCTCTACTTCTTTCAGTTACATATGAGAGATACAGATGTAATGTATTTCTGAATATAGTTTACAGAAGCCAGTTTGATGCCCCTATCCAGAATGATTTCATAGAGGATCTGTTTGTTGATAACCATGATAAAAAATTTTTATGGGTGGAAGAGATGGTAGATAGTTCAATAACATTTGATCTATATAGGCATGTAATAAACACTCAAAAAATATTTATTTGTGTTTGAAATACTAATTTGACATTGTTAATAACAATGAATGTGATCAACGGTAGGCATTACCTTTTGAAATTTACATTCTAGTAAGTGGGGTAAAGGAGGGATTGAATTGGTCAGTGAACATCTACTAAGTATCTGTGGGCAAAACATTGTAATAAGTGACCATGGGGAGATAGCAATAGAAATTCATATTTATGTAGGGCTTCAATGTTTACAAAACTGTTCCTTTGCAGCCTCCCTGTGAGGTAGGCAGGAAATAAGTATAGCAATGTTTTGCTGCAAGCTAACCAGTGACTTAGATGAAGTTTCTCTTCAATACTTCCAGACCCTACATTATTCATTTAACCATAAGGCTCCTCAAATATACACTCTGTCCTTGTTCAAAATTTACTTTTCATATTTCATTCGCACATATATAAATGGTTGATAATAATAGCCCAGCATTTCATTTTTCAGAGTATTGTATTTTAACAGAGACTGAAGCCTTAAGTTAAAGGAAGGAAGCTCTGGCTGATATATTTCAGGCATCAACTACTGGCCAGGTGGTACAATTTTGAACACCAGGGCCATAGATACTACAAGTTTTTAGTTCTATGAACCTTAAAGATCATCTGATTTAATCTCCTCATTTTACTGGCAAAAAAAAGTGTGATTCAGAGAAGTTGTATCTTGTTTAAGTTTAAAGATGATTTCAAGAGCACATTGCTTTGCATGTGCATTGCATTAATAAATATGGACTGAGCTGAATTGAATTGATTTGTGATGAATCTGATCTGAATTAATCTAATTCCCTTTCATAAATTGCTGTCCAGTCCCAGCAATAAATTCCAGAACTGGTTTTCATGGTTCCCCCAGAATTGCAAGAGATGACTAATCCTGGATACTGCCTCTGCCCTTTTGGAATTTAATTGAACATAGAGGAGGATATATTTTGTTCCTATTATGTGTTTAGAATTATATTAGGCATGGTGAAGATAGAGAAGAATATGCCATTGAGGAGTTTATGATCTCAAGGAAAAGACAGGACAGATGCACCTGAAAAATTCATAAAGTCATAGTCAAAAGAAACTCATGAGTAAATGTATGAAACACAGTCACTGAAGGGACTAGTAGTCAAAGTTTAGGTACAGGGTGAATCCCCAGATCTGTGAATGATTCACTGTAAGTCACGAAACAAGTTGCTTAATTAACTTCTCCCACTTTCTGGGTCTATCTCTTTATATGTTAACATCCTTGCTTCCTGCACTTTCTAAAAGGTTTTGAATAAAGTTGGGCTTACAAATAAATTTTGACTACTTGATATAATTTTCCAGGATATATGAAAACCCACCTATCCTTCATCAGTCCCACTTCCAACCCATATTAATTCTTTGACTTGGTTCATTGAAGCTTGAAACTCTACAACTGGAGTTTCACTGAGCAACATGTTCAGAGACAAAGGAGGAATTTGGTATCTCTTGATATGCAAACCATTCTAGACTGGGACATTAAGCCACATTGGTCACTTACATCTTAGTATGAAAGAATTGATAAAATCATTCATTCAACAACAAATAGATCTTAGAGTTGGAAGTGGCCTCAGAAGTCAAGTAATCACTAAAGAAACATGAATTCTTTCCATAGTATATATATTTTTTAATGATCATTTCCTGTTATCCTTCCATGATCTTCACTACTTCCTAAAACTGCACACTTTAGGACAGCTCTAATTTCATTATGTTGAGAAGCATTTTACTTCTCCACAACTTTTACTTATTGTTCCTAGTTCTTCCCTCTTCAGTCACACTGTACAAATCTAATCTGTCTTCCACAGGAGAAGCTTTCAAATATATCAAGACAGCTATCATATCCCCATGCCCTGAGTCTTCTCTTCCCTTGACTGAGTATCCCCCATTCCTCATTGATACTCTTGGAATGTTCTCTGATCCTCTCACCATCCCAATTAACTCCCTCTGGACATACTCCAGTTAATCAATATGCTTCCTAAAAATGTGACACCTAAACTGGACACAATTATCCAGATGTTATACAAGTAGGGCAAAGTAAAATGGTAGTATCACCTCTTTATTATTGGCATTATATTTCTACACTGAATATATTGAAAGAATCACAGATAGTTCATCTAGAGAATCGTGGGGGTAGGGAAGAGATATGATTTTTTAAAAGTCTACCCCTAAAGGTAGGAGAAAGGTTGTCATCAAGTATTTGAAGGTCTAAAATATGAGAAAAGTATAAAATCTCTTCATCTTAGCTAGCAAGGACAGAACTAGAATGGGTAGATATTGCTAAGAGGCAGATTTTGGCTCAATGTAAGGAAAAACTTCCTTAATGATTACAATTGCCCCAAAATGGAATGGGCTACCACAGGAGGTAGTAAGTTCCTACTGTCATTGGAGGATTTCAAGCAGAGAATAAAAGATTACTTCTCAGCTGTCTGGAATAAAGAATCACTGTTCATGTGTGGGTTGGAATAGCTAACCTCTAGGATTCTATGACTTATTAATGCAGCCTAAAATGGCATTAGTTTTTATTGCCACACTGGCTCATATTGAATTTGCAGTCCATGCAGTCTTTGCTAATCTAGTCTCATCACCTCCACCTTCTATCTTTAGCATTAATTTTTTGAAATCAAGTATAGGATTTTTGCATTTATTCCCAATAAAATTTACCTAATTTGGTCTTCCCTATCTGGATTACCTTGGATCCCAATTCTTTGATTATCCAAGCTACCCCTCCAACCCCAGCTTCATTTCATTGATAAATATTAAAAGCAGGATACAAATGTTTTCATCCAAGTTAACGATAATAATGTGTACATTGAAGTCACCAAGTATAAGAAGAAGTGTAAGGTAAAGGTGGAGAAAGAGAAACTATAGGAAGATTTTTTTTTTGGAGACCAAGATATTATAGCATCCAAGACTTATCCTGGATGATACAGAGGAAAAGTTGCAAAGTAATGATAACACACAAAGAAAATCTGGAAGTGGCAATGGAGATCCCTACTCCTCTTTCTCTCTCAGTGTGCCAAGGACCAAGAGAGAAAGAGAATGACATCAGAGAGGATGGCCAAAGACTGGGATCCACTTTGCAGAAAGTCAGGTTTCTGTGAGAGCCAGGTAAAGGAAAGAGTACAGGATGGAGGAAGAACCAGGTGATTGTAGTAGAAGACAAAAAAAAAAGTAAAACTTTCTTTTCTGGAGTCAGATAGTGTGTCTAGACCAGGGGTCAGTAAACAAAAGCCCCATTTCATAGACACCAACAGATACTTAAGAAAAAAGTTCTATTGTCCTAATTCTATTTCTAATTTCTTCAGTAGGGGTTGCTTGCAGCACCAGAGACCATCATTCCAAGGGAGTTGAACCAAAGCAAAGGGGAAAACAAACCTTGCTAATTTCTTACCCAGATGTCCCAGATGTTATTTGATTGATACTCCAATCCCCCCCCCCCCCCCCCGTTAGAGACAGTCTGTTTGAGTT